>OY770012.1:22946192-23464417 GCA_963669245.1 Quercus cerris
CCAATATATTATAAAAGACAAACAAATTAAATTATGTTAGGCTAAACAACAATTAATAATTTTATAATTAATGAAACAACAATATACCAAATTATTAGATTGTTTAATTTATGCTTTTTAAGGAACACCCTGAAAAAAATTCCTGGAGTTGCCACTGAAGTGAGCTATTCTCACTTTAAAAGTCCACCTTGTTTAATATTGGAGATTCCAAAAATGAAACCAAGTACTTACATACTTAAATTGGCCAACTCTAAAAAATCAAATTTTTTCTATTGAAGATACAGGTGGTAAATTTATTTTTAAAAATGGAATTAAATGCATTTCTCTATGACAGGTCAAGTCACTGCATTTGAACACAGACAAGCTAATTGAACCTCCTCGGGCTCCAATTTTCCACTAAACCATCAAGACAACTGAACCATTACTAAAGTGACAACTAAGTTGAAGCTTTTCCTATGAAGAATATGCTACAGGGGAAGGGCAAAGAAAACATATTCCAACAATGCCTTTATTTGCCATAGTTAACTATATAGATGATATCATTTTTCCCGCTTACGCAATGTATTCTAAAGTTATTTAATTGTTTCATTGACAAATTTGTGATAGGATTACAAAGCTCCCTTGGCATTCGTTCATTACCATAGATAACTCTGTAAGTTAAGGAAAATATTAAACTTAAAAGCAAGAAAGTAAAATTAAAGCAGTGTACATAATTACAAACTAACCTGCCTTTTCCGCCTCAAATCTTCTATAGCCTCTTTAAGCATTGCAGCTGCAATCACCAGAGCAAGAGGAAGAACACTAGTTACTGGTGAAGAAGGAGAGACTCAAAATTGCGGTAATAAGGAAAAAGATGTTGGAAGCCTGCCTGAACTGCTCAAAAAATGATTTGGGGAAGAACGATGCAAGTGTATATTTTGTACTTGTGACAGAATTGTTGCCATAAGTTAGGACCCTTTGACTTTCGGTGTTGTTGCAAAATACCACCCTTGAGAAGCCGGGTCCTCCAATCAGTGAGTGTTCCGGTTGAAATGATTTTGTTCCACATCTGAAGCGATGTAATCTGCCTAAATGCAGCTTCTTTCTTACACCACCAGCCATTTTCTAAGCTATCACCTCCACCTCTAATTGTTTAAATACTTCTAATCCCACACCATAGAACTATTGTGAACCTATAGAGTAAATAATTGCTGGGAATTCACCTTTCTAAGGAAGCTTATCCACCTGCTAAAAACTACTTAAATAGCCATCTTTAAAAATCAAAGAAAAGTGAAATTTGATTCCAATTTTGGAAACTACTCCAAGAATAGTTTGGTCCACATAAGCTATGAGGAATATAAGAACCCAAAACTCACGGAAAGTGGAAACAACTCAGGAAAAACGCATTATAATTGGCTTTCCCAAGCTGGGTCTGCTCCTATTTGTCATTCAAAGAATCTACACGGCAGAAACAGAGTGAAACTAAAAAAATGAGCCGGGAAAGTTTAGAGCAACTAAGTTCTGAGAATTCACCATCCTTAAAAGCTTTACAACTTTCAGAATTATGTTCCATCACCAACTAAAAAAACAAAGGAATATGGAAACAACAGGGTAGCAATTCTCGGAAACAGGAAAGAGAAAAGGCAGGGCAACCAATTCGACCACCATATTCAAGCTTAGATTTTTATTGCTAGAAGCAACAGACACGGGTTTTCCCAGCTAAACCCAGTTCAAATTTAAAATTGGAACTTTTCACTATAGCAAAGAACTTGGCCAAGTCTTGAAGAATTTGAACAGAAGCTGTAAGGAATAAGAGGATGTACACAACTTAGAATACGCATCAAAGACAATTTAAGAGAGAGATAGAGGGGAATTGGAGTCGCAAATCATAATTTTGAAACTAGGAACTAAGAAATAAATAGAGTGCATAGAGGGAAAGGTTGTTTGGATTTCAAGAACAATCATATGATATGATCCTAAGGTTGTTTGGATTTCTTGTTTTCACTTCTCACTCACCCGTCACTCAAATTTGATGATAATATTGTAAAAATACACTAATGCCATGGGACCCACTGTCGATGGGTAGTCAAATCCGTGGCAGCCAACGGCTCTCTCCTCCTCTCCATACCAGAATATATACTGTTCTTTCTTTTTTGTGTTTTGTTTTCTTTCTTTCTTTCTCTTCTCCAACGAAATTAGCTCTCCTCTCTCTCCTACCCATCTGCTGAGCAAAAAATTGCAACCCATCAGATGGGGAAAATAAAAGCATCAAACCCATAAACAGTGAACTCAATATCAGATAACACAACACAATCCATATACCCACGAATTTCCTAAATCAAAACGGAGAGAGATACCAATCTGTTCTTCAGTCGAATGCGTCGTCCCGAGCTCAGACGTCGCACAGGGAAAATTTGAAGTGCCAAATTTTGAGTTTTGAAGTTACAATTATGAGTTATTGGCCATTTTCAAGTTTCAATTATAAGTTATTTGCCTTACTGGGTGACGACTTTACAGTGATGACTGATGAGATTGAGATATGACTGATGACTTCGGTTTTTTTTTTTTTTTTTTTAACAGTGTTTGCTTTGTTTTCCTGAAAACAAATGCTGGATATTAGGGAAAATTTGTTTTAGGAAAATTTTGATAAATGTTGTACTATCAAAGTTATTTAGTTAAATAACATCTTTTTGAAACTCAAGTTTCAATCATTATGTTCGATTAAATTGTCATAATACTTCAAACTCGAGTTTCTCTTGGAACTTGAGTTTAACAAATTTAAGTTTCAAAAAGATACTATATAACTAAATAACTTTGGCCTAGTGCTTTATTCTTAAATTATTTCTAAAATTATGCTATTTGGCAAAAAAATGCCCTAGATATTATCATGATTCACATCTCACAACCAAGCTGAAAAGTCCCAAAATTAAAAATATCCATATCCTGCTTCTCTTTTTAAGTGTTTTATAGATACTATTAATGGGTGCACTTAAAACATTTGTTAATTTGACCATTTTAGAAAAGTTTCCATACCCACTTTCGTGGAAAATATAAAAAAATTTGAATTTGGTTAGAGTAAGGGTCTTACACTATCCAATAAAAAATTATCATATTAGTCATTTATTTAAAACTCAATACATCCTACTATATCTAAATTCTGGATATTATCTTGATTCACATCAACCTATATTGTATACCACTTTCTCTAATTATACATACCAAATTGTTGTTATGCATTTTTATAAACAACATCCTCCATCATAGGTTAAATTCAAAAGTGACTTCAAAATTAGTGACAATTTTCTTGATATAGTGACTATACGTAAATCTTATTGCAAAAGAAATATCGTAGTGTGTTTTTCTTTTTCTTTTGTTTTTTCTCTTAAGTTTTTGTCATAGCAGATCTACCCAATTTGCATTCACATTGGGTCTTGTAAATGCCACATGTTGGTAAGCATAAGAGCCCCAAAACCCCCCATTACTCGGTCTTGCAATTACAATAAAAAAAAAAAAATAATAATAATTTTGCAATTATGCTACAATGCCATCTTATTTTTATGATGGCACTATAACAACTTGTAAAAGGTTTATATTGTATTTTATGGTGGTGAGTGGGTATTTTTAATTATTTTTTATGAAGAGGAAGAGAGAGAAAGAGTTTGTGAAATTAATATTTTAATGAATAGATGAGATAAATAAAAATTGAAATGTTGGGTGTGTTATAAAATGGTATAGTACAATTGATAAAGTAGCTTTTAAGATAGTAAAATAGAATAGTTCCAAGAAAGCAGATGTGAATGCTCAATGTACGAATTCTTAACCATTACTTTAATTAAAATTAATTTTAAATATCATGAGCATTTTAATTGTTTAATAAGAAATATAGAATTGATTAAATTTATTCATGTTATGCAGTGAATATAATAATTCAAAATACTATTATTCAGATTCTTTGAATAACAGGTAATAATACGTACATTTAGTTTGATTTGCAAGTGTATAAAGTTAATTGAAAAATAAATTTTAGATTGAGCATCCCTTGAAAACTCAATAGTTGTCACTAGTTTATATTATTATTTTTTAGTAGGTACAATTTATATTGTTACTACATGAAAATTGGAAAAATTATAATTTAATATACAAACTTTATTGATGGAATTAGCTAATCTTCTACTTATACTTTTCAATATATAGCCATAATTAATTATTTAATTTATTTATAGAAATTAATTACAATGAAAGTTAAATATATAACTAAATGTTTACCAATAAAATAAAAAGAAGGTACTCACACATAGTGTAGGTTTTTTTTTTTTTTTTTTTTTTTGATACTAAATAAAACATTCATTAAAAAAGAACATAACAAAATATACATAGTCACTGTATCACGACAAGATGGGATTTAGTCTACATAGTGAACCGGAAAACAAGTAGTAATAAAGGCTAACTCAGTTACACGAGAGAGAACTAAGTTAGGAACAACAAAGGAAAAGGTTATAAGTCCTTGCTGTTGAAACTGGACCAAGTCAGAAACAAGAGGGAGCTCCTGCCAAGTTGGAGACTGAGCTTTATTGCATATTTGTTCCAGCCTTTTGCTATTACTGAGTATGATAACTTCATTAAAGCCCAGATTCTTTGCTTTATAAATCGCCTCACTCACTGCTTCCAAAAGAGCTAGGTAAAGGATCTGTCTTCCTTTGCTGGCACCACCTGTGAAGATGACTCTGCCCTCCATGTCCCTAGCTTCATACGCATACCCACACCTTCTTGATCTCCATGTCCCTAGCTTCATACGCATACCCACACCTTCCAAAAGAGCTAGGTAAAGGATCTGTCTTCCTTTGCTGGCACCACCTGTGAAGATGACTCTGCCCTCCATGTCCCTAGCTTCATTCGCACATAGTGTAGGTTATAACTAGGCTAAACATGTCAAAAGCTGTGGTCACACATTTCACGTCACTTGATGTTTTATCTAAGTCATCTCACCCTTGAAGTGCTTTGATCTTTGATTATAGGTTTCTCCTCCAGCTTTTTGAGAAAACCCACATACACCACATCTTCTGCAAATGGCATCAATGTGCAGACCTTTTGGCTAAGGAAAGATCTTCTTTCTAGTAGTTATAACTTTTCTTTGTATTCACACCCTCCCCTTTTTCATTTTGTACCATTTACTTTCAGATGCTTACAATACTTCATGCTCGAGACTTTGTAACTTGAAAAATGCTAAAGTCACAAACTATTATACAAAGTATTGATATGGTGAGTTATTATTGATAAATAAAAAAGTGATATTTATGGTTGACCTAGATAAAAACTAGTAAGAATTTGCCACATCAATAATTCTTATATATTTTTATAAAAACATCAAAAAAAAAATTCCTCTTCACCCAAAAAATAAAATTTAAATGATGTTTTTATATATTTTTCAAAAAATAAAATCAATTTATGCATAATAAATATATAAAAATAAATAAAACACGTGTACATACAGCCACAATGAATATACGTGTGCAACCCATAAATTATCGACAAATATTTTTTATTTGAAAAGTGTTAATTACTCTTAAAATTGAATATTTATTCATTCTTAATGAGTGTTGTAAGGACACAATTTGGTTCCTAAGCCCAAAAGGTAAAAGGATCTAGGCCCAAAGAACTCAATACAATGAATTTATAGAGAATAGGTTAGAAAACTAGATTCTAATGAGTTGGGTAACAGTTATAATGGATCCAGATGACAATAAAGTAAAGATAAACTGGTTTTATCTAAAGAAAATCGTCCTCAGCACAATCCGAAGAGATCAGTTCTTGTATATATCTCTTGAATTTGATTACAAGCGCAGTTCTTGTTGTTACAGTATTTTTCTCTTAATTCTTTGATCTCTTTCCCTCAGGGTCTTCTTTCTATTTTATACTATCTTCTTTCTTCCATCTCCACCCTCCACGTGTAGATTAGATTGCTGGTGTTGATCCTTATCCCATCAGCACCTTGCTGAAGTCATTGGGAATAGCTGTAAAATTGAAAATTACTATTCAAGTATCACTTCCTCATTAATGCGGCCAGAGAATTAGCTACAGAACATTCAATGCGGTGGTAGCAACTTTCTCTTAGATATTTCATAACTTTCATTTGTCCTGTGCTTTCATGATGTATATCCTTATCAATAGAATCTCTTGGAACGTTGCTTCTAGATAGCAAACCACACCTTTTGACCTCTGCTTTGCTCAGCCGTGGAAGTATCCCTCCTCAGACCACCTTCTTGGATAATCATGACCAAACCCCTTTCTTTATTTACTAATGCCGACTTCCATAGCAACATTCACCTATCCTCGGACTACTAGGTGTCCTCAGATCGGGCCTCCGGCCCAATATATACGGCTGGGCCAATCATCCCTACAAGTGTCTTTTACATACTTAGTTAAGGGGATTGGTTGAAAATTTTATTCCAAATTTATGTTGAATTCAAGTAATCTTTTAGTGCTAAATCCAAACCTTTTTTTTTGTGTTACACTTAAGATGTTTTATTTACATTGATGAATACAATAGTTACTTGTCGTTTGATGAATATAATAGTTACCCTACTTGTGCGTTTGGTGTAGCTTGTCATGCAAAGATGACGGAGCTGTTATCGTTATTCGTTAATGGACTTTCCGTAAGTATTTGGCTTTCCTTAACACTCCCCTTAGGTTGGAGTGTATGTTCAATATACTCAATCCTTCAATGAAGGCAAGCTTAATGCCAACGTCAATACAGCTCATACGAACGCAATAGAAATTAAACACCCAAGGAAAATTTTTATTATGGAAAATGCTAAAGTTACAAATTATTTTACAATTTTTCTTACAAACTGTTGATGTGGTGGGTGATTATTGGTAAGTAAAAATGTGATATTAGTGGTGAACCCATATGAGAACTATTAAGAATTTATGACATTTATAAAAATATTGTAAAATAGTTTGTGTCAGTAACATTACTCATTTATCATTATCTTTTTCAACTCTATCGGTCAAGTCAAATAAATAAGGAAAAAATAAAAGTCAAGCATTTGTTTGAATCTCAAATTAATAAGGCAAAAATATACTTTTGTTCTCTACATTTGAGTAATGTCATAGTCATAAACATTTTACAGCATTTTTACAAAATATTGATGTAGCTAACCTCTTATTGGTTTTCATCTAAACTCACTATTAATATCACTTTTTCATTTATCAATAATCACTCACCACATCAGCAATTTGTAAAATATTTTGTATCTCTAGCATTATTTCTGTACATTTTGGGTCAATTCTCATTTTTGTCCCTACTTTTTTGGACTGTCTATATTGGCCCCTAAAAATTGAAAATTGTTACCATTTAATTAGTCCCTACCATCATCTCAATAACGGAAATTGCTTATGCAGCAAGCGGAGTGCACTGTTGACATGTTAGATACTGACGTGGCTAATAAAATAACAATAATAAATTTATTTCACATTTAAAAATGCCACATCAGCATTTTATTTATTTAAAAAAAAAAACACATAAAAAAAAATAAAGACAAACTTCTAAACTTTTGATTTTAAAAAATTAAATTAAATAATTTTTTTCTTTTTATTATTGTTTTTGAAGAACATGTTCTTCATGTTAAGGATTGTTTTTACACATTGTCACATGTCATCCACTAGAGGGGTGACCTTGCTAGACCTGAGTTTGTTTTATTGAATTAAGCCTGTAATTTGACATTGGGCCCAAAAATACCAGTGACGTTTAGTGCATTTTTAAGCCTACAAAATAATAAAACTCAAAATCTAAGAATCATGATGATGATTGAAATAAGTAGATAATATGTTTAGTGTAATAGCTTTGATTAAGTGGTGAGTTGAAGATCATAATAATAAATTATTATTTTCACAACAATGGGATGGTCTGAAATAGTTCATGTCCATTGTGGCATATTTCATGTTCAATATAATATGATATGTCCAACCAATGAGATGGGTTCAAAATAGTCCATGTCTAGCTGTGATATAATTCATGTTCAATATAATAAGATATTTCCAGCAACTGTTTATATCCAAATAATATATGTCCAGCAATGGTTCATATCCAAATAATATATGTCAAATAATTTACGTATATATGTGGTTTATGTGTAAATAATATATGTCTAGTAGTGGTTTATATCCAAATAATATATGTCAAATAGTTTATGTCCAGCTGTGATTTATGTTTAAATAATATATCTCTAGTAATGAGGGATCAATTAATTAATTAATGTATATGTTCATTAGTGAAATATTAGTGAAATTATGTTTATTAAATAGTAATATAATATTAAAGCAATTTGTATCCAGTGATATAGTAATAATGAGTTAATACATACTGAATAATGTAATTTCAAAGACAGAGAAAGAAAGACTTATTGTATGTTTATGACTCTAGCCTATAGCATAAATGGGCTGATAACATTCCAGTAACATGATAAAATGAGTCTAGAGGTGGAGTATGTTACGATGAGTCATTTAATAATGACTTCAAGGTTTAAGGGAAAAAATGGGTGCAACTAGATGGAGAGAGAGAGAGTATATCTAGCCGTATGCAAAGACTAGTTAAGTTTTTACACTTAAATTGATAATGCTCTTTTAATTCTTTGTGAGATATGAGTGGTATTGCCTTCCATGAGTTTTTTGGTATGAGATATTTGTGCCTTCTATTAGAAGGGTTTTTTGTATGATAAGTTTATGTATTTCACAAGAATGGCTTTTAGTATTAGAAATGTATGCCTTTCATGAGAAGGGCTTTAAAATGAAATATTTGTGCCTTTTAGGAGAAAGGTTTTTGCTGATATGGTGGTTTTGGATTTTTTTTTTTTTAAACAAAATTTCTTGTAGAAATTTTTTTTGTTTTCTATCCTTCTTGCCAAGTACTAGTAAATTCTAGCTTTTGTAGTTGGTTCTTTTTCAGATATTGATCCATATGGCTTTCATTTGTACATTTGAATAATACAACAAACATCTAAGAGTATAAATTTACTTCAATTAACATACAATTTGTATTTATTAATAACATACATCCTTAATTCTTACAACTTCTAACTCAAAGAATAGAGGTCGATGCATTTATTTCAATGTTAAAGGATTGGGAGGAAGAGAAAGAGAACCAAGTCAATATGTAACAGCTTTGGTAAAAAGCCTAACTAAGAGGCTGTTTGGATGAATTTTTTTCATCACTCAATTTCTATCACTCAATTTTCATCACTCATCACTTAATTTTTCACACCCGTTTGGCACCATCACTCACTTTCCATCACTCAATATTTTTCACACTATTTGTAGGTCCCATAACTGTCACTGGTGCAACTTTTTTTTTTTTTTTTTCAGTACCCAGAAACTTGAACTCACTAAAAAAAAAAAAAAAAAAACACCCGTGAGAAGACCGAACCCACTGAAGAAGAAAAAAAAATGAAACCCAGGAGAAGACCTGTAAGGTTGAATCTAATCAACCATTTAATTGGCTTTATTCCGTGACCAATTTGCTTGTAATTTAGCACTTAGCAACCCTGTATTTAGGTGGGAAAATTGTAAGGGTAGTGTGTGAGAAAATGTGAAGAAAAGCTCAAGAGTGTGCAAGAAAAACAGAGTCTCGCGGCTAGGGCTCGCGGGTGGATCGCGACTGGCAAGCCGCGAAAGGCAAGCATGTGAGAGGCATACTGGGAAGCTGAAGGGTCGCGCCAGCTGTCACGCTACAGGACAAAAGTTCCAATCTGGCCAGACCATTACGTCGCGACTTGAATTCACGACTTGGTCAAGCCGCGAGATCAAGTCGCCAACTTGTCCTGTTTGACAAAAACTGACGTTTTGCATTCCCTTCTCACCCTATGATATATACACCCTTATACCCATCATATTGAGAGAGCTTCCAGAGAGAATTTTGTGAGAGAAAACCCTAGAGAAAAACAAGATTGATTCATTCCCAATCTTCATCTAAAGAGACTCTACAAATACCTCTACTCTCTTCCTCTCCATTGTCATACCCTTGAGAGGTCATTTACCAAACCCTTATCTCACCACACCCACGTCTGTGAGAAGGTCCATTTGGTGCTTTGGGAAGCAGTTTGGAAAGGAACCAATATACATTGGTTGATGCTATGGTTAAGTAGCGGAATCCGGCAAGCTAAAGAAGAAATAGGTTCGGCGTAACGTCATTGGAGCAAGAAGCTTGGAGGGCTTAGGTACTTGGGTAGATTAGGCTTGGAGGGTCTTCTGCTGTTCATGTATCCCAACTACATTCTTTAGTGGATTATTTGACCGCTTGGAGGGCGGCGGAGAGGTTTTACGCCGAGGACTTCGGTTTCCTCTTCGATAACACATCGTGTGTTGTCCGTGTGTTTGCATCTTCCTTCCCTTTATCTTTGCCTTATATTTACTGCTGTGGATGTGTTTATATTTGGCTTAGATTGTTTATCAATTCTGTTGTGAGCTTGTTATCATGTTCCGCACATTAATTGTTTGATATAAAGCTTGAATTGGTAATTTTATATCTGGGGGTCTAAACGTTCAAAGGTGTTTCATACCCATTTTGAACTTTCAATTGGTATCGGAGCGGGTGCATTCTTTATGGTTTGATTACCTGAGTGCGATCCTAGACCCCTTGGTTATGGATGCTGCTGTAAAAAGGGTTATGCTGAATTATGGTATGAATGTTTGTGAAAATGATTCTATGAGTATATTTGAGGGATACTCTAAAAAGAAACTCTTAGAGTTAATTAAACCCAAGAAACATGCTAGGATGTTCATTCACATGCTGAAATATTTTGAAAGCAAGAACCACATTCTTCACAATAGTCTATGTGAGTCTACCTCTTTGATTGAGAAATACAAAAGAAGAAATAGATCACTGTGTGAAAAGGTTGATAATCTGAAAAAGCAAATCCAATCTGGAATGAGCATGGAGAATAACAATGAATTTTTGTTTGATGGTCAAGAATGCTTGTCTCATGCGTGTATGTTTGTGCACACCTCATTAAAGGTATTCAATTCATGCTTATGGTACCTTGACAATGGATGTTCTCGTCACATGACAGGAGATAAATCATTGTTTATGACTCTTAAAGAGAAGGCATGTGATTATGTGACTTTTGGTGATGGGAGTCATGCTCAAGTCCTCGAGAAAGGAACGGTTGAAATACCGGGACTACCTTTGTTGAAAGAAGTACTATACATCAAAGGATTGAAGACAAATCTCCTTAGTATTACTCAAATATGTGATGAAGATTTTCTCGTTCAATTCTCAAAGAAGGGGTGCATAATCATTGATGAGAAAGGGATTCAAGTCTTGGAAGGAAATAGGACTACTGATAATTGCTATGGAGTAGTACCTACGGCACCTATTTCGTGTAGAAGTGCTCGTGTTGATATGCTGAAACTGTGGCATCACAGGTTTGGACATGCAAACTTCAAACAAGTATGTAAAGTTTCTAAACTTGAGGCCGTTGAGGGACTTCCAAAGTTTGGAAAGGTGGAGAAGACTATATGTGGAGCATGTCAAATGGGGAAACAAACAAAAGCAAATCATCCAAAGGTGAATGTGATTGCTACCTCACGGTGTTTGGAACTTCTTCACGTAGATCTCATAGGGCCTACAAGGACTGAAAGCCTGGGAGGAAAGAGATACATTATGGTGATAGTTGATGATTTCTCAAGGTACTCTTGGGTGGAATTCCTCAGAGAAAAGTCTGAAGCATGTGATAAAATGCAGAGATTATGCAAGACATTGCAAAATGAAAAAGGAGTTCCCATAGTCAAAATCAGAAGTGATCATAGGAAGGAATTTGAGAATGCGAAATTTGAATCATTTTGTGAAGAGCATGGTATCAAGAAGGAATTTTCAGCTCCAAAGACTCCTCAACAAAATGGGGTGGTTGAAAGAAAGAACCGAGTGATCCAAGAGATGGCTAGATTCATGCTACTCAACAAAAACATACCTCAAAGGTTATGGGTTGAAGCTGTGAACACAGCTTGTCATATTTGTAACAGAGTTTATTTCCGAGCAGGGACAAAGAAGTCGTCATATGAAATATGGAGAGAAAAGAAACCCAAGGTGAAGTATTTCAGAGTATTTGGGAGCACATGCTATATTCTAAATGACAGGGAAAATCCAGGAAAATTTGATGCTAAGAGTGATGAAGGGATACTCCTAGGATACTCCACAAATAGCCGAGCTTATAGAGTGTACAACAAGCGCACTAAGACGGTGATGGAATCAATTAATGTGGTCATAGACGACACCATATCTGAAAAGGAAATTGATGATGATGGAAAGGGGCTCAAACTCAAGAAGAATGAGGATGATGATAATATGCCTCTAAGTGATGATGCTGAGAAAGTAACACCAAAAAGAAGACCACACCTCCTGTATCAAGAAGAGAGACTAGATCAACACAAGAAGTCTCAAGTCCACTCACTCCTCCAGAAATTCAAACCCCAATTTCTCGTGACGAGGAACTCTCAACTTCCAAGAAACCTTCATCAAGAGTGACACTTAATCACCCATCAAGTAATATCATTGGGGATGTGAACGAAGGACTTCGTTTGAGAAAAGGGCTGAAGTATACTGCTAACCATGTAACATACAACTGTTATCTTGCTCAATTTGAACCCAAAAAGGTAGAAGAAGCACTGAAGGATGAAAATTGGGTAAAGTCTATGCACCAGGAACTACACCAATTTGTTAGGAATGATGTGTGGGAATTGGTTCCAAGGCCTGAAGATACACGTGTGATCGGCACCAAGTGGATTTTTAAGAACAAAACAGATGAAGATGGTGAAGTCATCATAAATAAGTCTAGATTGGTGGCTCAAGGGTATACTCAGGTTGAAGGCATAGATTTTGATAAATCTTTTGCTCCGGTAGCAAGACTAGAATCCATTCGAATTCTTCTTTCCATAGCATGCATCATGGATTTTAAGTTGTACCAAATGGATGTAAAGAGTGCCTTCTTAAACGACTTTCTCAATGAAGAAGTTTTTGTTGAACAACCAAAGGGGTTTGAAGATCCTCACTTCCCGGGTCATGTATTAAGATTGAAGAAAGCTTTGTATGGGTTGAAGCAGGCGCCAAGAGCATGGTATGATCGTCTCACTACTTACCTAGTGGATCGTGGGTTCAAGAGAGGTCAAGCAGATCGCACATTGTTTGTTAAAAGAGATGAAAAATCTCTTCTTGTTGCTCAAGTGTACATGGATGATATCGTATTTGGTTCCACAATTGATAAACTAGCTCATGAGTTCTCGGAAGAAATTAAAAGGGAATTTGAAATGAGTATGGTGGGAGAGTTGAACTACTTCCTTGGACTTCAAGTGAAACAGCGGAGAGATGGAATATTTGTTTCTCAAGAAAAGTATGCCAAAAATCTTGTCAAAAGATTTGGTCTGGACTCCAAGAAACATACCTCTACTCCCATGAGTTCCTCGGCAAAGTTAAGCAAAGATGCAGCCGGTGTTGACATTGATCCAACCCTTTATCGGAGTATGATTGGTAGTCTCTTCTATCTCACAGCAAGCAAGCCGGATATTACATTTAGTGTCGAAGTCTGTGCAAGATTTCAAGCCGCTCCTAAAGAATCCCATTTAACAGCAGTTAAGCGAATCATTCGCTATGTAAATGGTACATCTAACTATGGGATTTGGTATACAAAGGATTCGAATGAGTGTTTGGCAGGATATTCTAATGCTGACTGGGCAGGGTGCATAGATGATAGAAAAAGTACTTATGGTGGGTGTTTCTATCTTGGAAACAACTTAGTTTCATGGATGAGCAAAAAGCAAAATTCAGTATCACTGTCAACGGCTGAAGCTGAATACATTGCAGCAAGAAGTTGTTGTGCACAACTGTTATGGATGCGAAAGCTACTGCATGACTATGGCATTTCTCAAGACACTATGTGTGTGTTCTGTGATAATATGAGTGCCATAAACTTGTCAAAGAATCTGGTTCAGCACTCCAAATCAAAGCATATCGAGATCCACTATCACTTCATTCGGGACTTGGTAGAAGACAAGACAGTGTGTCTAGAATTCATCAATACTGACAATCAAAAGGCAGACATATTCACCAAACCTCTTGATGGCCCAAGGTTTGAATCCTTGCGTAAGACAATTGGTGTCGGTATCATTCCTTAAACTCAATCCTCCGCGACATTTTTTTTGCTTTGTGTGTCTTTTGTGTGTCTTGTGTTTGTCTTCTTTTTGTTGATTTGTTTGTCATTTGTGTGTGTCAAAAATTCAAAAACACATAAAAATTTGAAAATCCAAAAAGTTTGATCACTTTGTTGAGTTTTGTCTCAAAGCTTGTTTAGCCTTGTACCTTTGTACCAATGGCTTTGTGCATTTAACGAGCATAGCTTGTCTCTCATGCACTCATATCATTGTGGAAGAAATTTTGAAATCTATGTGATTGTTGTAAATAGATCTTCAACCTTGTCATAAATGATTAGTGAATAGTTTTGTTAATCTTGAGACATGCATAGACTCATGCCTATATATCTTCCCACTCTTTATTTTTATGCTTTTAAAGAGCTCTCTAAAAGTAAATCTCAAAATGAAAAGAGATATAGAGCTGCAAAAGCCTGTCGCACATACTAGTATTTGACTAGGAAAAAGGGAAAGCGACCAAAATAAAATGTATGAAAGATGCCCAAAAAGCCAAAGGCTAACTCATTAATTGAAATATCAAAAATTTCAGACATCTATCTCTCAATGAGAGTTTCTTTGCTCAAAATTGGCAAATGATATGTGTATATGGAGCCAAATGAAAAGTTTCAAAGAGTTGTTATCAAATTCTTGTGGGAGGTCATATATGCATGCTTCTATAATTGAGATAGGTCACATAATCTAGTGCTAGTTGTGTATGCCTTGATTGAATTGATCATTGAAGCTTCACATTGGACTAAGAACTATCTCATTGTTGATATCCACACACATCACACAAGTCTATGTTCAACGAATGCCATATTCATTTGTGTGATTGTACTTGTTTAAATGTGTTTTCACATGCTCAATCTTTGTGGGTCAAACACAAAAAGATTTTTGAGTGTTCTGTTTTGTTTTTGGAAAGTACTTTGCTTTTACAAAATTGTGAAATTTTTTCAAAAACAGTATTGCCCTGTTTTGGCGACTAAGTCGCGGGTCAGCACAATCGCAAGCCCCAGTCGCGAGCTCAGTCAAAGATTTTCGCGACTTACTGGCGAGTTAGTACTCTAGTCGCGAAAAAGACTTAGAAAATTTTTGAAAAATTTGAGTTTTGCTCTTTTCGCGGCTTATTTTGGCGGCTTATTCGCGGGTGGAAGGTACAATCGCGAGGTTTACTCAGAGATTTTCGCGGCTCATCTCGCGACTCCTTCGCCGCTAAACGTTCCAGTCGCGAAAAACACGTAGAAGATTTTTCCAAGAATCTTTCCTTCACAGTGTTTCGCGGCTTGATCTGGCGACTTACTGGTGACTTGGACAAGTCGCGAAAAACGCGTGTTTTGCATTTTTAAAGACAATTTTAAAATTGTTTTCAGTTTTCCCTCGTCCTTGTTTGACTGTTCATTGTCTTCCTCACTTTACACTTACAAACACTCCATGTTTCTCACTGGAAAACTTCCATTTCTGCATCATTTTCTCTCAAATCTTCAACAAAAAGGTATGGGTTTTATTCCTTATCCTTCATACTTCCTGATGTGGGCAATTTTTTCCCGTTTTGTGAAAATATTGTTGTGTATTGTGATTTATCTTGTTTGAACATGGGTTTCTGATTTTCAGATCATACTGTTTGTCTGTGCTGATTTATGCACTGATCATCTTTATCTTGTATTTTGTTTGTGGTGCTGGTTGTTTAAACACTCATTGTTATGTTTTGACCCTCAACTTCAAGTGTTTAGGGTTTCCTTCATTATCCATAGTATGGCACTGACATATTGCTAATAATGGGTGCTGTCTTGTTTGGTGTTTGTGTGTGAATTTAATCCTAGTGCAGAGTGAAAATGTCTCCATTCAAGAGATCAGCTGTGAAAGGAGGAAGCAGCAAAGAGAAGGAATATGTCATTGAAATTGACGATTTCTCTCCTAGACCAAAGCGAGCTCGCTCCTCATCTGGTGTGTTCGATCCCAACAAGTTTCGATCGTATACTGCCTTCCAGACTCATGAAAATTACTTCAAAAAGGCAACACCTCTGATTGAAAGAGTCTTTGACCAACATTCTCTGTTTGACATCAACATTCCTCAATAGTTTGCTCGCAAGGACTGGAATTATCTCCTCTCTGACCTTGATGATGCATATGAAGATCTGGTAAAAGAGTTTTATACCAATGCAATTATTGAAGGAGATGAACTTAAGTGCTGGGTTAGAGGAAAAAGTTTCTCGGTCTCTCTCGCATATCTAGCAGAGATTCTGCACATCAACAGGCCAATTCTTGGGATATCACCGGTCTATGATGATTTTCATCCGGATGAAGAATTACTTAAAGCAGCTCTTGGGGACAATCTAGAATTTTCCTCAAATGAAAATTCAGTCAGTGTTTCATCTCTTCCTCCAAAATTGAGGGTGCTCACGATCGTCATGTTTCACAACCTGTATCCCCTATCCAGCACAGGGTATATGAATCTCGGGCGTGCACTGTTTCTTCATGATCTGATTTCTGATGTCGAGATTGACATCTGTGCTCATATATTTCATATCCTTTGCAAAACTGTTCTAAGAACAGAATCAAGAATGTGCATCCCATTTTGCTGTCTCATCTCCCGGATTCTAAAGCGGAAAGGGATCTATCCATCTGAAAATGAAGTTCCCTGCGCAAAACCATGTCCAATCAACATGCGCACATTCAACGCTAGTATGGGTCATAGCAAGAAGGGAATCAAAACAGAAGCTTCCGCGTCCCACAGTGGCTCGCGCTCCAGTTCACTCCCCACTGACGAGAGACTAGACTCTATTGTAGCTTCTGTTCATGAGCTGAGTTCAAAGATGTCCAATCTTACTTCTATCTTGCATCATCTCAACTTTCGATGGGATACGAAGTTTACTTCGATTCAAACTCAATTGGATGAAATAGAAAGCTTGAAGATAATGACGACTAGCTATTCCTTGACAAAAAGGGGGAGATGCTGTTGGTAGAGGGAGAGCTCAACGAAAGGGGGAGATTTCAGCTAACAGATTTTTGTTTACTGTTTTTGTCTATCTTTAGTCTTTATCACTGTTCTGTATCCAACTTATATCCTTCAGCACTTATATAGTATGATGTTATTCAGCTTTAAGCATTGTTTGTTTGTGGTTTGTACCCATTGATGCTTTTGTAAGTTTTGAGGGTTGTTACTTGTTCTTATGCACAGTTTGTAGGCTTGTATGGTTTGTACCATGTATTTGCAAAAACTTTGCATATGCAACCTTTGTACTTTGTGTTTTGGTACTTGTTAATACTTTGCATTACCTTAAGTACAACACTCTTGTGCCTTTGTAGGATTGTTCCTAAATGCATATATGTTTGTATGCATTGGTTGAGTGTTGGACTTGCAAATGATACTCTTCAATTGAGTTTATCATTTTTGCATGTCCGGATGTTAATTCCTTGTGTGAATGAACATAGTAATCACTTTTGCTTAGTGACTACTGGTTTTGATCTTGCCATGAATTATTGCTTTTATGCCTATGTTCATTTTTGCTTGATCATGCTTATTTTGCTCCATATGCATATTAAGTTTTCTGCATACAATGATATTGCTATGTTATTGTGTATCAGGAGTTACTTATTCATATGTTCAAGAGCTTTACAGAATCTAGAGTAAGGTGTGAGTGAGTTTTCCAACTGTTCCCAACTCACGTTTAAGTCTAGAGTCTGTTGTAGGGTTTTGTCACGGAATAGCCAAAGGGGGAGATTGTAAGGTTGAATCTAATCAACCATTTAATTGGCTTTATTTCGTGACCAATTTGCTTGTAATTTAGCACTTAGCAACCCTGCATTTAGGTGGGAAAATTGTAAGGGTAGTGTGTGAGAAGATGTGAAGAAAAGCTCAAGAGTGTGCAAGAAAAACAAAGTCTCGCGGCTAGGGCTCGTGGGTGGATCGCGACTGGCAAGCCGCGAAAGGCAGGCACGTGAGAGGCATACTAGGAAGCTGAAGGGTCGCGCTAGTTGTCACGCTACAGGACAAAAGTTCTAGTCTGGCCAGGCCGTTACGTCGCGACTTGAATTCGCGACTTGGTCAAGCCGCGAGATCAAGTCGCCAACTTGCCCTGTTTGGCAAAAACTGACGTTTTGCATTCCCTTCTCACCCTACTATATATACACCCTTATACCCATCATATTGAGAGAGCTTCTAGAGAGAATTTTGTGAGAGAAAACCCTAGAGAAAAACAAGATTGATTCATCCCCAATCTTCATCTAAAGAGATTCTACAAATTCCTCTACTCTCTTCCTCTCCATTGTCATACCCTTGAGAGGTCATTTACCAAACTCTTATCTCACCACACCCACATCTGTGAGAAGGTCCATTTGGTGCTTTGGGAAGCAGTTTGGAAAGGAACCAATATACATTGGTTG
Source organism: Quercus cerris (assembly GCA_963669245.1). NCBI lineage: Eukaryota > Viridiplantae > Streptophyta > Magnoliopsida > Fagales > Fagaceae > Quercus > Quercus cerris. The sequence continues at coordinate 22,964,727 of OY770012.1, forward strand.
ATACTATGGTTAAGTAGCGGAATCCGGCAAGCTAAAGAAGAAATAGGTTCGGCGTAACCTCGTTGGAGTAAGAAACTTGGAGGGCTTAGGTACTTGGGTAGATTAGGCTTGGAGAGTCTTCTGCTGTTCATGTATCCCAACTACATTCTTTAGTGGATTATTTGACCGCTTGGAGGGCGGCGGAGAGGTTTTACGCCGAGGATTTCGGTTTCCTCTTCGATAACACATCGTGTGTTGTCCGTGTGTTTGCATCTTCCTTCCCTTTATCTTTGCCTTATATTTACTGCTGTGGATGTGTTTATATTTGGCTTAGATTGTTTATCAATTCTATTGTGAACTTGTTATCATATTTCGCACATTAATTGTTTGATATAAAGCTTGAATTGGTAATTTTATATCTGGGGGTCTAAACATTCAAGGGTGTTTCATACCCATTTTGAACTTTCAAGACCGAACCCAATGAAAAAAACAAAAAAAAAAACAAAAACCAGGAGGAGAAGACCGAACCTAGTGAAAGAAGAAAGAAGGAAAAAAAAAGTTCAGATCACCCAAACCCAGTGAAAGAAGAAAGGAAAAAAAAAATGCAAGAGAAGACCGAACCCAATGAAAAAAAAAAAAAACACACACACACACACACACCCCTTAGAAGTAAAAGACCGAACCCACTGACGAAGAAAAAAAAAAAAAAAAAAGGAAACCAGGAGGAGTGGAGAAGACCGAACCCAGGAGGAAAGAAAAAAAAAAGTGAAAAGGTGGTCAAAAGGTGCGGATGAAGTTATGACAGTGGATCCCCCTTATATATTTAATTACAAAAATGTTATTTTGTTATGAGTTATGGAAACTGAAAACAGCCAAAATGTGTTTTCAGTTTCCATAACTTATAACTCAAAAATCAGAGAAATTGTGCAACCAAACAGACATTTTATCATGGGTCCCACCATTTTTGAGAATTGAGTTATGGAAACAGGTAAACCAACAGCCTCTAAGATTTCAACATCAATTGTCTAATAGTGAAAAAACTTTAAGATGCAAAAATACCATTATTCTTTCACGTGGAAAAGAAAATCCGATTTGAATCAAATAGTTTTTCTGTATTGTGATATGTAATGCAAACTTGTCTCTCAAAGAAAACTGCGCTATTTCTGCAAAGATCCTTCAAAAAAACTACTACTATCAAATGACTTCATGCGTCTCTTGACAGCGTTTGGATGTTGCCCTCAAATGGGCTGTATATCCCACTGTTGCGGCCTTTAACGATCTCTGTCTTACCATCTGACTGTATTGAGGGTCATCTAATTGACCATCTTTACTTACCCATTGTATCATCTGATGATACATGGGGAAAAACCACAGTTGGATGGATGTGTGAGTGAAATATGGGATTAGACAAGTGATTACCACAAACAGTGTGAGAATCCAATAAGAAGGGGCTGGTGCACAGGCTTCAATGAAGACCTTATAGGCTGTTGTTGATATGTTGGGGTTCATTGCTCCATATGCCAAGAGGAATATGTACCACGCTATAATGCTACCCCAGATGAAGATATGATTTTTAAGAGTATAATAGTTGACGGATAGTGCAAGTTGACAATTTACAACCCATACAATGCAAGTGTACATGAGTGTTCCAAGGACATCCAATCCTGCAACTTCACCACCTTTACGGAAGGCAGGCTGCTCTATTGCATGGGTGCAAAAGAAGAAGATCAAAGTAGCGCTCAATACGCCATTGAACGCCCAGCAAAGGAATCGAAACCAGCTAAATAGGAGGTTTTGTACACCTTCTTGGTACAACATTGGGAACTGCAAAGATTAGAATTGAGAAGTTAGCCCAATGTCATTTACTATTAGGATTTGAATGCTGAAACTTCCATTATTGTGGCTTGGTAAAAGGAAAGAATAAACTTTTTATAAATTTGTAATGACAAAAGAAAAATCATCCCTACTCAGGATTTACCTTGAGACAAAGATCTGCAGAGACATCCTGCTCAAGCACTCCTAAGGCTATCACAGGAAGTGACGTGAAGAAGACATTATAGAGTGACAAATACCAATCATTGTAGGGAGCTTGGCCTGAGAATGATGCATACGCCTCAAAGAAGAAGAGAGTGAAGCCAAAGGCAATGTTCTTGTAAAAGAAGTAGCATATCTGTCAAGCAGCAAAGGATTATGTCATTATATATAATCCTTGGCTTCAAAGCATTGCCAGTCAAGCTGCCAAGTTTGTCTTTATTAAATATTGCCTCAAGGCTCATTGATTTATTATTATGCTGTTGCGCCAAAGAACATCAAAAACACAAAAGAAAAAGAAAAGCAGGTGACAAAGGAGGTAGAAATTCACATGCTTTTCAATACATGCTTAACCTTTTTTTCTTTTTTTTCCTTTTTACACATTCTTGTGTGTGTGTGTGGAATCTAACTTTTGTGTGAGTGACATTAAATTAACAATTTTTGTCATGTCTATCTATGGTATAGAAAACTTCTTTTTTTGTTTGCCCATTCTTGTGTTTGAGTATGCGTTTGTTTGTGGAATCTACTTTTGTGTGAGTAACATTAAATTTACAATCTTTGTCATGGCTCTCTGTAGTATAGAAAAGAAAAAAAAAATACACAGTAGTTTTTAGGAGCAAAATAGAGTAAGAAATAGAATAATTTATATATATATATATATATATATAATGAGTAAAAATTCAAATTTGCGGGCCTCTTAAGATTCATAGTTGTTGTTTTTTTTTTTTTTTTTTTAATACAAGATAAAATTTCTACTCTAACTTAATTTAAGTGTATATGTGTGTGAAACTCCTTGCTGGAGACTTGAACCCCGGCCTTGCCTCCCATACCCCACAAGCACCTATGCTTGTGGAGTGACCACTGCACCAAAGGGGTGTGTGGTGGTAAGATTCAAAGTTTATAAAAAATATTTGATATAAACTTTTTTGGATTGATGTTGGTGTTAGAGTTCACCATTAACAATTAATAATGATCATTATCAGGATTCTTGACATTCACTCCTCATTACCTATAATTAATAAACAGGAAAAAGACTCTTAGTTCAGACTCAAGGCATCTGCAAATTTTAAATAATTTCTAACAAAAATTGCTTGAGAACAAAATCTTCAATATTTTTGGCTTTCATTTACGTTTTTAATTTAAAATAGGGTGTGAAATTCATATTGATCTGTGACATTTCCAGGGTGATAAGTTACCATTCTTGAGATCCTTCTGTAACACCAATGTCCATGCACAAGAAGCAAGCGCTGCAAATATCGAAACTGAGCAATTGCAATGTCACTTGACATAACTGCCTGCAATTTGGAAACAGATATTTGTCAAAATGGACAACTGAAAATGCAAATTGAAATAAATTTCCAGATGGAATTTAAAATAGATGCAGAATATAATCTTTGAGCAATCCTTTCAGAAAATACCTGCATTCCCTCAACACCACTGATGCCAATTCCTATATCTGCTTCTTGTAGCATTCCAACATCATTTGCTCCATCACCAATTGCTAGAGTTGTCCTACCTGTTTTAATTTTGACCAGTCTTGTAACCTGCGCTATCAAGTAACACCTATTTTCAGCCTAAATTTTCTTGAATTGCTATTAACCTAAAACGTTTGGAAGATTTTGCATATTATAAAGTTCAATTAATTAAAATAGGGAACTCCAAAAAATTAAGCATGTTTGGCAGCCTATGACTGCCCTAAGGATATTATGGGAATGAAATTATGACTCAGGATTAGATATAAAGCTCTGTGCTAAACATAAAATGTTAAAAAGAAGTAAAATACATTGATTCGCACACACAACACCTGAACAGAAAAAGAAGGAAAAACTTACAAGGGCTTTTTGTTTGGGAGAACAACGACAGCAAATAACTGATGCACAGCCAAGGGCAAGCTCTAAAAACAGGCCCTTGACATCATCCTCCAAAGCACAAGTGAGTGACTTCCCATCAATGATCAAAGCCAATGCCTCTGAGCTTTTGCTTAATGTGGTAAGTGCTTCTTTTGCCTCCCTAATCTGTTGGAGGACATTTGCCTTAAATGCCTAAAATAAGAAAGATCCCATCAAGCTCACAAATGACAAGTGTATTAAATTCACTTACAAATGAACATTAATTTTCTATGGCTGTAAACTATAACGACTTATCGGGAAAAATAAAAAGTTCAACTATTTAGGTAGAATCCTTTTTTATCATTGGATGTGTAATACTCCACTTTCAGCATTACACAATTGGCATTGCATATAATGCATCACAACAGCTGTTTTTAAACATTCTGTATCAGTTTCATATAAGTACCAATTAAGGGGTGTCCTACTTACATAATTAATTCTGGAAAAGTTGTTGATGTCTCTACGACACAATTAATTCAGCTCGGCACAATCTCTCTCATCAACTAGAAGACAAGTTTGAACATGAGTGGAATAAAGGAGTGGCTATAGGAGCTTCGGTTCATTGATTGCAAAATTTAGAAAATGTTTTAAATAGACCATATGGTTAAAATTGGTAGGCAGTCCGACAATATGAGTACATACTATAAAATTCAACTGAATTGGCTGATGAACATGTATATAGTGCATCAAAGAAGATTATGAGTATCCGCTTTTTCTTTTCTTTTCTTTTTTTCCTTTTTTACAGTGCTAGGACATTAAGTAAGCTATTTAATTCTTCAGACTTGGTAAGAAAAGGAACTTAAGATCTTACAACAACTACTCAAATTTCAAATTGTCATAATATTCCAAGTTTCATTGTGTTTCTTCAATGTTTTATTAGAATTCAAAAGGATATCAATCAAAAAATAGCACTGAAATGTTGTCAAGTCGTTGGACCTACCTTTGTTTTATAATTTCTGTACATGCTTAGCATCAGAAAACATTATGTTTCTGGAGAATTTATACAATAAGAACTACTCATAAGAAACAGGTATTCTTAGAAACAAGCGCCACACCTAGAATAGCGGAGTTTACCACACATCCTCCTCAAAACTAATCTGTAGGTTGTGACTATTCTTGTAGTTGAAAATGAAAAGCACTTACCTCTAATTAACACATAAAAGTAAAATAAAAAATAAAAAGACATAACACAGTAAAAAATTAGGGTTTACCACTGCTACAGCAGAATTGTCCCCTACTTTCTCCAGTGCTTTAATTATTGGGGTCTCTGAGCTGATTACTATTTGCTCCATTCCTTGTCTAAGCAAACAACAGGCAAAGCTGAAAGATAAAAGATAAATAACAATTAATTAAATTTAGAAATCTTTGTTTATTGGGGTCAATATCTAACGATTCTTGGAGCCATCCACTAATCATACCCAATATTGATTGCTGTCTCCAATTTATCTCCAGTCAAAACCCATATTTTGATTCCTGCCTGTGCAAGCTTGTCAATACTTTCAGGAACCTATCCAGCACAAAGAAATGTATATTAGATCTAATTTCACAATCGTTTGAACATGTCATTCAGACTAATTTTGTTCAAAATAGAAATATTGGTAAGTATTTGACACAATTATGAGTGTGTTTGAATACTGCTTATTTTGCTAAAACTGAAAAATTATTGCTAAAAGTACTATAGATAAAAGTAAAACTTAGTTGAAATAGTACAGTGGAGCCCATAAATAGTGCCAAAAAGTATAGCGGAGCTCATGAATAGTAGCAAAAATAAGCTGAATAGTAAAATAATTTTCATTTGTCATCCTAACCCAAACGCACACTATATGTTAAAGAATGAATTTGGTAACTTTTGGAGGGGGAAAAATGGTCCGCCTCAAGCAAACCCAACTAAGCCTTAGTTTCAAGATTTTCCATAATTACATCACAAAGAATTTCCTAAAAAATGCCATAAATTTTGTAATTTTATTTCGATCAGTTTTAAAAGTCTCTTTGCTTTGCTGCATTAAACTTACCCCATTCTGAAGCTTGTCTTCTACTGCAGTAGCACCAAGAAGAATCAAATCATTCTCAATCTTTTCTGCCACTTCCTCCATCATTTCGTCACGATCTGCACTCACAGAGTTCTTGGCCTCAGTAAATTCTTCATTAAACTTATTATATTCTTCCTCACCCAGTTCACGATATGCAAACAGCAAGGTCCTCAGACCAGCATTGGCATACTCATTAACATGCTCCCGAGTCTGCTCTTCAAACTCCCTTCCATTCTTCGAAAGTCTTTCAAATATGACACTGCTCAGGAATAAATTAAAAATAATATTAATAATTAGAGTTCAAATAAATTTGTAAACGGGGAAACAAGTGAAAAAGGAAATCAGCCTCACACAATGTTCAGATGATTTAAGAGCAGGAATTATAGTACTCAACTGCGTATACACGTGAAGCGGAAATGTGATTGCTTTCCCTTATTTATGTCGGGAAATGCATGTCAGTCTTTGAATTCTTTTTGTTTTGAAAGGGAAAAGGGGAGGGGGGGGGGGGGGGGGGGGGGGGGGTTGGTGTTCGGTTGATTATAGTGAACCATCTATGCCATTATCAAAAAGATAAAAAGACATTCTGGAAGTTAGAATGGCACAACATGCATACAAGAAGCACTGTGTTGACCAACCTCTTGCAAACTAGTGCAGGATTAACATGTTATCTTGGAGTTTGTAGGAAATTATTAATTACTGAAGTAATCTAAAGATTTTTCAAGTGATGTTTCTTTTTACAAACCTGTCAGCACCTTTACAAAGTAGTAGCAGCTTTCCCTCCATGTTTCTTACAATCACAGACATCCGTTTTCTTGAGTTACTAAACTCCAAGATATTCAAAAGTTTATAAGATCTGAAAAATGAAAATATGTCACTTAAGCCATATATTTCTCAAAAGTTACATTATTACCTTGAGAAAAAGAGCACAAAAAATTTCACCATGGTATGAGTGAACTGAAATGTTTTCTGAAGCAAAGTACAGGATTTTTTACAGCAGAAAAAGTAAAAGCAAAGAGGGTCTAGGTGCAAGACACTAACCTTTGAACTTTCCTGCCAGAAATGAGATCTAATTCATGTATTAAGATGCTTGTTTGAGTCCTCTCGTAAAATTCAAATCCCAGTTCTCTGGCTGCAATCACAAAAGCTGCCTCATCTGGTGATTCAGCTTCATAAGAAATTCTTCCTGTTTCTTCATCAACTTCAGGTACTGCAGTATGGCAAATGGCCAGTAACAGTAGAAATTTCTGGATTACATCTGCATGAGGTTCATTAACCCAATTACCAAGTGTGATCCTTTCATCGAAAAAGTTAAACCCTTTAATGGCTGCTTTGGTGGAATACTCAACCTGGCCCTCTCCATTTGTCACCTCTATAGCTGAAGGCAACTCTTCTCTCCTAGACAGAGCTCTCTCAACTACTGTCACTCCACGCCCATAAGCAGTCCCTGCCATTGAACACTTAATAAACTCCATCGAGTTGCAAGTCAAAGTTCCTGTCTTATCAGAAAGTATAGTGTCAACTTGACCCAGTTCTTCATTCAAATTTGAGGTACGGGCTTTTGCTGGCTTGTCGGTTTCTTCATAATACATGTGCAGATCTTGATTGATGAAAGTAGATTGAATAACTTTAGCTATTTCTAGTGAAATATACAAGGAAATGGGAATCAAATAACTATACAACATAAGGCCAGTCAAAAAGATCAAAATTGCTGCCACTGGTGCTCTTTTTGGATCGTAGTATATTGTAGTGTCATCTGGTCTAAGGTACCATCTTTTCATTGTTCCATTTTCCAAGTCCTCCCTTGTTGAAATTCCAAAGAAAATTGACCCAATAAAAGATATCAACACAAGGATAGAAAACAAGAAGTAAACAAGCTTATCCATTCTTCTCTCAATTTTGCTTCTCTTGGAAGGAGGAGCTGTTGAATTTTGCACAACCTTTGTGTCATGACCTGTAAATATTACCACCCCATAAATAAAATCCGTATTTTTTAGTTTTGACTCCCTAAGCAGAAGCTGCTGAGGTGTAAGTGGGTACTGTTGTTCTTCAAGCTGCAAACTGCCTATAAAAGAGTACAAATTTGCATTTGGGTCTTCACTTTTTATTACAGCCTTGAAATTTTGAAAGCCTGAGTCTACGTACAGCTTTGAAGTTGCATCCACTGCTTGTTTTAGTTTTAAATTGGTTTCCCCATCTAGGTTCATGGTCTCAACATAGCAAATTGCTTCCTCATAACTTGAAGAAAGTAGGATGAGATCAGCAGGAAAATATCCATCCTTTTCCACCCTCACTATATCTCCAACTTGCAAATTCATCCATTTAGCATTATCAAATACCCCTTCACCACGATGCACTTTTACCTCTCTGTTGTTCACCTCAATATCCTGATAACAACACAGACTAGATTATGGACCTAGGATACAGAGATCACTAAAAATAACATTATGAGTAATAGGATTAAGAAAGGTGAACGAGATAAACATGTATGTATTGTATCAACTTTAAATCCTTTAGTATAGATGAAGTCTTTAAGTTTTTAACACCTAGCAAGATTTTTGTGCACGTGAATATCTATGCTGCACTCTCTCCAATTGTTTCTGATAGCTTACTGTAAAAACAGGAATCACGCCAAGGGTGGGAGAATAACATCTAGTAAAACGTGAGCTATTCTCACTTTAAGAGTCCACCTTGTTAAAAATATGAGGATCCAAAAATGAAACCAAGTACTTACATATTTGAACTGGCCAACTCTAAAGAATCAAAGTTTTTCTATTGAAGATACTGGTAGTAAATTTATTTTTAGAAAAGGAATTAAATGCATTTCTCTATGACAGATCAAGTCTCTGCATCTGAACACAGACAAGCTAATTGAACCTCCCCGGGCACCAATTTTCCACTAAACCATCAAAACAACTGAACCATTACTAAAGTGAGAGCTAAGTTGAAGCTTCTTCTATGAAGTATATGCTATAGGGGAAGGGCAAAGAAAACATATTCCAACAATGCCTCTATTTGCCATAGTTAACTATGTAGATGATATCATATTTCCTGTTTACTCAACATATTCTAAAATATATTTAATTGTTTGAGTGTCAAATTTGAGATAGGATTACAGAGCTCCCTTCACATTTGTTCATTAAAAGATAAAACTTATTCTGTAAGTTAGGGAAAATATGAAACTTAGAAGCAAGAAGGTTAGACCAAAGCAATGTATATAATTACAAACTAACCTGCCTTTTCCGCCTCAAATCTTCTATAGCCTCTTTAATCATTGCAGCTAAAATCACCAGAGCAAGAGGAAGAACACTACTTACTGGTGAAGAAGGAGACAGCGGTGTGAAACTCAAAATTGCGGTAATAAGGAAAAAGACGTTGGCAGCCCGCCTGAACTGCTCAAAAATTGATTTGGGGAAGAACGTTGCAAGTGTATATTTTGTACTTGTGACATAATTGTTGCCATAAGTTAGGACCCTTTGACTTTCGGTGGTGGTGTTGCAAAATACCACCCTTGAGAAGCCGGGTCCTCCAATCAGTGAGTGTTCAGGTTGAAATGATTTTGTTCCACATCTGAAGGGAAGTAAGCTGCCTAAATGCAGCTTCTTTCTTATACCACGAGTCATTTTCTAAGCTATCACCTCTAATCCCCCACCCTAGAACAACTCTATATCTTTAGAGAAAATAACTTCTGAGAATTCACCTTCCTAAGGAGAAGCTTATCCTCCAACAAAATTTCAAAACTCGATTCCCAAAGTACTAATAATAAATCCCGCACCCTCAAAATTTAGACTCAAAACAATGACAAAACTTTAAAAAATTTATATTGGAAATAAGTGTATCTCAGTGTTATAAGCCTGACTACCATCCAAGTTTATGACTTTTATAGCTACAAACAACAGATACGGGTTTCCCCAGGTAAAAACTACGCAAATAACTATCTTTAAAAATCAAAGAAAAGTGAAATTTGAACTCTAAAAACTATTCCAATTTTGGAAACTGATCCGAGAAGAGTTTGGAGTCAACAAAAGCTATGAGGAATAACAGACAAGATAAAACGCATTATAATTGGCTTTCACATTCTGGGTCTGCTCCTATTTCTCATTCTATGAATCTACATGACAGAAACCGAGTGAAACTAAAAAGTGATCCGTGAAAGTTTATACATTGATAGATATTGATGAATTTGCAAAATATATATAGCATTGAGAGATTTTTGAAATGAGAAACAGGAAAAAAGGAAAACTAAACCTGTTTTGTGAATAAAATACTAATAGAAGTTTTGTTGTGCATGTTAAAATGGGTCCATTGATTTTGTTGAGAAATCGTTCATTCTATTTGTGACATTCTTCGAAACTTTTGGTATTGGTGGAGACAGCGAATGTTGTTCACGCGAAGGGAAGGGACGTGGTTGAGGCCGTTGTATAACGGTTAAGTAAACAGTTGTTCATGTGGCTAAAATGAAATCACAGTCAAATGTTTAAGGGAAAACTAGACCTGGCAAAACTCAACGCGACCCGTTAAACGTTCAGAACTCGAAATTATAAAGGAAAATAACTCTTATCGAGTTTTTAACAGAAATCAATGCGCGTATGTGTACAGTGTGTATAATAACCATTGCTTAATTATAAGAACCAGTACGTTTTTGGTCATGTGAAAATGACAAGTGGGTTTTTTTTTTTTTTTTTTTTTTTTTGAGACGCTATTTTTGTGTCATAACTTTTGTCACAATTAACCAAGATGTGATTGGATGTAAACAGTGGAAAAAAAAATGATGGATCCACAACTTTTGCGGCATTACAATTATGGCAAAAATATAGTGCTTCTAGAAGAATGGGAAAAAAATATATTTTTTCTAATGCAGTTTTGACAGTTAGTATCTCCTAAGTGTTACTTCATGTGATCATGGGAGGTATTAATATTTGGGAAGAGCTTGTGTCCAGTGTCCAGTGCAATCGGACACTGGACACAAGTCGTGTACTTAATATTCAATAGGTGTATGACTCAGGTATGAGCAACTGGACACTGGACACAACCTGTGTCCTTAATATTCAACAGGTGTATGACTCGACTATGAGGTATCTACGTTATAGGTGTTTCCTTCAAGAACCTATATGTAATGCAATTCGTTGAGTCCCATTATCAAGAGGTATGAGTGTGACTTCCTTATGATGGATGGGCAGGGTTGGACTTGGTGGAGTCAGGGGAGGATGTACAAACAAATAATAAGAATCATTATGAAATTCCAAATAATAATCTATTTAGTATTATTAAACCGTCAACAAAGACAAAAACACAAAATCATTTCTTAAGAAATTACGATGCAATCATTTACAAAATTAAAAAAAAAAAAAAAAAAAAAGAATGAACTTGACTTATGTCTTTGATGCGTGCGTCTATTGCTAAGTAATGGTGAAATTATTTCGTTTAAAGTCTTTTAAAGATCAGGGTTGTTTATTTTGGGTAAAATTAGTTGATTGGGATTAATTTTTTTTTTTTACCTTTGCTATTGAAATTCTTGTTGTTGGGCTAATTTTTTGGGTTTGTTAATTTTGTTTTAGATTTTAGGTTTTTATAAAAATAAAATAAAATAAAATAAAAAATTGACCTTCAAATGATCAATGATATTGTTACGAGGGAAACTGTAATTTTATTGAACCAAATTACTAAAAGGATAAAATAAAATTAACACCCCTAAGGTTTAGGCAAATGCCAACTAGGTCCAAAAACGTAAACTAACACACTTGATCCCTAATCACTATGAGAGTGAGGAGAGAAATAAGTAATGGTTTAGGGTCCAAGTATTCACCTATGTTAGTTTCTTTAAGATCTTCTCCCCTCTCCCCGTGTGTGTGTGTATGTTAAAAATATTTAGTATTCTCAAAAAAAAAAAAAAATAGATGGTCCAAGTTGGGTTTTCCAATTTAGGGACCAAGTTGGTTAGTTTTGAACCTAGCTAACATTAGCCCAAACTCTAGGGGTGTTAACTTTATTTTACCCCATTAGGACCTATATATACTATTTAAAATATATATGTGTGTGTGTGTGTGTATTAGGGGGCCACCCAAGATTTGCTCCATCCCTGTGGATTACTTAAGATGAAATAATGGGTTTGGATCATCCCTTGCCTCCCTTAATTGTATTTTGATTAATTTAGGGTGCATGTTACAACAATCAATAACTTATTTTTAGCCAAATTCCAATTTTTAAATAACAATTACTCACTTAAAGATAAAAAGCTTATGAACATGCTAGCCTATGTGAATAGGCTAATAATTATCAAATAACTTATGTGTAATTAAATACATAAATGCTATTTTAGATTGTAAAACATGTTAGGTTCTATATTTGTATAATTTTATTGGCAAACACGTGAACACAAACTTGTCTATATATAGCTCATAGAGTCTATAGTAATGATTAGACAATACTCAAGATACTAGTATTCAATGTATAAGAATAGGAAAGAAGCTGATTCAAGGATTTGGATTTTTAACAATTTTGACCGATCAAAACTTAAGTTCGATTGATCAAAAGCTGTATATTAGAATCAGTTCTTCAACCCATCAACCCATTAATTGTCTAGGGTTTCAAACCTACTTCACTAAGTATTTAAGGAAAACTCTAGGGCATGTTTTTGAGGACTTTTAGCAACTCAATTTGAGATCTAAAGGTTTGTGCCTATTGCTCTTTCAAAGTCTCTACCCATGATCACTCACATACTCATTAAATTGGTGGATTCAAGTTGTTATCTTCCAACTATCAAGTGTACTGGATTCAAATCTTCAATGGGACATTGAACTACATAGGCTAGAGGTTCACGTTGTAGTAGTTCACTATCAGAGACGTATATGGGATTCAAAGCTTAGTTCAGTAACTGTAGTTAGATTTACTACAAATAGGGTTATTTTGACTGTAAACCTCTATCTTATAGTGAAACTATTCACCATGGGATCGATATGGTCAAGTCACCCTAGGTTCTCCTTTGGAACGATTTGTTTCATTACGTTTCTAGGGTTATCATATCTTGTCTCTTTTATATTTCCACACTTGCATGATATTTATGATATGTGTTTAACTTAAATCCTCCATAACTGATCTAATAATCAACTTGAATTTAAAATTGGTTAAATACTGTGTTTTGTTAGGGGTCTAAAACTAATAATTGGTATCAAAGTAGGTTAAAATTTCCACACTTGCATGATATTTATGATATGTGTTTAACTTAAATCCTCCATAACTGATCTAATAATCAACTTGAATTTAAAATTGGTTAAATACTGTGTTTTGTTAGGGGTCTAAAACTAATAATTGGTATCAAAGTAGGTTAACTCTTTGTAGACACTCGATTTTGCACCTATAATTTAATCAAGGAAGATGGCTAGAATGACCATTCATATACCCAAAATTTAGAGTAGAATTACATGCATTAATTCATTCATTGCATATTATAAAAATGATCTTGAGGTTCTAACGTTCACGACAGTATGTCCGATTTCCAAATCAGACCATTGGGTTGAAAGATATCACATAATCAAGTTTGCACAGTCTGCATGCATTTTGTTTGGGTGGAACCAACCACGCATGATTAATTTAAATTAATTCTGATTGGTTAGACAATTAAAATTAATTAAATAATTTTGTGATTGGTTGTTAGTTAATGTTAAAAATAGACTTGCTTGCATTGGAATAAAGTGGATAATCTGGTAACAAAGAAATTGTGTATAGTCAAGACTTTTTTGGAGTATTTATTTACAAGATAATTATCACTTTAAAAACATGAATATCCAGAAAAGGGGATTAATTTTTAGAATACAGATTAAAAATGCGTCTAAGTGCAATTCCCAGCTCAAAAATCCTAAAAAAAAAGAGTCCAAATTGGATCACAATTCAAACATAGGTTTGGCACCTAAGAGGGCCATTCGGCACTTCTCAAGTGCTGATTGGCCCAAATCGTCAACTCAGCCCGAGGACTCTTGGATTGAGATAAACCTTACCATTTTCGATTTTTTAGAGATAAGGTCGCGTTCCAATTTGTATCTAATCGTTCAGCTAATTTTTTAAAGCATTCCAACCTCTATAAATAGGGGGATGCCTCTCAAAATTTAGCACACTTTCTGACCACCACCCCCCCCCCCCCCCCCTTTATGGCTCTTCTTTTCTGAATTTTCAATTCCCTTTACGTTAAAAACGTTCTGGAGGCTCTTGACTTAGGAACTTCTTTTTTGTAAGTGTTGGGAAATTTAGACCTCGGTTGATAGAATTAACAAATTTTAAACCCAAGTTGTTAATTAGATTTACTATGAATAAAACTTGTTAAAACAAACAAACAAACAAACATCAATATAATGTCAAAACCATGCAGCAGAAAAATAAATAAGACAAGATATGATGATCCAGGAAAACCAATGAAACAAACTAGTTTCACAGTAAAAAACCTAGGGGGAAACCTTCCTGAAAAGCAATCTACTATAGTAAAGAGAAGTTTCAAATCTAGTACAAAAAATTTGTCCTTAGACACTACAATCCTCGTAGATAAACTTACAGCAGAAACCTTCTACCGCTTCAGAACTTTTGAACTCTTCAATATATGAATGCCACCCTTTGATGCACGAATCCCAGTACGTGACTTAATCACCAACTAGAAGAAGATTGTTGGCTACAAAATTCTTTGCTTCATCAATAATGAAGATCAAGAAACACTTGATTACAAAACCCTAAGGCATAAAGATGTAATAGCTCCTTTCAGAGAGAATAAGGCATCAGTCATCTTTTGCATATGTTCTCCTTGTATTCTCTTATGTGACGGCCTCTAAAATAAGCCTTATATAGGTCTAGGGTTGTGAGAAAAGAAATCCTACACATACATATCAACATGGGCTAAAAATCAGATCTAAAAATCTGAATTCCCATAACCTCGATCAATCGAGAGGTGTCGAGAAGGTGTCGAGCTTTAAATTTCGACAGATACAACTATCGAGAAGCTATTGAGGAGCTGTTGAGAGGACAGAAGATTTCTAGATCGATCCACCAGTTGTCGAGAAGGTGTTGAGATTGCGATAACAATCAACTAAAGATCTCGACAGATAGCCTAGCTGTCGAAAGGTGTCGAGCAGCTATCGAGATATTTGTCTGCAGGTGTTGAGCTATTTGTTCAGCTTTATTGAACAGATTTTCTTCACTTGTTTCTTGGTCCAATCTTCATGGTTTTAATATTAGACTTGAACAACATGTTTCTTGAAGTATTAAACACATCCTAGATCTGCCTAATTACAAGTAAAGTACGTTTTATCAAAGGATTAGTCAACTACATAACATAGTGACATATGTTCCTAACAAGTTAATCACATATGTCCTAACAGTAAGTAAAGTATTTTAGGCTTCAAAGAGTTGAATAAATTTCTTTGAATCCTAAAATATTCTTTCAATAGAAGAGCACGCACGTGTAAGGGGTATTCTATTTTTTCTTTTCTTCTCCATTAAATTTTGTTAATGATGCATGAATATGTTTAACATGTTTTATTATTTCTTGTTCTTGATATATAATTACCATGTTCTGCTTGAATTTTTCTTTAACATGTTCTTAGATGATTATTTATTGTGATTCTCTTATTTAAATTTCAAAATTTGCTAATGTCTATCAAAGATTTCTTTAAAAACTCAAAAATTGATTTGAATCTTTCAAATCTTATTTTCTAAACTAAAAACTAATCTGAAATTTTTAGATCTAATTTCTCTAAACTAAAAACTTATCTAAATTTTTCAAATTTGACTTTTTTTTAAGTCAAAAACTGATCTAATTTTTCTATAAAAAAACTAATCTGAAATTTTCAGATCTGATTTTCTAAACTCAAAACTGATCTGTATTTTCATTAAATACAGATTTCATTTTTTTTTCTAAAAACACAAAACTAATCTGTATTTTCATTAAATACAAATCTGAATTTTTTTTTTCTTCGTTACAAAATTGTAGATTTTGAAATTTAAAAAAAGGGATTGAAAGTTAGGTTGTAGCTTTTAATATGTGATGCATGTGTAATGAATTTATCTTATGAATGTGGATCCTTTTTCAAAAAGTTTTTTTTTTTTTTTTTTTTTTGGCGTAAATGCACTTTTAGTCCCTATATTTTGACATTTTTCCATCTTAGTCCCTACATTTTATTTTTTCCACTTTTAGTCCCTAAACCAATTAACGCGTTCCATTTTAGTCCTTGAAGCATTATTCCATCAACCAACTAACAGAGAAACTGACCTGAGCATTAAAATATTATTAAAAAAATTATTTAACATTTTTTAAATGCCAAAATTTTAAAAAAAATTAATTAATTACTCAATTTAATGTTACTGTAGAAAGAATAGAAACCCACCAACTCAAAGAACATGAAACCCAGCAACCAAAGGAACACGATCTCAAAGACCCAGCAATCAAAGAACACGATCTCAAAGACGCCATTTCATCCTCCTCTAACGACTCGCCCCTCGATCCCACCACTCCTTATGACTCGTCCAAGTGGGACTAGTTCGGCTCCGAGGACGAGCTCGACCCTGGCTCCTGGTGCCCGATCTTCGAACCTGACTCCTCCTCCTCTGCCTCGGCCCCACCAGATCCAATCCCCGCCTCGGAGTCCGATTCGCTCTTGATAGTGTGGCCATGGAGATTGACGCCTTGTAAGGTATCCTTGGCGGCCTTAGCAACTTCGATTCGCTTGAAGAAGACGAAAGCATAGCTGTGAGAAGAGTAGGAGGTGACGTTATCGAGCGCACTGTACTGGGCAAAGAGATCCATGAGATCTGAGTCCGCAACGTCGTTGGCGTGGTTGTTCATCATCATCGAAGTCGCCGGCATCTTTAATTCATCAGAGTCATTGCCGATTCTTCCTGGCTTGGTATTCATCATCATCGATTTGTTGTACAAAGGCGACATTTGCGAATCGATTGGGAATTTGAGTCTCACCACAGAGAGAGAGAGAGAGAGAGAGAGAGAGAGAGAGATTTTGGGGAATGGTCTAGAGAGAAAAAAGAGAAGTGGATGAGAGTGAAAAGAGGGGTGGATGAGATTTGATTAGGTTTGGTGGTTTCGGGTTGCTACTGTGTTTATTTTAAATTTCTGGGTTTTTTTTTTTATGTGGATTTTATTATTTTTCTGGGTTTATGGGTTTGATTTGTTGGAGGATTCAATGGAGGAAAGGGATTTTGAATGAATTTTTGCATGTGAATTTTTGCATGTTTAATTTTCTAGGCAGCCTTCATGTTCTTTCCTGAAGAACATGAAGAACGTGTTACTTTATTCTTCCGAAAATAATGAAAAGAAAAAAAGAAAAAAATTTAATTACTCTTTTTAATTGGTTCAAATTTGTTATTGTGTTCTTTGTGATTGTGATCTTGTGTTAATGTTTAA
This sequence comes from Quercus cerris, assembly GCA_963669245.1. NCBI lineage: Eukaryota > Viridiplantae > Streptophyta > Magnoliopsida > Fagales > Fagaceae > Quercus > Quercus cerris. The sequence goes on from OY770012.1 coordinate 22,982,048, forward strand.
ATTTGAGTTTGTGTTTTTTGTATTTGGTAAGAATATGAATCATAGATGGGAAGAACATAAAGAACATGAATATGTTCTTCTGAGTTCATCCAAAAAGGAATACATTCTTCTAGAAAAAAAAAATTTGGAATAAAAAAAATTTATTTTAATTAAAAGAAAGTAAATTTTTTTGTTTGAAAGAAAATAAATTTTTTTTTAATTAAAATTGAGTAATTAATTTTTTTTTTTTTAATTTTGACATTTAAAAAATGTTAAATAACTTTTTTAATAATATTTTAATGCTCAGGTCAGTTTTTCCGTTAATGGCTAACGGAATAGTGCTTCAAGGACTAAAATGGAATGCATTAATTGGTTTAGGGACTAAAAGTGGAAAAAATAAAATGTAGAGACTAAAATGGAAAAACGTCAAAATATAAGGACTAAAAGTGCATTTACGCCTTTTTTTTTTTTTTTGGTTCATAAAAAACAGATCTAATCTTTCTTGACAAAATCACTTTTTTTTTTTTTAACTTTTCACAAAAACGGATCTGATCCTTTTCAACAAAAATCTTATTCTTTCTTTTACATAAAAATAGATCTTCTTTTTTCTTTACAAATCCAATTTTTTTTATTCACAAAAATAGATCTAAATTTTCTTGAAAAAGAGGATACATCCATAAGGAAAATTTATTTAAATCAATTTTGGTCAAGTGTTTATCGTGTGTGTTCAACATATCATTCAACATCATGCAAAAAGGGATATATTGGTCATTAGAGTCTAGAAGACCAAACTTTGTCTGGACGGAATGGGTGTCTAACACCTTCTCATTCCATAACCTAGCCCCCGAGCTTAGGATTTTTGGATAGATAGATTAGTGTTTTGTCTTTTTAGTTTTTGGTAGATTGTAACTAGGACCAAAAGTTTTGTATTCTTTTGTATAGATTGTAACTAGGGCCCAAAGCCTTGTAAGGTTTAATTTACCAAAATTTTACTTGTCTTTATTCAATCAATGACATTCGAAATATTTTGATCATGTAATTTGTATTTACTTTTCTTATTTTTTTTATATAAAAAATAAGTGGCGACTTCACACCACTACCCAAAAGAGAGGTGCCCTTACAAGCACCCGAATCTCTTTTTTGAGAGCACCCCATTTACGGCGGTCTCTCACACTCTTGTTTAGGTAGTTTTATCTTGAGTTGATCCTTGGCCTCCGTTGTCATGGATTGTTGTCATTCTTTGGTTATCCCACTCCATTTTGATGGGAACAATTATGCCTATTGGAAGGTGAAAATGAAGGCTTTCTTAAAGTCTTTAGATAAGAAAGTGTGGGACTCTATAGAAACTAGTTGGACTAAACCCATTACTCCCATAGCTGAATGGATTGATGCTCAAAAGGAAGCTGCTAGTCACAACAGTAAAGCTATGAATGTGATATTCAATGCTGTTTATTTAGAGGAGTATTAGAAAATTTCAAATGTTGAAGTAGCTCGCACTGTATAGACCATCTCCCAAACAGTGCATGAAGGGACTAAGGCTGTTAAAATGAACAAACTCTAACAATTAACTACCAAATTTTAAAATGCTAGCTGATGAGTCTTTTGATGAATTTTATGCAAAATTAAATGACATTGTTAATTCAACTTTTAATTTGGGTAAAGTCTATGATCATCCCAAGATAGTTAGGAAGATTTTAAGATCCTTAACTTTGAATTTTAGACCCAAAGTTACTGCTATCACTGAGAGTAAAGATGTTGACTTTATACTAGTAGCGGAACTTGTAGGATCTCTCCAAAATTATGAGTCAAATCTCCCTAAGGCTAATAAGAGTAAATCTATGGCCTTAAAACAGTTGATGAGATTGATGAGGACCTTCTTGACAATGACATCTCAACGATTGAAACTGCTTACCTAGCCAAACAATTCAAAACTTTTTTAAAGAACAATAACAAAAGGGCAAAGGGTAAAAATTTTAGTGAAAACAAGAATGTTAAGAAAGTTGAACAACCAAAGAGAGAAGTAATGAAAATTTTAAACTAAACAAAGAACTCAAACTTCTAACAATTCTTTGGGACAACAATGTTATGGTTTTCAAGGATATGGACACATCAAGATTGACAGTCCTATCTACTTGAGGTCAAAGGGAAAAGCTATGATTGTTAACCTCAATGATGATGGCACTACTGATCAAGAATCAGAAAATGATTATGAAGAATTTCATGGCTTTTACTACCATTGCTAAAATTGATAATATTGTTGTTGAAGATGTTGCAGATTTGCAAGAAGCTCACAATAAGTTGTGCAAAATTGCTGCAAAAGATGCCATATCTATTGTTCTATCTTCAAAGAAAATTGACACTCTTGAATGTGAAAAGAAGAATCTTTTGGTTAAATTGTTTGACACCATTGAGTTGTTGAATGCTATAAAAACTAATAACTCTACCTTACTTGATCAAGTTAAAGAACTTGAAAATGAGTTGAGTTTTGTTAGGGAACAACTACGAATGTCATCCAATTCTAATCTTGAAGATATGTTGAGTGTTCAAAAATCTTTCTCTAATAAAAAACTAGTCTAGGATATGTTGAGGGTGGTTATTCTTCAAATAATACTTTCATCAAATTTGTTAACTCTTCTGTTGAGTTTGTTCCTAAACATGAGAAGAAAGTTTTAAATGAAGAAAAACCTATGACTAGAAAGATAAGAGTTTATTTGAAGGAATCCAAGCCTAAATGGTCTACCAAATCTTCATCAAAGAAACAGAACAAACCTCACACTCCTTGGTTTTGCCACTACTGTGGTGGTGTAGGGCATACTCGCCCTATTTGTTTCAAGTTACATGCAAACAAGCAAGCAACTAATCAAAAAGTGTTTGTGCCAAAAGCACAAGATCCTGTGACACTTATTCATGAGCTCGTAAAGGCTTTAAGCCTTTTTGCTAACTCTAGTGTTGAACTTCTCTTTACTCATTCTACTAACAATCTGTATAAGAACTCCTCTTCACCTACAGCTAAAAAGGTGTGGATGCAAAAAGCTCATCATATTTGAGCTTCTTCTTTTGGTCCTTGATCTGTTGTCCTATCTTTTGAACCTTTTTCTTTTTTTCTTTAGGAGTGTGTTTGCATTTCATTCATGCATTTGTTTTTGCTACTTTAGTTTGATTTAAATTTTTTTTTAAAGGAAAAGCAAAATTCCAAAAAAAAAAAAAATGTGTTTGTATTGCATACATTTGAATATATAATTAAGGTTTGCCATTGAAACCGTACATTTGTGACTGTGTACCTTTTTAGCTTTGATAAGCATTTTTGTGCACTTCACTAGTTTGTGATCATTTATGCTAAATATGTGTGATATGCTCTTAGATTTGATCAAATGCTCTTGATTCTAAAATCAATATTATGATCATAATGACTAAAAAATCCTAGGAAAAATGCATAAATAATAACCATCTTACCACTAGTGTAGAGCAATCTTTGTCATTTTATGTATGATATATTGTTCATAGGTGTAGGAAGTAGCAAAGTGCAAGGCATTCTTTTCTGTTGTTATTCAAATGCTAATGTTTGGCGTTGATTCCTAGTAGGCAATTTTATTTTAACAGAATGCTATGGATCACATTAGTGGTGCCTTATTGATGTCCTTTTTCTTTCTTTAAATTGGGAAAGCTTGGGCAGGTCAAGTTGGTGATGGGCTAGCATAAAGGTATTTTGTTATCCCTAATAAGATGATTTAGAAATTAGAAAAAGGTAATGATAAATTAAAGAGTAATGGTGTGATGCCCCAATTTGATTGACTGTGTGATGTGTGTGGATGTGGGATGAGTCCCACATCGGGTATTTACTGGGTAGATCTGGGCTTTATTAACAACTATAAGGAGCCTCAATTGTGACTAGTCCTTTTAAGGTATAGAACAGATGTGGCTAGCGCTTTTCCTTGGTTTGTTACATATGGTATCAGAGCGGACTCAGTAACCCCGTGTGGGCTCGAAGACACTACCCCACAAAGTGGGCCCTAACGAGGACATTAGGGATTTAAGTGGGTGAGATTGTGATGATCCAATTTGGTTGATTGTGTGATGTGTCTGGGTGTGTGATGAATCCCACATCGAGTATTTATTGGGTAGATCTGGGCTTTATTAACAACTACAAGAAGACTCAATTATGACTAGTCCTTTTGAGGTATAGAGCAGTTATGGCTAGCGCTTTTGAGATGGCTATGTGAGATTTTGGATGGTAGTAGAATATGTTTAAAATAAATAACTTATAGAAATTATACATGTATCAAAAATTAAATTATATATAAATAATTTATATATATATATATATATATATATAATAAAAACTATATATACAAATATATGGGGAGATTGGGCAAAACCCATCTCATGTCATCAACTCTTCCGGGCAAATAAAACTTGTGTAGGACAGAGTGAGGTAGAGTGAGTTAGTGGGGATGAAAAAGTTTAATCATCCCTAAATTTTACTAGTGTATCCACATGGATTAAATAAATTATTATATAAATAAGAACTTTCATTAATATCATTTAAATTAATTAATAAATATCTTATGTTACTTGACCAAAAAAAAAAAAGTATCATATAAAACTGAATTTTTAGTATTAAAAAAAAAAACTAAAATAAATAACAGAACTTCAAAAAATTTCTTAATAATTTAGATAATAAAATTTTAGTTTCAGTAATATTTTAAAATATCTGAAACTTTAATACGTAATAGAATTTCATAGAGGGTGAAGTATTAAATAGTTTTAACATACTTATTGTAACTCACTTTGGAGGTTTTGGGGGTATTTTGCTCATTTTAATGGTTTTTGGGCAGATTTGGTGATTTTAGAGATATTAGGGGTATTTTGGTCATTTTATAGGTTTCATGGGTATTTTGCTCATTTTAGATATTTTGGTAATTTTAGTGGTTTTTGAGCATATTTGGTGATTTTAGAGATCTCAGGGGTATTTCAATCATTTTAGAGTTTTCATGGAAATTTTGCTCATTTTAGAAATTTTGAGGATATTTTGGTCATTTTAATGGTTTTTGAGCATATTTGGTGATTTTAGAGATATCAGGGATATTTTCATCATTTTAGAGGTTTCATGGGTATTTTGCTTATTTCAGAGATTTTGGCGATACTTTGCCCATTTTAGTTGTTTTTGAGCATATTTGGTATTTTAGAGATATTGGGGATATTTTTATCATTTTAGAGGTTTCATGGGTATTTTGCTCATTTTAGAGATTTTGGAAATATTTTAGAGATAATTTTGGATGTCCAAGAGTATATTGGTAATTTTGAAAGTGTAGGGGTATTTAAGGGTATTTTGGTAATTTTGGAGGTCAAGAGAGTATTCAAGTAATTTTAGAGGTATTTGGGTCATATTGGGTTAAATAGGTGAGTTAATAATTAAATGGGTTTGGTGGGTAATGGGTAATTAATTTATATATAAACAAGTCATAAATTGATAAATGGGTAATTAAACATCCAACTCATTTATGACCTAATATGCCCATTTGTCATCCTTAATTATGAGGTACATAGTAAAAAATTGTACAACAATTTTATGCTTAAAAAAATAAAGGAGCAAACATATCATCTACGTGGCATAAGGAGAAGGCATCTATTTGACACAACCATAAAATAGAGGATATAAAAATTATTATAAAGTATATAATGTAATTTGACAGTTTAAATTTTTATATTTATTTTATAATGTGATAGTTATAATGTGGGAGGCAGGATTTGAATTATGGACTTTTATATGAGAAACACTGAAACATGTTAGTGAAGCTACAAAGATCTTAACAAATAGATTAACTTTTTAGTTCTAGCCTTCCCTAAACTTCCATTCAAGTTTTTTTTTTTTTTTTTTTTTGTGAGAAGCCAGACCACAAGCCTGGAACTTTATTGAATTAAACAAACTTAATGAACATCAAAGTTAACCAACTCGGCAATGTCTAAGGGCAAAGCTTCCATCCAAATATGGCAACCAACAATGGAAGAGGCCTTTTTTGCAAGAGCATCTGCAACTATATTGCCCAAGCGGTTTACATGACTGAAAATAACATAAGAAAAACTAGGCAGCAGGTGCCGAACATCATCTACTATATTTCCAAAGGAGGACAGGTTTGAAGTTCCCTTGGAAATTACAGATATAATGGTGGTCGAGTCACCTTCAAGTATTACACGTTGAAGGCCAAGATCAGCAGCAAACTGAACAACTCTGAGGCAAGCGAGAGCTTCCAAATCCACAACTGTTGAAGATAGCATAGCAGGCACGGACATAGCACCCAGATTTGCACCTCTCCAATCTCGTACAATGATACCAAGTCCAGCTGAGTTCTTGTGTTTGAAGAGGGCAGCATTGAAGTTCACTTTCATAAATCCTTGTTCTGGAGGACGCCACTGATGCCGAACAGCAGTTCGAGAGAAAGGGGCTTCTGGAGTTTGACTGTTGATGAAGTCTTGGAGCAGAGAGCATGCAGTGGAGCTAATCTTCGTTATGGGCAGAGCTTCACGTCCAAAATGGAGGGTGTTCCGTCTATTCCATAGGCTCCAAGTGATTGTTGCGAACATCTCCGGTCTGACATCATCACCAACCTATATAAACTTGTTAAGTAAATCATTGAACTCAAGGGGGGAGGGGATATCATTGACTGGAACCAATGGTGAGGTAGCCACACAGGAGCTACACTGCTGCAAAAACAGAGTGCATGGAGAGCATCTTCTGGAGCAACTTTACACAGCTTACACACATCCAAATCTACTATCTTTCTTCGCTTCAGATTGCATTTTGTGGGTAGAGCATTGTTACACACCCTCCAAACAAAATGTTTGATCTTGCTGGGCACTTGCATCTTCCAAAGCCGCTTCCAAAAACTGCTTTGATTGGCCTAGTTGCTGGAACTAGCATGGTCTGATGAAGCCGATGCAGCCAACAGCTTATAAGCACTACTAGTCTGAAATCGTCGGAAGGGGTGCACGACCAAGACACACAATAAGGTGGATTTCTTCGGCTTAGAGGAATTACTAAGATCATTGAAGCTTCATGAGGTAGAAAGACACGATTAACTTCCTCAGATTTCCACACACTCAACTCCTGGTTAATGAGGGAGCTCACCCTTGTCTCTGCCATGACCGAAGGTAGGGGGGAAAGGGCTACTCTACTAGGTTTCACCGGCAGCCACTTGTCTTCCTTGATCCGAACTGATTGACCATTCCCAATGTGCCAAACCATACCCTTTTTTATAACATCTCAGGCACCAAGGATGCTCTTCCATGCATAAGACCCCGAGTTGGAATCTTTAGCATATAGAATAGAGCAATTAAGGAAGAATCGAGCTTTGAAGACTCTAAAACAAAGGGAATCCAGGTTATGCATCATTCTCCAGACTTGTTTAGCAAGGAGGGCTTCATTAAACTTCTCAATTTCTTTAAAACCCATGTCACCGACTTCTTTAGCTTCACACAATCTCTCCCACCTTACCCAGTGCACCTTCCTTGAATCATCACTATAGCCCCACCAAAATTTTCTAATAAGGACTTCTAGCTCTTTAATCAACCCTTTAGGGAGCTTAAAACAGCTCATGGTATAGGTTGGAATGGCTTGAAAAACAGCTTTTATAAAGACCTCCCTACCTGCAACAGATAGTAGTTTTTCTTTCCACCCCTGTAATGTTTTCCACACCCTTTCCTTAAGATAAATGAAGATTCTTTTTTTTTTTTTTTTTGCCCTCCCCACTAATGCAGGTAAACTCAGATATTTTTCATACTGTATAATCGCCGGGACTCCCAATAATTGCTGGATACGAGTTTGGGTTTGGTGAATGGTGTTTGAACTGAATAAGATATTAGTCTTCTCTTTATTAATTTTTTGACCCATTCCCCTTTCATAAATAGCCAAAATCTCCAAAATCCTCTGACATTTATCCTCAGTGGCATGACAAAAGAGGACACTGTCATCTACAAAGAATAAGTATGACACTCTAGGGCCATGTCTACAAATAGCTACCCCCTTAATACTACCCTCCAACTCAGCCTTTTGCACTAAGCCTTGTAACCCCATTGCACACAAGAGAAATAGGTAAGGTGATAGAGGATCACCCTGATGGAGCCCCCTAGATGGTTTGATACTTCCCACAGGCTGTGACCATTTAGGAGGATAGAATAGGACATAGACTTCAAGCATGACATGATAATTCTCCTCATCTTCTCCCCAAGTCCCAAGTGATGCATTACTGCCTCCAAGAAGTCTCACTCCACCCGGTCATAAGCTTTGCTCATATCCAACTTAAGAGCCATAAACCCCATCTTGCCTTGTGTTTTTCTCTTCAGATAATTGAGGGTTTGAAAAGCCAACTGTATGTTATCTGAGATCAATCGGCTCAAAAGAAAGGCACTCTAAGAATCTGGCACAGAATTAGCTAAAAACTTTTTCAGCTGGTTAGCCACCACTTTAGCAATAAGTTTATAAATGACATTACATAAGCTTATAGGCCTAAAATCAGAAACTTTCTTGGGGTTTTTAATTTTAAGTATGAAAGTGATGAAAGTAGTATTTATGGATTCTGGAACAATACCTGAGTTCAAAGCTCGAAGTACCACAATAGTCACATCTCCTCCCACAATGTGCCAAAAAGACTTATAGAAAATATGGGACATACCATCCAGGCCAGGAGCCGTGAGGGGGGCCATTTGGTTGAGAGCTTCTTTGACCTCAATTGCTTGAAAATCTCCATCTAACTACTCAATCGAATCAGCCCCAACAATGCTTTGAATGCCACTCAAAATATTATCAAACCCACTTGGGTTTGAGCTAGTGAAAATTTGCTCAAAATACCCCTCCACCACCTTCCCCAAACCGGTCTCATCTTTAATCCAAGAACCATTGTCATCTTCTAGCCCTGAAATCAAATTCCTCCAGTTTCTTTTGTTGGCTCTGCAATGGAAATATTTTGTGTTCCTGTCCCCTTCTTTAAGCCACCTGTTTCTGGATCTTTGCTTCCACATACACTCCTCTCTGGCTTGTAATTTCTGAATGTCATCTCTTAATACCTAGATCCTTGAGGGATTGTTTCTGTAACCCCCATTTTCCTCCTCAATTTCAATTCTGCTAGTTTTTACTTCAGGGAATTTCTCACATGGCCAAAAGTTTTTTTGTTCCATACTCCCAAATTTGACTGGCTAGCCAAAATTTTGCTATTGAAACCCCAAGTTGTGGGTTGTGTCATCCCATCTCCCCAGGAATCACGAATCACCTCTTCACATGATCTATCTCTCAACCACATGGCTTCAAACTGGAAAAGGCACCCTTTTTTATAAAACTTGTTAACTTCAGAGTCGGGGCTTAGAAGAATAGGTTTGTGATTTGAGCGGAAAGTATACAAGTGATGAATTCTAGAGGATGGGAATCTCAAGATCCAATCAATAGTAGCTACCCCTCTGTCCAGCCGAATCCATACATTCGGATTTCCAGGATGCCGGTTACACCACGTAAATGGGTAGCCATTATAACCTAAATCCATTAACCTGCAAAACTCAAGAGCATCACGAAAGCCGAGCATTTGTCTCTCAGGTCTATCAAGCCAACCCTGTTTCTCATCTGCATATAAGATTTCGTTAAAATCACCAATACACACCCAAGGAAGAGTATAACGAGTACTCAAACTTCTAAGCATGGACCAGGAGTTTTCCCAGTTGGCGGTCTCAGGATCTTCGTAGAAACCTGTGAACTGTCAGGCGTCATCAACTCCATGGTCAATAATAGCATCAATATGATTATCTGAAAAAGACTGAACATCTACATTAGAATCAGCAGCCCAAAATAAGGCTAAACCACCCCCAGTGTTATGACATGGAACCTCAAAACAATTACTATACTGAATCTTTCTACCAATTCTAACTAACATTGATTTCTCAACCTTCATTTCTATTAAGAAAATCAGCATGGGACCTTTGTTACGTACCAACGTAACCAATTCCTCTTCTGTCTGTGGGTTCCCAAGCCCCACGACAGTTCCAGCTTAGGCAACTCATTGGGCTCGATGGTGTTGGGAACCAGCCACCACCTTCAAATTTTCTTTGTTAAGAGAATTACCATCCACAATGCAAACCTTTTTCCCCTCCCTCATATCTACTACTTCAAGACTAGGCCTTCAGTCAACAACCATAGGGGAAGAGTTTGGAACTTTATTACCTGGTTCATGGGCTAGCTTCTTCCAGGTCCGAACTGAAGCATGAGAGTTAGAATTAGCGGCTGTATTAGTGCAATCTTGGAGTGGGAGTGGGTTAATCCCTGAATTAGACTGCACTTGGGACTGCCGTGGAGCACCAATGGACCTAACTCTATTGGATGGGATGTCATATTTCTGAAGAGATACCTGACAAGCTAGATTAGTTTAATTTGAAATATTATATCATTTGTAAGTTTTTTATTTTACTTTTATGAACTAAGACACATTATAAATACAAAAGGAAAAAGTTTTTTTTTTTTTTTTTTTTGGAGAATGAATACAAAAGGAAAAAGTTGAGATAGCATTCTTTAACCAGATGGAAGCAAAGATCGGTACAACTACAACATACAGAAACATCATAAAAACATTCAGCAAAAAATGTTTGTCCCTTTGGCAATAAATCAATTCTTTTTATGTACTCCTAATTAAATTCAAATATATTGTTATATTGATCAATGAAATGCATACATTGTTTTCTTTTCCAATTATACTTAAATTCAATACATCCATGTGTTTGGATTTAATTGAAAAACCTAATAAAACACAAACATAATTAGTTTATTACACTTGCAAATTGGGGGAGGTTTATGCATAAAAAATTAAGAGATGATTATACTTTCCTTCTTTAGGGTTTAAAGAAAATAACACTCCCCAATTCCATTAATATTAGTAACAAAATATTCTTTAAAATATTCTCTGTACCAAAGTTTAACTATGGTAAGTAAAAAAAATTATAAATTTAGATTAAAAAATGCAAAGTTTATCAAGCACCAAAAGCATTGCAATGGCAAATTTCTCCACAACCCATTGAAAAAAAAAAAAAAAAAAAAAAAAAAAAAGTCATACTAAATATTTTGAGAACAAAATTTGGCTACAAACTTAGTTGTAGCCTAAAGCTACAATTGCACTTAATATCTTTTTATTGGATGTGAGTTTTGACAAATTCACTATTTGATTATATTTTCTTCTTATACCCTCAATGTTTGCAAAATTTTCAAAAGATCAAAAATTGATAATTATGTTATCAATCAAATATTTTAATTTCAAGTGTTTGTAATAAAAAATTATGCAAAAAAACTAAGCTTATTGATGAATAGTTAATAATATCCGATTAGCACAAAATTTGATATGTGTGTTAAGAATATAAAAACATGCATTCCAACTATTAATTTTTCAAAATATGCAGTCATGTAAAATTTTTTAGTGGGAGTTGTAGTTTTAGTTTTAAGTTTGTAGTCAAACTTTGTCCTATTTTAAAGTTTTTTTTAAAATTAAAACAATAGATTTTAGAATTATGGAACAAGAAATAAAGAAAATTTAATTCATCTTCCTTAATAGGAATTCAGATAGTTAATTCCATTTTTATCACCTCACTTTAATACAATTTGATCAAACTAGTGTCAAGAGGGGAAAATATTTTTACCATTTAAGTTTAGGCTGGAGTATGATTCCTTCAAATCAAGAGAGGAATGCAATTCCCAAAATTTAAGAAGCGATTCAATAAATAAATATAAAATATTGGATTAAGATCCGGTGCACACTTTCAAGGGTTGACATTGAAATTCAATGTTAGTCCTTGTATCAAACTTATTTTTTTTTAGTTTCAAAAAAAAAAAAAAAAAAAAAAAAAAAAACTTATTTTTTTAAAACATTTTAGCTTTTTAGCTTTATACTTTTTCTCCCATTTTAACTTTTCAATCTTACATTTAAGTGTAATTGATCCACATCCTAAAACCTTCTCTATTTCCAATAGTAAAAACTAAAAAGTAAATAAACAAAATAAAAATTCACCCAAAGCGAACAACAAACGACTAGAACCCAAATTTAATCCAAACCCTTCTTTACATCACCACCCTTACTCAACTTCAAATTTTGCTATTCAGATTCCTATTCGAACTCCAATTCCTTGTGCCTGACGAAAACAACAACCGACCTTGGGTTTAAGGCAATACAAAGTCTTCTTTATAACATCACAACATAATACATAATCCTTGTTGAGTTTTGGTTTGTTTTTCCTCAGAAAGTTGATAAAAAAAAAAAATTTAGTACTTCAATTTGGAGAACAAAGGGTAATTACAAGTATTTGGTTTCATTTTTGGGAGAGGAAGAAGGTACCACTTATCATCATCAACAATCTCAACTACACATCGTCACAATGACAAAGACTCGGGTTCTCAAGTTTCGGCTTCCCAAGCCAGAAATAGATGTGAGTATGGCTTTTCTTGGTCATCAAGATTCCAAGGCACCTGATGAAGTCGAAAAAATCATCAGTGAGCCGCACGTACTCACACGCCCAGAATGCAACCTGCACAACACAAGAAAGGGGATAGACCTACGCAGAGAGCACCGGTGTGGTGCCGGCCAAATACCCTCCGAAGGTTAAGTTAAAACTCTTTTCAACTTTAGAGTGCTAGAGAGGGGTTAATTATGCGTACCTCGATTTGTGAGCGTATTGGGGCTTTTATAGTAGTCGAAAGTTGACCTTTTTTACTTGGAGTCGAAGTCTTTCCTTGTAGAAATCCTCTTAAGGAGTCCCAAACGTGATGGACAAGTCATATTCCTCATAAAGAAGATCTCCATCAATGCACGCAGCTTCTAGAACCCTAATTGCACTAGGACTCTAATTACCCCTAGAATCTAGGAGGTGTGTCGCAAGTATTCCCATATAGGGATTCTGTCTGACACGTGGCCAACAAATCCGTCCTCACCGAGTCTTGCACAATGGGCCCATCCATCAACATTGCTCAGATCCGTCAGCTTATTTTCTCCTTTTCAGTTGCCCCCTTCACCCTATGGGTCCGTGATCTCGGAATGAAAGGACCCGTGGGGTGACGGTTCGATTTGGATCTTGAGAGACTTGTCAATCTTTGACAGCCTAGCCCGAAATTATCTCTAGCGTAGGGGACCTAAATTTTGACCAAGGCACTTTTGGGTGACATGGTCCAACTGTCCTCCCGTAAGTAAGAAGACTTAGAATTTTCACCAAGGCATTCGCGGGTGACTTAGTTCATCCTTCCACCTGTAGGTAGTAGGACTTAAAATTTGTACCAAGGCACTTGTGAGTGATTTGGTCTGTCCATCTACCCATTGGTAGTAGGACTTGGTCCGTCCTTCCACCCGTAGGTAGTAAGATTTAAATTTTGTACCAAGGCACTTGAGTGACTTGGTCCGTCCTTCCACCCGTAGGTAGAAGGACTTAAATTTTGTACCAAGGTACTTGTGAGTGACATGGTCCGTCCTTCCACCCGCAGGTAGAAGAACTTAAATTTTGTACCAAGGCACTTGAGTGACTTGGTCCATCCTTCCACCCGTAGGTAGGAATTTAATTTTGTACCAAGGTACTTGTGAGTAACTTGGTCCGTCCTTCCACCCGTAGGTAGTAGGACTTGAATTTTGTACCAAGGCACTTGTGAATGACTTGGTCCGTCCTTCCACTTGTAGGTAGGAAGACTTATATTTTGTACTAAGGCACTTGAGTGACTTGGTCCGTCCTTCCACCCATAGGTAGAAGGACTTAAATTTTGTACCAAGGCACTTGAGTGACCTGGTCTGTCCTTCCACCTGTAGGTAGAAGGACTTAAATTTTGTACCAAGGCACTTGAGTGACTTGGTCCGTCCTTCCACCCGTAGGTAGAAGGACTTAAATTTTGTACCAAGGCACTTGAGTGACTTGGTCCATCCTTCCACCCGTAGGTAGAAGGACTCAAATTTTGTACCAAGGCACTTGTGAGTGACTTGGTCCGTCCTTCCACCCGTAGGTAGAAGGACTTAAATTTTGTACCAAGGCACTTGAGTGACTTGGTCCATCCTTCCACCTGTAGGTAGGACTTTAATTTTGTACCAAGATACTTGTGAGTGACTTGGTCCGTCCTTCCACCCGTAGGTAGTAGGACTTGAATTTTGTACCAAGGCACTTGTGAGTGACTTGGTTCGTTCTTCCACCCGTAGGTAGGAAGACTTATATTTTGTACCAAGGTACTTGAGTGACTTGGTCCGTCCTTCCACCCGTAAGTAGAAGGACTTAAATTTTGTACCGAGATACTTGTGAGTGACTTGGTCCGTCCTTCCACCCGTAGGTAGTAGGACTTGAATTTTGTACCAAGGCACTTGAGTGACTTAGTCTGTCCTTTCACCCGTAGGTAGAAGGACTTAAATTTTGTACCAAGGTACTTGAGTGACTTGGTCCATCCTTCCACCCGTAGGTAGAAGGACTCAAATTTTGTACCAAGGCACTTGTGAGTGACTTGGTCCGTCCTTCCAACCGTAGGTAGAAGGACTTAAATTTTGTACCAAGGCACTTGAGTGACTTGGTCCATCCTTCCACCTGTAGGTAGGACTTTAATTTTGTACCAAGATACTTGTGAGTGACTTGGTCCGTCCTTCCACCCGTAGGTAGTAAGACTTGAATTTTGTACCAAGGCACTTGTGAGTGACTTGGTCCGTTCTTCCACCCGTAGGTAGGAAGACTTATATTTTGTACCAAGGCACTTGAGTGACTTGGTCCGTCCTTCCACCCGTAAGTAGAAGGACTTAAATTTTGTACCGAGGCACTTGTGAGTGATTTGGTCCGTCCTTCTACCCATTGGTAGTAGGACTTGGTCCGTCCTTCCACCCGTAGGTAGTAAGACTTAAATTTTGTACCAAGGCACTTGAGTGACTTGGTCCGTCCGTCCACCCGTAGGTAGAAGGACTTAAATTTTGTACCAAGGCACTTGAGTGACTTGGTCCGTCCCTCCACTCTTAGGTAGAAAGACTTAAATTTTGTACCAAGGCACTTGTGAGTGACTTGGTCCGTCCTTCCACCCGTAGGTAGAAGGACTTAAATTTTGTACCAAGGCACTTGAGTGACTTGGTCCATCCTTCCACCCATAGGTAGGACTTTAATTTTGTACCAAGGTACTTGTGAGTGACTTGGTCCGTCCTTCCACCCGTAGGTAGTAAGACTTGAATTTTGTACCAAGGCACTTGTTAGTGGCTTGGTCCGTCCTTCCACCCGTAGGTAGGAAGACTTATATTTTGTACCAAGCCACTTGAGTGACCTGGTCTGTCCTTCCACCCGTAGGTAGAAGGACTTAAATTTTGTACCAAGGCACTTGAGTGACTTGGTCCGTCCTTCCATCCGTAGGTAGAAAGACTTATATTTTGTACCAAGGCATTCGTTGGTAGCTTGGTTCGTCCTTCCAGCTGTAGGTTGGAAGACTTAGAATTTTCACCAAGGCATTCGTGGGTGACTTGATTCGTCCTTTCACCCGTAGGTAGGAAGACTTAGAATTTTACCAAGGCACCTATCGGTATCCTTGGTTGTCGATCCATCCCATTGGGATGAGGATTAGGTATCTGTCGGCTTCCTTTTGTAGTGTTTAGTCTTGAGGTCTTGCTATAGCATTGGCATTTGTCTTATGCTTATAAGTATGATTGAGCATCCTTCTGCATGGTAGGCCATTGATATATTGCCCCCGAGACGCGTGATGGAACTTTCAACCTTCAGGACGCGTTGTAGTCCTTTATTAGCGTCCCATTCTCAAGGTATTTTATTTGTCTACTTTGAGTCATGGACTTGCCGATGTGACTGAGTGTTACTTCGTCATCAAATTTTGTGTGTGTGTGTTCGTCCACCTTTGTTCATGGACCTACATCCGTCCTCTTTTTTTTTTTTTTTCCATGGACATGCATCTGTCCACTTTCTTTCCTTTTTTTTTTTTTTTTTTTTTGGTCATGGACATGCATCCGTCCACTTTCTTTTTTTTTTCTTTTTCTTTTTCTTTTCTTGGTCATGGACATGCATCCGTCCACTTTCTTTCCCTTTTTTTTTTTTTTTTTTTTTTTTTTATATGGACGTTCGTTCACTTTCTTTATGGATGGATGCATGACATGCATCCGTCCATTTTTTTTTGGTGGATGTCCGTCCACTTTCTTTATGGACGGATGCATGGATGCATGGACATGCATCCGTCCATTTTTTTTGGTGGACGTCCGTCCACTTTCTTTATGGACGGATGCATGCATCCGTCCATTTTTTTGGCGGACGTCCATTTTTTTTCCATCCACTTTGGTCATGGACTTGCTGTCGATACCAAGTGTGACCTTGTCACCTTATTGGTCGTCCACTTGAGGTCGTGGACTTGTTGAAGTAACTAAGAGTTACCTCGTCACCTTATTGGTCGTCCACTTGGGGTCGTGGACTTCTTGAGGTGACTAAGAGTTACCTCATCACCTTGTGGGTCGTCCACTTGGGGTCATGGACTTATTGAGGTGACTAAGAGTTACTTCGTCACCTTGGGGTCGTCACCTTGTGGGTCGTCCACTTGGGGTCGTGGACTTCTTGAGGTGACTAAGAGTTACTTCGTCACCTTGTAGGTCGTCCACTTGGGGTCGTGGATTTATTGAGGTGACTAAGTGTTACCTCGTCACCTTATTGGTCGTCCACTTGGGGTCGTGGACTTCTTGAGGTGACTAAGAGTTACTTCGTCACCTTGTGGGTCATCCACTTGGGGTCGTGGACTTATTGAGGTGACTAAGTGTTGCCTCGTCACCTTTTTGGTCGTCCATTTGGGGTCGTGGACTTCTTGAGGTGACTAAGAGTTACCTTGTCACCTTATGGGTCGTCCACTTGGGGTCATGGACTTATTGAGGCGACTAAGAGTTACTTCGTCACCTTGTGGGTCGTCCACTTGGGGTTGTGGACTTATTGAGGTGACTAAGTGTTACCTCGTCTCCTTATTGGTCGTCCACTTGGGGTCGTGGACTTCTTGAGGTGACTAAGTGTTACCTCGTCGCCTTGTTGTGGACTTCTTGAGGTGACGAAGTGTTACCTCGTCACCTTGTTGGTCGTCCACTTGGGGTCGTGGACTTCTTAAGGTGACTAAGTGTTACCTTGTCACCTTGTTGGTCGTCCACTTGGGATGATCCGTCCATCTTGTGGACTTAGTTTATATCCGTCCACCTTATGGACTTTTGATTTTTTCATCCTCTTGGGATGATCCGTTCAGCTTGTGGACTTAGTTTTATATCCGTCCACCTTGTGGAATTTGGATTTTTTATCCTCTTGGAATGATCTGTCCAGCTTGTGGACTTAGTTTATATCCGTCCATTTTTTGGACTTAGTTTATCAAGTAGGAAAAACACAAGCGTGTCTGACTATTTCTCTCATTGAAAGAAAACCATGTAGAAGAAAAAGGTACCTGCCCCTTGGGCTTAAAAAGGGCACTTGTAGAATGAATCGTTTGAAGAAAAAACTTGCGATAGCAAAACTAAATAATAGAAAAAATTGTTCGTAGTAAAAAACTAATAAAAACTTAGTAATAAACTGGAAACTGGGGGGGCGTCGATGCTCTTCATGTCATCTCTACTGGTGGTATCTCCGTAAGTGCTCCGTGTTCCATGGTTGCTGCAGCTTTTGTCCGTCTAGCGTCTTGAAGTGGTAGGTTCCCTTCCATCTCCATCATAGCAATGTAGCACTCTCGTGCGGCCATCTAATTTCCTCGTAGATCTCCCACCCCGTGCTCCGTAGGAAATTTGATCATTAGGTGGTATGTTGACGTTACCACCTTCCATGAGTTAAGGGTAGGTCGTCCAATGATAGCATTGTAAGCAGATGAGCAGTCGACCACAAGGAAAGTCATCTCCTTTGTGATTCGTTGAGGATAATCACCTATTGTTACTGAAAGCGTGACCGCGCCTAATGGGAATACCCTCGTACCTCCAAAGCCAGTCAGTGGAGCATTTGTTGGTATTAACCGTTCTCTATCAATTCTCATCTGCTAGAACGCTGGGTAGTATAAGATGTCTGTTGAGCTGCCATTGTCGATTAGCACTCGGTGCATGTTGAAGTCCCCCACTTGTAAGGTGATAACAAACGCGTCCTCATGAGGGTGGTGAAGACGTCGGGCATCCTCTTCTGAGAATCCTATGATCGGGTTTTTCATCCATGCTATTTTTGGTACGGAGCCTGTTAGCTGGACGTTATGAACCATCCTGAGGTATGTTTTTCTGGCCTTTTTGGACGACCCTATAGTTGTCATGCCCCCTGTGATCATTCTTATATCCCCTATAGGTGGTCTGGGGCGCTCATTATCTCGGCGGGGTGGCTGCTCTTGATGTTGATGATTCGTCCTTTCCTTGCTGATGGACTTCTGCAACTTTTCCTGTCTAATGAGGGCTTCAATCTGCTATTTCAGGTCATAGCAGTCAGCTGTGTCATGTCCGTGATTTTGTTTGGTGAGGCGCTCTACGGCAGCAACGAGAGTTTGAACTTGTCTCTCGAGGGTAGTCGTGTGTGGTTCCTCTTCCTGAACGTCGTTGGTGGTTGCCATCAAGCGAGTACCATGCAACCCTTTTGTCTAGGAAACGTTAATATGGCTTACGAATCTCAACTGCAATTCCCCATAGACGGCGCCAACTGATGAAGTCGAAAAAATCACCAGTGAGCCGCACGTACTCACACGCCCAGAATGCAACCTGCACAACACAAGAAAGGGGATAGACCTACGCAGAGAGCATCGGTGTGGTGCCGGCCAAATACCCTCCGAAGGTTAAGTTAAAACTCTTTTCAACTTTAGAGTGCTAGAGAGAGGTTAATTATGCGTACCTCGATTTGTGAGCGTATTGGGGCTTTTATAGTAGTCGAAAGTTGACCTTTTTTACTTGGAGTCGAAGTCTTTCCTTGTAGAAATCCTCTTGAGGAGTCCCAACGTGATGGACAAGTCATATTCCTTATAAAGAAGATCTCCATCGATGCACGCAGCTTCTAGAACCCTAATTGCACTAGGACTCTAATTACCCCTAGAATCTAGGAGGTGTGTCGCAAGTATTCCCATATAGGGATTCTGTCTGACATGTGGCCAACAAATCTGTCCTCACCGAGTCTTGCACCTAATGGGCCCATCCATCAACATTGCTCGGATCCGTCAGCTTATTTTCTCCTCTTCAGCACCCATCATCAACGACAGTAAAGTTGGTGTCTTTGGAAAAGATTCTGGGGTTCCAGACAGAAAGAGGCTGATAATCAAGTTTCGTATTCCAAATCCTAAGGCAAAAACAGAAACAACCACAGTGCCTCTGAAGAACAATCATCAAGATTTCAAGCCCATCAACAAAAACTCTGGTTATCGTGAGAGGGTTAGAAAACTGCTGACAGAGGTCTTTTCTAGAGTTTCTTTTGAAACGGATGAGAGCATATCACCATCAATAGACCCAGTTCAAGTAGCTACTTCAGTAGAGTCTGCTATGTTTGAAAGGATTGGGTGGTCTAATACCATCAAGAAATCTCATTATCAATCAATCTTGTTCAATCTCAAAGACCTAAAGAACCCAGATTTTAGGAGGAAGGTGCTTCTTGGAGAGATCAAGCCAGAGAATCTTGTAACCATGAGTGCCAAGGAGATGGCCAGTCACAAGAGGCAGAGTGAAAACATTCAGATACAGTTGAAAAGGTTGAAAAGATGTGTGCATAATGCTGATGAGGAAGACAAGGCCACCACTGACATGTTCCAGTGTAGCCGGTGTCGCGAGCACAAGTGTACTTATTACCAAATACAGACTCGGAGTGCCGATGAACCAATGACAACATATGTAACTTGTGTCAAATGCAACAAATGTTGGAAGGTTTAACTTACTTAGGCCTCTGGAATTAATTGATTCTTAGGAACACTACTACTAGGAATTAGTTCTATAATTTGTCCACATTCTTCATGATTCATGATGATGAAGCTGAGAAGTTCACCAATAAGTCGCGCAATGCTCTTTTCGCTTGTATGTTAACCTACACGAAACAAAGGAGAAAACCTATCAAAGGGCACCGGTGTGGTGCCGGCCAAATGCCTTCCGAAGGTCAAGTCAGAAAGTATTCTCACAACTCTAGAGTGCTAGAGAGGGTAAAATCATGCGTACCTTGATTTGTGAGGGTATTGGGGCTTTTATAATAGTAGAAGGTTGACATCTCTTTCTTAGTGCGGAAGTCTTTTCCTTATAGGACTCTCCTTGTAGAATCCTAAACGTGATGGACAGATCTCCTCCTTATAGGGAAGATCTTTACCAAATATATAAGATTTCTGGAGTCCTACTAGCGCAAGGACTCTGTTTAGGCCCTTATGAGAATGGGCCAAAATATCCCCCATGAGGCGTCCAACAAGCCCATGGCCAACCAGCCCACCTTCCTTCACTCCGTCTGTATCCGGTCCGTTCACATGAGATCCGTCCATTGGAGGCCCGTGCAAATGATGGGCTCGCTCATCCTAACGTCTGCGAACCATATACGGCCCGTCCAATCACATAAGTCATTCCAGCGTGTATTTTCTCCCTTTCAGTTGCCCCCTCACCCGATGGGTCCGTCACATATAATGAACGGACCCATGGGGTGACGGATCTAAAACTCGGTCATGTCTCCAGGACACCTATGTCCGTGAACTTTCATCCGTACACTGCTGGATCAGGAGCTAATGCATTAATGTGCTGTGCCAAGTGTCATCCTGTCAATGGCCGTTGTTTTGGAACGAGGCATCGCTTCGTCTTCTGTGCACCTCTCTTATAAATATCAATCCCCCGCCCCTCATTTCCCCACTTGTTGCTGGAAGAAATTGTCAGAGCGAGTCCGTCACACCTGTCAGAGAACAGTCCGTTCACTCACATACCCGTCACCTGCCACATCTTGCTTCAATCTTCTGGTGAGTTATTTCATATCCGTCATTTTTTAATTTTCTTTAGCTCTTATTTATTTCTTTACTTCATGTGCCCGTCGTTCTTTCCAAACCCGTCAGAGTCTTAGGTTCTGTCATTACCTGTAGGCCATGTCTAGTGCGTCGAGTAATCAGTCTGTCGTTCGTGACGGGGCGGATTACGAAAGGGTATACCCGTCAGGTCCCAAAGACCACGACGTCCCGAGCGAGAGTAGTCCGTCATCATCCTCCTCGTCCTCAACATATGAGGGCCTAGAGATGATCGAAATCCAAGAGGGATCAGACGACGAAGAGCCACTGGTTAGGTCCGTCGTGGGGGTTGATGGACTTAGGGAGTTCATCTTGCCCCCAAAGTGGACGGTACACGCCTTTACATCAACTATCAAGGAGGGCCATTTTAATACACTTAGGGTCCGCTACCAAATCCCAGACCACATCCCACTCCGTCTACCCTATAAGTCAAAAAAATGTTATTACGAAGGAGTTGACGGAGTGGGTGTGTACGAACAAGTGCTTAAAGCTGGCCTGAGGTTTCCGTTGAGTTCGCTACACCGCGAACTCTTAAACTACTTAAGCATATCCGTCAGCCAGGTGTCCTCTAACGCTTGGAGAGTCTTTATTGCGATGGAGGTTCTGTACGGAGCCATGTCGAACGGCGGGAGGAGGCTTTCAATAAAAGAGTTCCTCCATTGCTACCGTCCGGACGAGATAGACAAATCGAGGGGCGTGTACAGCTTCGTCCCTAGAAGCCCCGTCCTGAAAGTCATTTATGAAACCCCGGACTCAAATAGAGACTGGAAGAGTTGTTACTTTTTTATAGAATGAGAGGATTGGATGTGTCATCCAGGGGAGACGGACTTCATGCCCGTCAACACAGTTTGGGGAATTTTAAACCCATCTGGTATGGCCCATCATAAATGACTCCATGCATCTTAATAATTTTGTAATGTTTCTAACGTCCGTCCTCTATGGTGCAGTTCGACGACATCCCCAAATTACACTTGAGGAATTCAGTTTCCTTGAGAGAATTTTTTCAAAGACAAAGCCAGAGGAGCAAACGTGGGCCAAGCTCGTCAACCTCAACACAATCCACTGGTATTGTGACGGTCTCGAGCCCACCCCAGCGGCTTTAAAGTACGAGAAACAGACTCATCTACGTGAGTCCGTCTACCCTCATGACCCTTTTTTTTTTTTTTTACGGTTATTATTTGTTATTTCTTAGTCCGTCCACCTTTTTCAAAGATGGAGGATGCTAAGAGGCGAGCAGCCATAAGACTACAGGCTACGAAGAACAAACAGACTGGAACGGACCCTATGGGGACGGGCTCCAGCAAGCAAAACTTAAAGAGGAAGCTGCCCGTGAAGGGTGACCGTCCTCCCAAGCAGCCCAAGGTCGCCCTGGAGCCGATCGTCGGCTTGATGGCTGAGGGGAGTAAGTCAATCACTCCGGCCAAGCATGGTGCAGGCAAGGGGTTCATGATGGGTCCGACTGACAACCAAAAGAAGCCACCCGTCTTGCTTCGTGAGGACTCCAAGTATGCCTTGGAGAGGTTGTCGTCGATCATTACCACCGACGACTACGAGGATCTTGGGAATCACTCAACGGAGGCAATGGGGGAGACGGGCCTCTTCAACATTGCTCAGGTAACTACTCCGTCATCCTTGGTCCATCCGTTCACCGTTCTCTTAATATTTTACTTATGCATCTTCGTTGCCCCTCAAGCTATGATCATGATGAAAGGCTTGATGGGACGGTGTCTCAACCACGAGACAACCATTGGCCGGATTCACGGGAAAGCCAAAGTGATGGAGGAGGAGCTGCTCGATCTCAGGGCCTGGAAGTCCGTCCAGGAGAAAAAGTTAAAGATAGCCGAGACGGCCCAGGACGAGGCCATCCAGCTGACGGACCGTCTGAAGAGGAACCTGGTGGATAAAGACAATGAAGTCCGTCAAGCCAAGGAGGACGCCGTACGCGAGTACCGTGACTCCGACGCCCTTATTGCGGAGCTGAGTCTTGTCTTCAATGACAGGTTCGACGATGCTCTCCGTCAGGTGAGGAAGTTGTACCCAGAGTTAGACTTATCCACCGTCGCCGTCACTACCCCCGAGCCGTCAACCGCCCAGCCCGTTCAGTCGGAGGATACTGATGCTCTCTTCGACGAGAACATCTTTGTCCGCGAAGCTCCTATGGATCATACTGCTGTGGACAGCCAGGCCAAAGACGTTGGGGATCGTCCAGCTGAGGAGGGAGACGGAGCTGATTTGTAATATCTTAGTCTTGCTTGTAATAACTTAGTTTTTTTTTTTTTTTTTTTTTTTTTTTTTTTTTTTTTAAGTGTGGAACAATTTTTAACACCTATCATGTTTGTGGGGTTTGTATATACATTGACCGTTCAGTATATTTATTTTATGCAAGGTCCGTTGACCTTTCGCTTTATCTTCGTGGAATGCATGTTTTTATTTTTAATGTATACTTTCATGTTAAAATGAGCTCCGTTCTGCTTATATGGTTCCTCCGTTCATTACTTGCTTAACCAAGGGTCGTCATCCCTTTGGATGATTTGTGTGACTTGGAAATACCATTTGCTTTTGAATGGTCCGTTTATTAGGTAGACTTAGCTTATTGAACCCGTCCGTCGTGTAGACTTTGAACCCGTCCGTCGAGTAGACTTATCCCATCCTCCTTGGGTGATCCGTCCAACTAGCGGACGTTATCCTGGGTCCGTCCATTATGTGGACTTAGTAGTTACCGTCTATTTAGGTTGATCCATCCACTTGTGGACGCTGCTACTTGTCTGTCCACTATCCGGACTAAAGGTTTTCATCCTCTTGGGATGGTCCGTTCATCTCGTGGATAATCTTATTAGTTCGTCCATTATCTGGACTTAGGTTTTCATCCTTTTGGGATGATCCGTCCACTTTGTGGACAGCCTCACTGGTCCGTCCATCATCTGGACTTAGGTTTTCATCCTCTTGGGATGATCCGTCCATCTTGTGGACAGCCTCACTGGTCCATCCATCATCTGGACTTAGGTTTTCATCCTCTTGGGATGATCCGTCCACTTTGTGGACAGCCTTATTGGTCCGTCCATCATCTGGACTTAGGTTTTCATCCCCCTTTGGATGATCCGTCCATCTTGTGGACAGCCTCACTGGTCCGTCCATCATCTGGGCTTAGGTTTTCATCCTCTTGGGATGATCCGTCCATCTTATGGACAGCCTTATTGGTCCGTCCATCATCTGGACTTAGGTTTTCATCCCCTTGGGATGATTCGTCCATCTTGTGAACAGCCTTATTGGTCCGTCCATCATCTGGACTTAGATGTTTACATCCTCTTGGGATGACCCGTCCAACTTATGGACAATCTTTTGAACCTTATGATATTGAATTAACTAGACTAGGCAGGAAAAATTTAGTAGTCTGAAAGAAGTCTTTATAGGAAAATGGTGCCTGCCCCCTTGGGCTTAAAAAGGCACTGGTAGAGAGATTTGTTCAAAGTAAAAGCATAGAAAAATAAAAATAGTCGTTCAAAGCAAAAACTACTGAAAACTTTAGAAATGAGCTGGAATGCTTAGGGGGGTTGATGTCCCTTCATGTCGCATCTGTTGGTAGTATCTCCGTAGGTGCTCTGTGTTCCACGGGTGTTGCAGTTTCTGCCTGTCCATGGTTTCGAGGTGGTAGGTTCCGTTTCTCTGCCAAGATGAGATCTTGTAAGGTCCTTCCCAGTTTGGGCCAAGTTTTCCTTGTGAGGGATCTTTAGCCGCTCCCATTACCTTCCGAAGCACAAGGTCCCCGATCTGGAAGTCTCTGCGTCTGACTTTGGAGTTGTAGTATTTTGCCATGAGGTTTTGGTATCGAGCCATCCTTTGTTTAGCTGTAGCCCGGACTTCGTCGACTAGGTCTAGCTGTGGCCGCAAAGCCCCTTCGTTCTTGCCTTCATCGTAGCTCTCCACTCGATAAGTTGTAAGACCTATCTCCGCTGGAATGACAATCTCACTCCCGTATGCCAGCCTGAATGGTGTTTCTCCTGTGGGCATTCTTGTCGTTGTGCGATATGCCCACAAGATACTTGGTAACTCATCGAGCCAGATGCCTTTTGCCCCCTCGAGCCGGGTCTTGATGATTTTGAGCAAGGACCGGTTCGTGACTTCAACTTGCCCATTCACCTGCGGATGTGCGGGTGATGAGTAGTGATTTCTGATGCCTAACTCCGAGCAAAAATCTTGGAATGCCTTGTTGTCGAACTGCTTCCCGTTATTAGAGATGAGTACCCTTGGTATCCCGAATCTGCATATGATGTTTCTCCATACGAAACTTCTGATGTTTTTCTCCGTGATAGTTGCCAGAGCTTCCGCCTCGACCCACTTAGTGAAGTAGTCGATCCCTACCACCAAGAATTTCAGCTGTCGCGCGGCCGTCGGGAAAGGGCCCATGATGTCTAGCTCCCATTAGGCGAACGGCCAAGGGGCCGTCATGGGAGTTAGTTCTTCGGTTGGTTGCCTAATCAGGTTACCAAATCTTTGGCATTTGTCGCAAGTCTTGACGTAGGCTTGTGCGTCCTTCTGCATTGTAGGCCAATAGTATCCTGCCCGGATCAGTTTGTGTACTAGAGACCGCGCCCCCGAATGGTTTCCATAGATGCCTTCATGGACCTCTCTCATTACATAGTCCGCTTCCTCGTGACCCAAACACCTTAGGTATGGTCGTGAGAATCCACTTTTGTATAAGACGTCATTGATTATTATGAACCGCGAAGCCCGGACTTTCAACTTTCTGGCTGCGTCTTTGTTGTCTAGGAGCGTGCCTTCCTTCAGGTAGGCCATTAGTGGCGTAGTCCAATCGTATTCTGGATTTACTTCCTACACTTCCGTCCAACTGTTAATGATTGAGGAGTTCTGGATGAACGACAGCACCCGGTCGGGGGTCATCATGACCTCCGCAGAGGCGGCTATCGCGAGCCGGTCAGCACATTCATTCTCCTCCCTTGGGATTTGGATGAATGTGACCTAGAGGGAGTCGATCCGTCTCCTGACTTCTTCCAAGTATTTCTTCATCTTTTCCCCCTTGCACTCATAGGCGCCACTAATCTGACTGACTATCACCTGCGAATCGCAATGTATAACCATGGCCTCGGCGCCTGCTGCTTTCGCCAGGTCTAATCCTGCCAACAATGCCTCATATTCGACCTCATTATTGGTCGTCGAGAAGTCCAATCGGATCATGCACTCGATTTTGTCTCCGTTAGGGGTTTGAATTACTACCCCGGCGCCTCCAGCTTGCCTGTTTGATGATCCATCCGTGTGGATGTTCCATTGTCTGAGGGCTTGTGGCTCCTGCTGCTCCGTTTGCGTGTATTCGGCGATGAAGTCAGCCACTGCTTGGCCCTTTATTGCGGTTCGCAGACGGTAGTGTATGTCAAACTCGCTCAGCTCTATCGCCTACAGGGCCATTCGTCCGGCTGCTTCGGGGCTGCTCATTGCCCTTTTTAGGGGCTGATTTGTTAGGACGATGATGCTGTGGGCTTGGAAGTATGGTTTCAATTTTCGGGCTGCGGTTATCAGCGCGAAGGCGAGCTTTTCCATGTGGGGGTACCTTTCTTCAGCCCCCTGGAACCCCCTGCTTATGAAATAGACGGGTCGCTGCGTCCCTTCCTCTTCCCTTACTAGGGCCGCACTTACTGCCACTTGCGAAGCTGCTAGGTATAAGTAGAGGTCTTCCCCTGGTTTGGATGGGCTGAGCAAGGGTGGCGAGGCAAGGTATTTCTTCAG
Source organism: Quercus cerris (assembly GCA_963669245.1). Classification (NCBI taxonomy): domain Eukaryota; kingdom Viridiplantae; phylum Streptophyta; class Magnoliopsida; order Fagales; family Fagaceae; genus Quercus; species Quercus cerris. The sequence goes on from OY770012.1 coordinate 23,008,707, forward strand.
ATCTTCAAATGCCTTCTGGCACTCCTCCGTCCACTTGAATGATTTCTTTAGGACGCGGAAGAACGGTAGACACTTGTCCGTTGCTTTTGAGATGAACTTGTTCAAGGCGGCAACTCTGCCATTCAAGCTCTGTACGTCCTTTGCTGTCCTTGGTGGTTCAAGCTCCATGATGGCCCGTATTTTCTCTGGATTGATCTCTATTCCTCTTTGGGACACCATAAAACCCAAGAATTTTCCTGCTGTTACCCCGAATACACACTTGCCCGGATTCAGTTTCATGTTGTATGACCGTAGGGTATCGAATGTCTCCTAGAGGTCTCTCAGGTGATCTTTTTCGAATGGGCTCTTGACCAGCATGTCGTCAACGTAGACCTGTACGTTCCTCCCTATCTGATGTGCGAACATCTTGTCCATTAATCTTTGGTATGTTGCCCCGGCGTTATTGAGTCCGAACGGCATCACCTTATAGCAAAAGAGGCCTTGGCTAGTGACGAAGGACGTTTTCTCCTGATCAGGTTCCTCCATCTTGATCTGGTTATAGTCCGAGAAGGCATCCATAAAACTTAGGAGCTGGTGTCTGGCCGTGAAGTCGACCAGTGCATCTATTCGCGGGAGGGGGTAGCTATCCTTTGGGCATGCTTTGTTAAGGTCCGTGAAGTCGACGCACATTCGCCACTTTCCACTAGCCTTCTTGACCATGACCACGTTCGCCAACCACTCTGGGTAATATACTTCCCTAATGAAACCCGCCTCGAGTAGTTTTTCGACCTCTTGCGCTATTGCTCTGTCCCGTTCAGGAGCGAACACTCGCTTTTTCTGCCGGACTGGTGGGGTTGAAGGGTTCACGTTCAGCTTGTGTACTATGACAGAGGGATCGATCCCGGGCATGTCTTCATGGTTCCATGCGAAAACATCTTGGTTCCTCCTGAGGAATGTTATGAGGGCCTGGCGCACAGGCTGGCAAGCCAATGTTCCTATTCTGGTTGTTCGTTCTAGTTTGAATTCGTTGAGTGTTACCACCTCCAGCTCTTCGACCGGTTCTGCGACCGTCCGCTGTTCTTCTATGCACATCGCCTGATGGTGATCTTCCATTTCTAGCATGGCAATGTAGCATTCTCGGGCGGTTGCCTGATTCCCTCGCAATTCCCCAATCCCGTAGTCCGTTGGGAATTTGATCATCAGGTGGAATGTTGATGTTACCGCTTTCCATGAGTTAAGTGTGGGCCGTCCGAGAATACCATTGTAAGCAGAGGAGCAGTCCACCACGAGGAACATTACATTCCTAGTGAGTTCTTGCGGGTAATCGCCCACCGTTACAGGTAGTGTGATGGAGCCTATTGGGAATACCCTGGTCCCTCTGAAACCGACAAATGGAGCGCTCGCCGGCATCAATCGTGCTCTGTCTATCCTCATTTGCTGGAATGCTAGATAGTATAGAATGTCTACTGAGCTGCCGTTGTCGATTAGTACTCGGTGGACGTTGTAGTCCCCCACACGTATGCTAACGACTAGCGCATCGTCATGTGGATGATGGAGTCTCCTTGCATCTTCTTCGGTGAATCCAATGATAGGGCTCTCCACCCGTGTGGTATTAGGCCTTGAGCTTGTTAGATGGACGTTCAGGACCGATCTGAGGTATGTCTTTCGAGCTTTTTTGGAAGAACCGGTAGACGCAGTTCCTCCCACTATCATCCTTATGTCTCCGATGAGGGGTCTAGTACGCTCGTTATCCCGTCGGGGGGCCGGCTCTTGGCGATTATGATCCGTTTTCTCTTTGTTGACGAACTTCTGCAACTTCCCTTGTCTAATGAGGGCTTCAATCTGCTACTTTAGGTCGTAGCAATCGGCCGTGTCGTGGCCATGATCTCGGTGGAAACGACAATATTTGTCTCGCGGCCGTTTGCTTAGGTCGCTCTTTAGTTTTCCCGAGAATGTTAGTGTCTCCTCGTTTTTGATTTGCATCAAAACTTGGTCAATCGGGGCGTTCAGGGGGGTGAAACTTGTGAAGCTCCCGCTCGGGGGCTTAGGGTGCCTTTCGTCCCTTCTGTCTCCTGTCCTTGGTCTTTTCTGCCCTTGGTCCTGGCGCACGTCCACCTGGCGTTCCCTTTTCCTAGGCCTTTCCTCCCGTGCAAGTAACGCGTCTTCCGCGTTCATGTACTTGGTGGCCCTATAGAGTACTTCTGACATGGTTTTGGGGTCGTTTTTGTATAGTGAGAACAAAAACTTGCCCTTCCGCAATCCGTTCGTGAAAGCTGCCACCAGTATCTTGTCGTCGGCTTCATCAATTAAGAGTGCTTCCTTATTGAAGCGGGTTATGTAGGATCTTAGCATCTCGTCTTCTCTCTGCCTGATGCTCATTAAGCATGCTGTGGACTTCTTGTACCTGTGTCCCCCTATGAAGTGCGAGGTGAACTGAGCGCTTAGTTCTTTGAAAGTGCTGATGGAGGTCGGTGTTAGCCGACTGAACCAAATCCTCGCGGGACCCTTCAGTGTGGTTGGAAAAGCCCTACACATGATTTCGTCCGGTACCCCTTGTAGATGCATCAAGGTCTTGAATGTCTCCAAGTGGTCTAGGGGATCCTTGACCCCATCATAGCTCTCTATTTGTGGCATCCAGAACTTGTGTGGTAAGGGGAAGGAATTGACGGGGCCAGTGAATGGAGAGTCGGTCCGGTTCACTAGGTCATCCAGATCGCTGGACACTCGCCCCTTTAGGGCGTTCATCATGACTTCCATCTGTTCTTTCATCGCCTGCATCTCTACGAACATAGGCGGAGTCGTCGCATCCGTGAGGGATGGGAGGCTCATGTTCTGTCGTTCTGGCCTGCTTGGGGCGTTACTCCCTTCAGGCCCTTGTCGTTCTCTTTGCATGGCGCTGGTGCCTTCCTGATCCTCCCTCTGGTTGTAGGGTGCTGTGTTTCTTTGACGCAGCTATTCTTCTAGGTCATGATTTTGTTTGGTGAGACGCTCCACGGCCGCAGTGAGGGTCCGAACCTGTCTTTCGAGTGCGGTCGTGGGTAGTCCCTCTCCTTGGATGTCGTTGGTTATTGCCATCGAGCGAGTGAGCACCATGCAACTCTTCTGTCTCAGGGATGAAGCAACGTCTGACCACTTTCTTCTTACGTGATTCCCACAGACGGCGCCAACTGATGAAGCTGAGAAGTTCACCAATAAGTCACGCAATGCTCTTTTCGCTTGTATGTTAACCTGCACAAAACAAAGGAGAAAACCTATCAAAGGGCACTGGTGTGGTGCCGGCCAAATGCCCTCCGAAGGTCAAGTCAAAAAGTATTCTCACAACTCTAGAGTACTAGAGAGGGTAAAATCATGCGTACCTTGGTTTGTGAGGGTATTAGGGCTTTTATAGTAGTAGAAGGTTGACATCTCTTTCTTGGTGCGGAAGTCTTTTCCTTATAGGACTCTCCTTGTAGAATCCTAAACGTGATGAACAGATCTCCTCCTTATAGGGAAGATCTTTACCAAATATATAAGATTTCTGCAGTCCTACTAGCGCAAGGACTCTGTTTAGGCCCTTATGAGAGTGGGCCAAAATATCCCCCATGAGGGGTCCAACAGGCCCATGGCCAACCAGCCCACCTTCCTTCACTCCATCCGTATCCGGTCCGTTCACATGAGATCCGTCCATTGGAGGCCCGTGCAAATGACGGGCTCGCTCATCCTGACGTCTGCAGACCATATACGGCCCGTCCAATCACATAAGTCATTCCAGCGTGTATTTTCTCCCTTTCACATGAGATGTAACTACCTTTTGTGAAATATGTGTTAAGATGTTCTTTCTCGTATATAAAGTTTTCTTTTTTATGTTCTCTTCTGATACAGTGTTCTAATTAAACAGTTTGATTTTTTTTTTTTTTTTTTCCTCTTCTAGTTGATTAGTTTCTCTTAGGTATTCATAGCAGTATACGATTCATTAAATTTAAATTAGCACATTTGTTTGTGCTTTAGTAGTTAATGTTTCCTGTCGGAGTAATTTTAATTTGCTGAAACTTTGAAAGAATATTGTTTTAATTTTTTTTTTTTTTTTTAAGTTACAGTTCTTCAGCGATGGATATCTAAATAAGTGAGCAACTTATATAAATATACACTAATTTTGATTTTTGAGTAGCTGCTATATACTATGAATATATTGGATATTACGGAGACAAATTTATTAACATTTGGGTTTAAAGTAGTCATTAATTGATCATTAGTATTAACTAAGAGAACTGTAAATATATATATTAATTATAGTAAATATTTTCAGTTGTTTTAAATTTTAAATATTTCCTGTAGCCTAGGCACACACATCAAAAAAAAAAAAAAAAAAAACAATGAATTTTATTGTTAAGAGGGTGTTTGATACATGCACTTAAAAACATATATTTTATTATTTGAAAATATATGTGAAAATACGTGTGGATGAAAAAATGTGTAAAAATATGTGTTTGAGTTGTTATACCAATCTGGGCCAAAACTTGTATGGAAGAGTTAGAATCAATTAATGCAGCAGGTCCATTATAGTCTACCATGAGTATTGTTCAAGCTTAATTCTCAAAAAGCCCAAAGCCCACCTATATGCGTTGGACTTTTTTGTGCAATCTCTTTACACGCAATGAACCTTTCATTAATTTCAACCACTTCAGGTCGTGTACTGGGTTTCATCACTCCATGGATTGGGCTTCACGATCCATATAATTCTTCATTACTTTACAAACCAAAAAAAAAAATCACTTAGAAAGGAAAATTACGTTTACCTTTATAAGATATGGTATGAATTTCTAGTCCGTTAATCTATTTCCCTTATACTAAAAGGGATTTTTGTAAAAATTGACTAACTAATTAATTATTCAGTGAAAGGAACAAGCATGATCAATGCAAAAGCTTTCAAATGCTAAAATTTTTACAATTTGTGATTTGTTCTCACAAAGCCTATCCTAACAAGATGGAAGCAAAGACAAATACAATATGCATAAAAATCATAAAAACGTTTAGCAAAATTTTTTTATCCTTTTGCCAATAAATAAATCTTTTTAATGTACTCCTATTGGAGATAAATACAATGGTAGTGCTTCATCTCCTTCATCAAATGCAAAGTCAAACCATTTCTAAACTGAGACACCATTTATTATTTGATGTGCTTTACTTATAGAAGCCATTAGCACATTCACGCCCTAGTGGTTAACAAAAATTAATGCTTTGTTTGCTTTGGCCAAAAATGTTTTCCAGGAAAAATTCTATGTATGTTTTGGTGTTTGGTACAACGAAAGCATAATTTACTTAAAACAGTTTTGTGGTCAACTAAAATTAAGTTCAATGAATCAATATAATGGAAAATGTTTTCCAGAACGTCACATACTCAATAAACCATCACAATTATACTTCACACTAAAAATTTTCCTATCTTCTGCAAGCAAAATGTGTTTGTCCTTTTGGAAATAAATAAATCTTTTAATGTACTTCTACCAGAGATGGATAGAATTGTAATGCTTCGTCTTTTTCATCAAATGCAAAGCCAGACCATTTCCAAACTAAGACATCATCTATTGTTTGATGTGCTTTACTTATAGAAATCATTACCACATTCATCCCTCTAAGACTAAAAAGACCAATAAGTGGCTAACAAAAATTAATGTTACGCTTGTTTTGGCAGAAAATGTTTTCCAGGAAAAATTCTATCTATGTTTTGGTGTTTGGTACAATGAGAGCATAAGTTACAAGAAAACATTTTTGTGATCAACTAAAAATAAGCTCAATATAACGGAAAACAATTTTCAAACGTCACATACTCAAAAAACCATCACAATTGTACTTCACCCTCTTTCTCATTTTCAAAGTGACATCCAAACAAAGGGAAACCAGTATGTTTTCTACTACTACAAAAAAAAAAACAAAAAAAAAAAACAAAAAAAAAACAAAAACAAAAAAAAACAAAAAAAAAACAAAAAAAAAAAAACAAAAACACAAACAAAAAAAATCCAAAAATGAATCATTTTTATGAATTTTTTTTTTTATCAAAACAAACCGAGTGTAAATATTACAAAGGAAAAACATATATACATTTTTGTCTTTAAGTTTAATTTAAAAAATCCTAATGAAACACAATTGCAGATGGGTGGGCGAGTACCCATTAAAAATTTAAAAGACCTAGTAAATTAGTATTAAATCTTGGATTAAAATCTGGTTCAATACTTTTAGACATAGAGATTGAAAGTCAATCTCAACTCTTGATTTATTTATTTTTTTTTTTTTTTATATTTTAACATTTTACCTTTCTACTTTTTCCTCTTTTTTACTCTCAATTAAAATAATTAAAAAAAAAAAAAAAAAAAAGGGAATTAAATGTAATTGTTCTGTGTGATCCAAATCCTCAAAAGTTAAAACCTCTCAATTTCCAATATTAAAAAGTAAATAAACAAAAGAAAATTTAAAATTCACCTCCCAGCCCAAACCAAACAGCAAACATGTTTTAGTATTTATTCGGGAATTAGTTCAAATTCGAAAACCAAATACCCAACGGCTATAACACATCACCGCCTTGCTTCCTCAACTTCAAATTTGCTAATCCAAATTCGAATCCAACTCGAATTCCTTGAATTTCAAGGCAATCTTAATTAAATACGTAGTCTCTTTTACAATCACAACATAATAATACTTCTTAGAGTTTCTGAAATTATAAAAAAGTTGCTAAAACGGATTACTTCTATTTGGAGAATTAAAGGTTGTGTTCTTGGGAGAGATCAAGCTGGTGACTCTTGTAACTATCATCAACAATCTGACTACAAGTTTTCTTGTGATAATGATAGAGACACAGGTTTTAAGGTTTCGGCTTCCCAAGCCAGAAACAGAAACAGAAACCACAACTATGGCTATGGGTATGACTTTTCTTGATCATCAAGATTCCAAGGTATCCATTATCAATGACAGTAAAGTTGGTGTCTTTGGAAAAGATTCTGGGGTTCCAAACAGAAAGAGGCTGATAATCAAGTTTCGTATTCCTAATACTAAGGCTTTAAAGAACAATCAACAAGATTCCAAGCCCATCAACAAAAACTCTGGTTATTGTGAGAGGGTTAGGAATCTGCTGACAGAGTCCTTTTCCAGAGTTTCTTCTGAAACTGATGAGAGAATATCACCATCAATAAACCCAGTTCAACTGGCTGCTACAGTAGTCTGCTATGTTTGAAAGGATTGGGTGGTCTAATCCCATCAAGAAGACTAAGTATCAATCAATCTTGTCCAATCTGAAGGACCCAAAGAACCCAGATTTGAGGAGAAAGATGCTTCTTGGAGAGATCAAGCCGGAGAGTCTTGTAAACATGAGTGCCGAGGAGATGGCCAGTCACAAGAGGCAGAGTAAGAACATTCAGATACATTTGAAAAGGTTGAAAAGATGTGTGCATGATGCTGATGAGGAAGAAAATGCCACCACTGACATGTTCCAGTGTATCCGGTGTCACGAGCGCAAGTGTACTTATTACCAAATGTAGACCCGGAGTGCCGATGAACCAATGACAACATAAGTAACTTGTGTCAAATGCAACAAACGTTGGAAGGTCTAACTTAGGCCTCTGGAATTAATTGATTCTGAGGAACAATACTGTTGGAAAAAGATTATTAGTCTAGGAATAGGAATTAGCTCCATTATTTGTTCACAATGATTGGTGATATGCTTATGTACCTACGTCTTTAGTTTTATGTGTTAATATTTTCTTTCTCTTATATAAAGTTTTTTTTTTTTTTTCTCTTCTGATATGGTGTTCTAAATTTCTAATTAAACTGTTTGGATTTTTATTTTTCTGGTTAATTAGTTTCTCTTTGGTATTTCACAGGGTTCAGCACTATGATTCATCATATTAGTATATCAATCAATATCACATTTTGTATTTGAACCTTACAAACATACATGTGGTACTTTAAATTAACCAAAATTTTGTATTTATTAAATAAAATGTAACATTAATGGAAGCCTACCCATTTGACTTCAATATCAAAGGGAGGCGCAAAAGTGAAACAAGTATTGACAACTCTGCCAAATAGCCTACCTAAGATTTTAGTTTTAAACATCTGATTGTCAAAGTACATCAGGGACAGAGGTAAAAGGCATTATTATTCTTATACATGGAAAAGAGAATCTGATTTGAATCAAATATATTTCTGTGTCATGATGCATTAATATTACAACAAATCAACAATGACCATAAAATTAAATATGGTCTAAAAGCTGCCAAAACATCAAAATGTTAGTTATGGAGCTTACAGAAACAAAATCTCCTAACCAAAAACTAGGAGGACATGAGTGTATCAGTTGACTAGATATAATCATCTTTGACACATTTGTTGTCAAGCAGTGCAACTGAAAGACCCATCTCCACGTGATTTATATACATCAAAAAGAAACTTGTCTGTGAAGCAAATTAATCTACACCAGTTTATGCTAAAGAATTTTCACAAAAATTAAAATAATTTCGTCAATGACCCTCAGGCTTCTCTTCAAAGCGCTTAGATGTTGCTTCAAAACGGGCTGTAAATCCTACTGTTGTAGCCCTTATTGATCTCTGCCGCACCATGTCACAGTATTCAGGATCGTTTGATTGACCATCATTTCTTATCCATTGTATCATCTGATGATACATGGGGAAAAACCGCAGTTGGATGGATGCATAAGTGAAATATGGGATGAGAGAAGAGACTAGCACAAAGAGAGTGAGGAGCCAAAAAAATGGGGCTGGTGCACAGGCTTCTACAAAGACCTGATAGGCAGTTGTTGATATGTTGGGGTCCATTGCTCCATATGCCAAAAGGAATATATACCAGAATATAATGCCACCCCAAATGAAGAGATGTTGTATATATGTGAAATAGTTGATGGATAGTGCCATTTGACAGTTCACCACCCACACAACACAAGTGTACATAGTGGTTCCAAGGATTTCCAAACCAACAACTTCACCACCTTTCCTAAAGGCCTGATGCTCCATTGCACGGATGCAAAAGAAAAAGATCAAAGTAGCACTCAATACCCCATTAAATGACCAGCCAAGGATTCGAATCCAGCTAAATAGGACATTTTGTACACCTTCTTGGTACAGCAGAGGGAACTGTAAGGATTAGCAACAAGATGTCATCCCAATACCATTTACTATTAGGATTCAAAATTTGAAAAGCTTCAATAAAATTTTATCAATTTTAAATGGCAAAAGAAAAACCATATAGGATTTACCTTGAGACAAAGCTTTGCAGTGACATCCTGGTCAAACACTCCTAAGGCTATCACAGGAAGGGATGTGAAGAAGACGTTATATAGTGACAGATACCAATCATTGTATGCAACTTGGCCTGAGAATGATGCATATGCCTCAAAGAAAAAGAGAGTGAAGCCAAAAGCAATGTTCTTGTAAAAGAAATAGCATATCTGCCAAACAGCAAGAGGATTATGTCAATCATCAACCTTTTTGGATTATTAGTGCAACATTAATTCTAACATTTCCAAGATGATATGTTACCATTGACGAAATCCTTCTGTAACACCAATGTCCGTGCACAAGAAGCAAGCGCTCCAAATATCGGAACTGAGCAATCGCAATGTCACTTGACATGACTGCCTGGAATTTGTAAAGTATGTGTCAAAAAGTGCAACTGAAAATCCATTTTTGTGAAAATCCCAGATGGGAGTCAACAAGATGAAGAATATAAGCTTTCAGTAGTCCGTTCTGCATTTACCTGCATTCCCTCAACGCCACTGATACCAATTCCAATGTCTGCTTCTTGAAGCATTCCAACATCATTTGCTCCATCACCAATTGCTAGAGTTGTTGTACCTGTTTTTACTTTGACCAGTCTTGTAACCTGCATTATCAAGTAAAACTAGTTATCAGACTAAATTTTCCCTAGAAACCTATTCCTTCAAGAATGTTTGTGTGCTTTTACATATATTCATATTTGTACATTTAACTTGTGGAATAATAAACAAGGTCAATCAATTGATATAAAATGTTTTCATTATTATTGTCAGATAACTATAATTGGGAAATCCCTTTTTTTCCTTTTTTCTCTCAATGAGTGGACAGAACCAATAAATCTAGTATTCTTGGCAGCCTTTGACTATCCTGTGCAATATTAAGGGAAGGAGCATTATGAGCCATGATTCTCAACTCAATTGGGTTAGCTGTGATTTTGATTATACTCTCTGTTTGTCGAACCATACCATAAAATATATGAAATTGACACCATACAACATTTTATAAACAAATGTATGCTAAACATAAAAGAGAGAGAAGAAAAACTTACAAGTGCTTTTTGTTTGGGAGAAGAACGACAGCAAATAACAGATGCACAGCCAAGTGCAAGTTCTAGAAACAAGTCCTTGACATCATCCTCTAAAGCACAAAAGAGTGACTTCCCATCAATGATCAAAGCTAATGCTTCTGAGTTTTCACTTGATGTGGTAAGCAATTTTTTCCCCTCATTAATTTGGCGGAGGACATTTGCCTTAAAAGCCTAGGAAGCAAGATTCAGTCAACTATAAGTCACAACTCATAGCCCAAGAATTGGTAAGAAGTTCACCAAAAAATAAAAACCAAACAAACAAAATCTAGTAATTTGGCTGATGATCTCTGATATAGAGCATTCAAGAAAGAAGTATTATCTTTTTCTTTTTTGGTTCTAGAATAGTAACCAAGTCTAAGCTGTTTAATTCCTGAGAATTGGTAAGAAAATAACTCAATGTCTTATAATCACTCCTCAAACTTCAAATTTAATAAGATTTCATTTTGTTTCTTCCATGCTTTATCAAATATCAAACAGAAATTGATGAAGAACTTGCACCAAAAACATCATGAATTCATTGGATCTACTTTTCAGTAATTTTGAAAATGCGTTGCATAGGAAAACATCACTTTTCTGGAGTTTTTATACAACATGAATTGCTCATAATAAACAGGTTTTCCTTAAAATTATTAGAGTTATTACATTTATTGTGCAAACAGGTTTTCTTGGAAAGAAGCATCCCACCTAGAAAGACAGTTTAAGATACATGTTCTGCAGAACTATTCATAGGTTGTGACCATAATTTAACTAGATAATGGCAAGTACTAGATAATATAGGTATTATGATCAACTCATTATCATTACATTCTTATATAATTAATTGCTACTACCATCCTGTCTCTATTACTTAATAAACTCTGAACAACACAAAAGGAAATAGTAACTATATAAAAATAAAAATAAAAGACACAATAAATATAAAAAAGAAAAATACAACTCTAGATATGCAAATAATTTTTTTACATTCTCCTATAGATCAAAGAAGGTAATAGAAGTCACATTCATATTATGTTATTAATGGGCGCAATAAAATAAATAGAATAAAAATATATTGGTTTATATTAAAACAAATATATAATTTACAAAAATAAAATATAAATATACATAATAAAAATATAAATAGACATAACAGCATATAAAATCAGGTTTACCACAGCAATAGCAGACTTGTCCCCAACTTTCTCCAGCGCTTTGCTTTCTGGTGTCTCTGAGCTGATTACAATTTGCTTCATTCCTTGTCTTAGCAAACTACAAGCAAAGCTGCAAAAGTAAAAGATAAAAATTAAATGAATATTTTTTTTTTTTTAAATAAAGTCAGAAATGTTTGTTTATCACAACATCCACTGATACTCAAAGGCATTCACTAAACATACCCAATATTGATTGCAGTCTCCATTTTATCTCCAGTCAAAACCCATATCTTGATTCCAGCCTGTGCAAGCTTGTCAATGCACTCAGGAACCTATCCAACACCAACAAAGTAATATTTAATCTCAATTCATGAAGATTTAACATGCCATGAAAATGAACAACTTATTTTGTTAAGAATAGCAATCACATTGAGTTTGAGCATTTGAAATAAGTTTATTTCATAGCTCAATCTATCAACTTTTAGGATTAAAAAATGAGGTTAGGATTAAAAAATTTGAAGAATATTTTGACTTCTCTGCACTAGTTTTTGCTGATGAACCAATTTTTTTTTTCACTAAAAACAACAAAATTGAGTAAAATTTCCTACAAAATTATAGGTAGTGAGTTAATTTCCAGTGGGTTTTTAGTTTCTTCATTGCTTTAATGACTTAAACCTACCCCATTTTGAAGTTTGTCTTCAACTGCAGTTGCACCAAGAAGAATCAAATCCCTCTCAATCTTTTCAGCCACTTCCTCAATCATTTCCTCACGATCTGCGCTCAATGAGTTCTTGGCCTCAGTAAACTCCACATTGAATTTATTGTATTCTTCCTCATCCAGTTCACGATATGCAAGTAACAATGTCCTCAAACCCGCATCGGCATACTCATTAACGTGCTCCTTAGTCTGCTCTTCAAATTCCCTTCCATTCTTCGCAAGTCTTTCAAACATGACACTGCATGGGAAACAAACTTAAACTATATAATGTGTTGAAGTTCAAATAAAAAAGGAGCACTAAGTAAAATGAAATTAGCCTCACAATATTATTTCAGACTTATTAAGGAATTGAAAATTGTGGGGTACAACTGCGCAGCATCATGTAATCAAATTGAGCTAGCCATCCATTAGTTATGATGGGAATTGCATCCCTTTTCATTTTGGTCAGGTTTTTTTTTTTTGGGGGGGGGGGGGGGGGGGGGGGGGTGTGGGTGGTGGTGGCGGGGGGGCTACTTTACCATCTATTGCCATTGTCTACTGCCAATTAGCTTTGGCTCAAATGACACTTCTCCCCCACAAAAATAGAGTGGAGGATAAGGTCGGAGATTAAGAGTCACTGAGCACCGGTAACTTCAAAAAAAGATTCTGCAAGTAATACTGTATTGACACAACATATATACAAGATTCACTTTGTTGACCAATCTCTTGCAGGATTAATAGCTCTTTATAAAAGAGTTTGAAAGATCATATAACTTCAAATAATATCATAAACTTTCATGTGATGTTACGAACCTGTCAGCGCCTTTAGAAAGTAGTAGTAGCTTTCCCTCCTCACTTCTCAGAATCACAGACATCCGCTTTCTTGAGCTACTAAACTCCAAGACGTTCAAAAGTTTATATGATCTGTGAGAATAAAATATGCCCTTTAAGCGATATACCTCTGACAAGTTGCATTACTATCTTAGCATAAGATATCAGAGATATCATCATGCTAATAACAGCTAAAATTGAATTGCTGGACCAAAATGTGCGTCATAGGAGGACAAGATTGCTTGCCAAAATAAAATTCAAACGATAGAGGACATCTAAATGCAAGAGACTGACCTTTCAACTTTCCTGCCAGAGATGGGATCCAATTCATGTAGTGAAATGCTCGTTTGAGTCCTCTCATAAAATTCAAACCCCAGCTCTCTTGCAGCAATCAAAAAAGCAGCCTCGTCTGGTGATTCAGCTTCATAAGAAATTCTTCCCGTTTCTTCATCAACTTCAGGTAATGCCGTATGGCAGATGGCCAGTAACCGTAGGAATTTCTGGATTACATCAGCGCGAGGTTCATTAACCCAATTACCATTAGTGATCCTTTCATCTATAAAGTTAAACCCCTTAATGGATGGCTTTGCTTTAGTCCAATCCTCAACCTGATGCTCTTCATCTCCCACCTCTTGTGCAAAAGCTGACCCTTTTCTCCAAGACAGGGCTCTCTCAACTTCTGTAATTCCACGCCCATAAGAAGTCCCACCAATAGAACACTTAATAAATTCCATTGAGTTGGAAGTCAAAGTTCCTGTCTTATCAGAAAGTATAGTGTCAACTTGGCCAAGTTCTTCATTCAAATTTGAGGTACGGGCATTTGCTGGCTTGTCAGCTTCTTCATAGTACATTTGCAGATCATGATTGATAAAAGTACTTTGAAGAACTTTGACTATTTCTATTGAAACATATAAGGAAATGGGAATCAGGTAACTATACAACATAAGGGCAGTCAAGAAGTGCAAAATTGCTGCTGCTGGTGCTCTCTCTGGATCATAGTATACCGTAGTGTCATCTGGTCTAAGGTACCATCTTGTCATCCTTCCATCTTCCAGGTCCTCACTAGTTGAAATCCCAAAAAAAATTGACCCAACAAAAGACATCAACACTAGGATAAAAAACAAAAAGTAGACAATCTTATCCATCCTTTTCTCAATTTTGCTTCTCTTGGACCGAGGAGCAGTAGAATTTTGCATAACCTTTGTATCATGACCAGTAAAGATTACTGCCCCATAAATAAAATCTGTGTTTCGAAGTTTTGAACCCCTAAGCAGTAGCTGCTGAGGTGAAAGAGGGTACTGTTGTTCCTCAAGCTCTAAACCACCTACAAAAGAGTACAAATTTGCATTTGGGTCTTCACACTTTATTATAGCCTTGAAATTTTGGAAGCTTGAGTCTTCATGCAAGTTTGAAGTGGCATCCAATGCTTGTTTCAGTTTCAAATTGGTTTCTCCATCTAGGTTCATGGTCTCAACATAGCAAATTGCTTCCTCATCACTTGAAGAAAGTAAGATGAGATCAGCAGGAAAAAATTCATCCTTTTCCACCTTCACTATATCTCCAACTTTCAAATCCGTCCATTTAGCAATATCGAATTCACCATCACCACGATGCACTTTAACCTTTCTGTTGTTCACCTCAATATCCTGACAACATTATTGTAGACCAGATTATGAACCCAGGAAGGAAATATCATAAAATAGCATAGAAAAATCAGAATATCAGAAATTAAAAGAAGCAAGAGAATGAAAGGGATTTCTAACACCAACTTCTATTTTTGAAATGAAGACAAAATACTAATCTTATAATTTATTGGAAAAGGAAAATTTAATAAAGATCTGATTTGGCACTGCAGGTATCAGTTTTCCATAAATCCATTTTGTTGAAGTAAAGTTACCAAATTAAACAGTCACAAAGCAATGAATTTTCCATCAAGAAAAAAGCTGTACAGCCAAATAATCCAAATCAAACCTTGACTACGGATCTTCTTTCAAGATATATCCTTTAAAAGAACAAATACAACATTCCCAACAACTTCTTTTCTACATTTCAGGACCAAATATTTAAAACTTTTCCAAAAATAATTCAGTGAATCAGGTTGTGAGATAGTAAATTAAAATCTGAGGAACACAAATGACCAGAAAGCTGCATACAAGATAGCATTGATGTTTTAAGGTTACCTGCTTTTTTCGCCTCCAATCTTCCAGAATCTCTTTCCCCATTGTAAATCCAATCACCACAACAAGAGGAAGAACGTTACTAACAGCCGAGTATGGAGAGAGTGGTGTGAAAGACATTATGGCACAGAGGAGGAAATATAAATTTGCAACCCGCCTGAATTGCTCAAACAATGCTTTGGGAAAGAATGTGACGACGGTATATTTGCTGGTTCTGACATAATTGCTGCCATAATTGAGGACACTGGCCTCAAAGCAGTCAGGTTCATTGCAATAGACTACCCTTGAGAAGCCAGGCCCTCCAATCAGTGAGTGTTCACCTCTAAATGATGCTTTTCCACATGAAAAGGCATGGATTCTGCTAAAGTGCTGCTTCTTTCTTCTACCGCCAGCCATTTTCTGCAACTATCACCTTTAACTTAAATGCTTCAAACTCATACAAACACAATAAATGGATCAACTTTGACACACCAACTGAAATTATTGCTGAGAATCTCTTCAGAAATAAGCTCCTATACCCAACAGCCTTTAGAATCAGATTCCCAAAGACCAGCTTTGAAATGAACAAATCTAGAAAGGTACCCCTGCAGAACTCAATCCCCCAGAAGACAAAATTATAAAAAGAAGCACAGAAATTTCAGCTACCAAATTCAGAAAGACCAAGGTGAACCAACCCAAAAATTTTAACTAACTTTCAAAAAACAAAAAATATTGAAGCCAAAATGTATGTGTTGAAGTAAAATTCCCAGACTTAAGAGACTTAAATCTCAAACTGCTAATCAAAAATCAGAACCAATCCCAGTTTATATTTGGTGATTCTATTTTTTGGTAACTATATCCGGAGATAAAATGAAACAGGACTAGGACAGAGCAATCTGTTTTGCACTCATTTTGTTCTATCTGTGGGTTAAAAGCTATAGTCAAGTCTACCACCCAACTTTGACTTTTAGCTAGCGGCAAGCCGGCAACAGACTTTAAATGTGTTATGGGTTTTCTACATCTGATCCTAGTATACAAAACTCAACTACTCCATCAATAACTATTTTTTCTTTAAAAAACAAAAACAAAAACAAAATAGAAAGATAAAAACTAAACCAACCCCCTTGAAACTAATTCAAAATAAACTTGGAAATTTCAACAACTTTTAGCTTTTCATCATCTGGTAAAAACTTATACG
The DNA here is from genome assembly GCA_963669245.1 of Quercus cerris. Lineage (NCBI taxonomy): Eukaryota > Viridiplantae > Streptophyta > Magnoliopsida > Fagales > Fagaceae > Quercus > Quercus cerris. Next base: position 23,025,045 of record OY770012.1, read on the forward strand.
GTAATAAATAATATACGTGTCGACTGCTATATTAATCAAATACTAAAAAGGAATTTGGAGTACTGGCCAAGTCTTTCTAGAAGGTCAATGAAAAAGCTGTAAGAAGCAAGGAATAATAGAGTGATTACCCAGATAGAAAGTGCAATCTTGCATGAACAAGAACAAGTCAGAAAAATACTAAATAGCTAGCTGGCATTCTGGGACTGATTTTCTGTGTCTATAACTCCTGGATATTCACATGAATAATAATTGAACTGAATAATAGGTGGTGCTAACTGTGAAACAAAGTTATTTCAGAGAAAGAAATTGACGTGTAGTAGTTTTTAACTTTTTAAAAGACAGTTATGAGAGAGTTTATTCCAAAGAGATTAAAAAAATTAATCTCTGATTAATTAAGTAAAGGTAGAGATCGAGTGCGTGGAAGAAGGGTCAAACAAGACCATTCACATGCTTAAATTGTTTGTTTAATGGCTTAATAGGGTATCTTTAACAACAAGGGTGCTTCTGCTATTTTAATTTTATTGATAAAAATAAGTTCTTGGATATTTTTTTTCTCATGATGAGAGCTCTGCTGATGCTACAATTTTGGCCATATCTGATAATTTTCTTGCATTTGAAAAGTATGGTACTCCATTTGCAGTCACTATCTGACAAAAAGTTAAGCAATAGTAGTATCTCTTTGTTTTGTTTTTATTTATCTAGTTATCTATATTATATGTTTAGGAAAAAAAAATGTTATCTATATATTATATGACATAAGATACTGAAATTTGGATAGATCGTACTGTGTTTGCATGTACATAGCTTATGTAAGCATTTTATATATATTATCTTTTTTAGATGAAACACGCTTCGGTTTCTTTTTTTTTTTTTTTTTTTAATGAAAACAACATTTTATTATTATAAAACTTTCATTACTAGGAAAAATAGAAAATTAGGAGAAAAGAAAATGTTAAGAGGGTATAAAATAAAAAGGGTAAATTATGTTTTTAAATATTGTAATTTAGGAAGTGTAACAAATTAAACTTGTTAAAATTCGTGTTGGAATTCCAAATCTTGACTTTGATTTTTATGGGTTCAAAATATTTACCAAATTTGCTATAAACTCATTTCGCAAAAAAGTGATCTTTCCCTTTTTAGTCAAAGAATGAAACATCCGAGTTGCATTGTAAGAATTTACTCATGAAATGTTGATAAACTCAACCATGTTTGTGAAAACTCCGGACAAATCAAGATTGGGGTCAAATTTTGGGTACGCCGAACTTTGTTTAACATTGAAGTTTCAGTTTGAAATATGGATCAACAGATAGGAAATTACTTTTCTAGTTGTTCGTTAAAATTAATCTGATTTAGCTTCAGACATGTATATTTTAGTTCATCTAGATTTCATCTATTGGGGGATACAAAAAGCCAAGTTTTTTTATGAGAACAATACAAGGCCAAGTTTGAACCAGGATATTATTATTATTATTATTATTTCACATTGCATGATATTAAAGCATTTACTTTATATTGATTTAGATTCCAGAGCCGGTTGAATACAATTAGAGGACTGAGGTGATAACTTTAATGGGCCTTTTTATATTTAAATAACTCTTATATAATATTTCAGCAGGGAAAAAAAATCTTATATAATATTTAGTTTATTAACCCTCTTCTCAAAAAATAAAGTTTACTAACCATAATTTAGGTAATATTTATATTATAATTATTTTATTTAAATCTATAATTCTTACGTTTTAATCTAACTAATTCACTCAAGCAATGAAAGGGTTACTACAAATTTCATTATATAAGTCTTACAACTAATGTGTTACCAACCAGGAAAAAAATATTACGACATTCATTTAATATATTGTTTATTCTCAAAAAAAAAAATAGCATTATTATGGATTAATAGCAATCCAACCAAATCACCATAAAATGAATGGAAAATGCTAAAATTACTACAAAAATGTTACACATGGTAACGAATCTATCTATCTATATATATATATATATATATTTCTATTGGATTTTTAATTTAGCGCCACATGTCCTATCTTTCTTTCTTTTTTTTGTGCAAGTAAATTATTTGGTGTAAAAATCAAAGAGTCCAAACCAATTAGATTCTAAATTGGATTTCAATTAGAATCTAATTTTTTGTCACGTGTCCATCTAATTTTTAATTTTTGTAATAAGTGAATTATTTGGTGCAAAAACCAAAGAGTATAAATTCAATTAAATTCTAAACCATTCATATATATATATATATATATATATATATATATGTAGAGAGATATATATATATATATATATATATATGGGTTCAAGTTACACTTAGTGTAACTCTTGTAAAGTTACACTTTTTTTACATCATAGATTCATAAGAGATCTAACAACTAAAAAAAATATCATTAAATGCTATTAGTTTCCACCTTATTCATAATTAATACTAGCATTTTCTCTCTCTCTCTCTCCTTGTTTATTGTTTTTCACTTGATTAAAGGGCATTCTGCCATTTTTAACAACTTGCATTTCTTGAAAAAAAAAATAAACTATACAAAAAAACGGATGTCATCAACTGGACCAAAGTTCATTGGCAATTTTTTTTTTTTTCTGCTTTGGTTACGCTTAGATTTTTCATGGAAATTATATATGCCTCCAGTTATCAAATCTATACCAAATCCTCCAGATCCAATATAAGGATATGAAGCTTGGTGGTCCTTAGCATATTTTATTTTGTGTTTGTGTTAACCATTATGATCCCACTTGTATGTGCATATTGCGTGGATGTAACTCTTTGTGTCTGCAAGAGAGGAAGAGATTTTTCTTGATCCAGCAATTATTACTTTGAAGAAGAAGAAGACACTTTAAAGAAAACAGTGACGCTTCCCCATTTTTGACCCCATGTTTTGAAATTGGTTCAAATTAATACAAGGGGAGAGAGAAAATGCTAGTATTAATTATGAATGAGGTGGAAACCAATAACATTTAATATTATTTTTTTAGCCGTTAGATATATTATGAATCTACAGTGTAAAAAATGTGTAACTTTACAAGAATTACACTAAGTGTAACTTGAACTCATATATATATATATATATATATATATATATATATATATATAATAAGAAATCATTACATATTTAAAAAATATACAATTTAAAAAAAGTGTAAGCTAATACCATGTATAATTTGAATCTCGTCTTTAAAAAAGTTATAATTTGAACCATATAATTGTAATTGTTTTTACCCGTGCATATGCACAGAGCTACATACTAGTTTAATTAGTGGCACTTCAATAATATAATAAATGATTTTTTGAATTGCTTCTTTTAATTGGCGACACATTAATTTATAAGATCTATATAACCAAATTTGTAGTATTTTTAACTTCAAAAAATGCTAAAACCACAAACTATTTTACAAATTGCTGATATAATGAATAGTTATTGATAAATAAAAAAGTGATGTTAGTAATAAGAATTTGTCATATCAATAATTTGTAAAATTGTTATAAAATATTTTGTGGCTTTATTATTACTCTTTTACCCTCTTTCAATTCTTTGGGTCTGCTTAAGGTGGGAGTAAAATGTAAGGCTCAAATTTTTTTTTTTTTTTTTTAGAGAACCATTTATTGCGCCCCACTCTCAAAAACTTAGAGATAGGGAGCCCTGGACCGTGGTCTAAATGGTTTAAGCCTAAGGTTGACCCTGTTGTGATTTTAATTAGCCAAAAGATAAAAGACATGGGGGTTTTGTATTTCAATAGCATTACTCACTTATCTAGTTATCTTTATGAGAAAAACAAAATTTTGAACACTCCCAGTTACTTGTTATTTACAATTAAATTGTGGAAAAAAAATCGTAAGTTTTTTTTTTTTAAATGGTACTTTTATCAATTTTTAACAAATAAGAAAAAAAAATTGAAAAGTTAATTAATTATCCAAACGCATAGAATATGAACACGTGGCACACATTCTGACACTAATTGTCTAGTAGACCAAGACTTGCTCCATCTCACGTTTTCATGTCATGAAAATATATTATTGTCGTAAGTCCATAATGTAAATACTCTTTACTCTTTAGTGCCAATCTAAAAATTTTTTTTAAGGATACATTTGAGTCTTTTAAATGTAGTTGTCCAAAACTCTTTTAGCGCTGGATTACTTTTTGAGTGTGTGAGATCCAAATTTGTTGCAATAACTAGGGGTATTGCAATGTTCAATAGTAAACAAATGATTTAGATTAAAAGTAAAAAAATTTACTTTTCATCTCAGCTCTTGGATCAGAAATTTTTTTAACCTCTCAACATTTTACTTTTTTTTTTTTTAACATTTTTAACTTTTACATCTCGCACCAATGTAGTAATTGTATGATGCAATTATTTCAAGTCTCAAATATGAATGTGTTGTTCCTTGTCTCATACATACAAGATAATTATTAATTACAGAAAAGATTTCTTACTTTAAACTTTGGAGTGGTTCCAAAATATTGGCTTTCAAGTTTTAAAATCAGAATTCGGTTAATCTCATGAGAGTTTAGGAAGTACTAAAGAAATCACTTAAAATTAAGATTTATACTACTTATGTGCTGCACCTTCATATCCCTCTATAACTTAAATTTTAAAAACAACAAAGCCTGCGTATAGTTGATCTAGACTTCTAGTCAAGGTTTGGAGATCCAACACAAACTTTTTCTTTCCATCTTCTGCCTATAAACAAACATTGTTTTACCTAAATTTTTTCCCCCACTTTTACTCCTGCATAAAAATGCACAATAAGGTAGGCATGCAGAAAAACCAAAACCATTTTATCAAGTAGAATGGATTCATCGACGTGTTTCTTCTTGATCCTTTTTTTTCTCTTCTTCTTTTCTTTTTAGAGTTAGTCCCGCCAAATATTTGAGTTAGTGCAATGATACTCTTAAAAGAAATATGTTTTACACTCTATAAGTTAAGAGGTGTAACAATTTTTTTTTTTTTTTTTTTGATAAGAAGAGGTGTAACAAATTGAACCATGTAATTTCATAACTAATAAATTAAACATTGGTGTTTCAAAAAGTAACAATGTATACCTTATAGTTTCAAAAATAACAAATTAAATTCCTAGATTTCAAAAAGTAACATATTAAACTTCAACCTTTTGTGTTGGAGGTTTAATTTGCTACTTCTTAAAACCCTCAAGATTATCGTGACTAAAATGTTAGTATCACAACTCAATTTTTCCAAATAAAAATTTCTGATTCTGGCTTGTATATATATTCACTCTTTTTCTTTACTTTCCTTATATTTCTTGGGTTTTACTATTGTGTGCCTTTAAGGTATCTATTAATAAACTAGTTTAGGATTTTTTTTTTTTTTTTTTTTTTTTTTTTTTGGAGAAAAATGTAAAAATGATACTTTTTTCTTTTAATTTTTCATAAAAATTTTCCTAAATTTTATGATTAATGTATGTCCTAAAAATGACATACATTAACCGGGCTCACTTTTTTTTTTCTTTTTCATTTTTTGATTAGTTAAAATTTTGCTATCGTAATCCATACTTGGTATTTACCACTAGTAATAAAAAGAATAACTCTCAAAAAAAAAAAAAGTAATAAAAAGAATAGGAGCAAAAGGCATTGAGTTGGTGGCTTTGGTCAATAGAATGAGGACTTAAGCATTCACTATTTCAAGAAGAGAAGGTGAAAGAGGACTTTATTGCCACAAGTCAGTTTCACAATCTCAACAGAGTAAGAAAGATTGGAAAGAGGAAGGGTAGGTTACCGAGTCCGATATTAAATAGTAGAGGATCAAGACTGCGCCTGTGAGATTGCAAATACTGTTTTTTCTTTTTTGGATATTGTAGATGTGGTTGGTGGTGGTGTACGTTTCTTTTTTATTTTTATGTTTTTTGGTATACTTATTCAGAACAATCAAATCCAAAATAATAGGTAGATGCCAATTAGTTTAATTGAAGTCTTTTACCCACCAAACAAATAATTAAAGTTTGAATTCTACCTACCAAAAATAAAAAGAATTATTAGTGTTTTGTTTTAGGCTAATTATTATGGAATGCATATCATAAATAATATTTGATAGGTAGATAGTGAAAGAAGGGTAGTTTTTTTTTTTTTTTTAGAGGTTTTCAACTTACGGCATCCGCTCTTAATAGTAGCTATTTATTATCAAACCAAGACACCAATCAGTTTTTGGTATAGGCGGAGATTGAACCACAAATCTCTTATTCAACCATCAGAAATTTTACCAGTTGAACTAACTAAAACCCACTAAAAGAGAGGAAGTAGAGATAGAATTTGATCTACAAAATGAGATATCACATCATCTTAGCTGGACTATATCATCAAATACTACATGTCTACAATATATATATATGTGTGTGTGTGTGTGTGTGTGTGTGTGTGTATATATGTATTCATTTTCCATGATCCCCCATAACAGTTAAAAGGATTGTTTTTATTAGATTAAAGTATACTTTTGATTCTTAAAGTTTGGTGTTATTTTCATTTTGCCTCTTTATACTTCAAAATTTTATTTTGGCCTTCCACATTTGATTCATTTTTTTATATTGATACTACTATCTCTTTCCATTAGTAATCCAATGACATTTTGCATTATATGGGTGACGTGTCTTAATATATGATACTACACCTTTTTTTCTCTTTAAGAAGCATATGGGACTATACTTTTATTTAGAAGTGTATGAGATGACACTTATTTGACACTTAATGATCAGTTTACTAATAGAAATTGATGATAAGGCCAGTATGAAAATGAAAGAAAAAGTCAAGAAAGCCTTAACATGATTTAGTACAAAAATGCTGTTAAATTCTTTTGTAAGAAAAAAATTTTCACTTTTTCTTATAATCTGGTAGTAGGTAAAACTCATTTTTCCTAATTGGTTTGTTGGAAGAATCAAAAACTTAGTCCCAAAAGAACAAAGAAAAGAAGACCTCACACACAGGAAAGAAGAATCAAAAACTTGTCAAATTGAACGATTCAAGTTGGCTTTGAAATTTTGGTCTTTGGTTGGCTGGCTGGGCATCCTTGGATTGCGACGTTGACATAGCCAAATTCATGGGGCTCTCGCTCGAATGTTCTTTTAGCATAATAATTAATATGGTGGAATTCAACCAAATCATTTCAAGACTCAATTCCTTAGTTTAAAATTCAACAACATACAACTGGGTATTGATTTTGTTTTTTTTTTTTTTTTCTCATTTTTAATGAGTTTAATAATTTTCGCAGCCTAAATTAAAATTGTGGTCAAACGAAAAATTAATTCCTATCTACAAAAGTCTTAACGTCTATAATATAAATGGATCAAATCCAAGAGCTTTTTTTTTTTGGTGATAAGTAATTAAGTTTGTTGCATAATCACAACTAATTCCTAATCTAGATTTTAATAATTATAAAGACGGCATATGTCAACTCAATGTTGGTGTGTATGCATAATGCATGATAATAAAACTGGGGCATGAACAAAACGTATTTGTTTTGACACTAACTCACTAATTACTATCACTAAAACGGTTAGGAAAATAAATAGCTAATTATTAGAGAGACAGTTGGGAGGGGGAGGGGGGGGGGGGGGGGGGGGGGGGGGGTGGTGTTAAGAAATAAAGACTCGGTCTTCTCCACCATTTTCCATGAAAATACTTGGAGTATATTTTTCTTTTAAAATAGATTACAAGACCTATATTTGGTAGCAGTGATAATTCATGCGTATAAAGTAGGCCAAGTTGACTCCACGTTGAAGGCAGGATAGTCACAAGACCACCCTAGATTTGTTTAGGCACAATAAAATTAAACTTCTTCCCCTTAACAATATATTAGATCATTTCAAATATTTATAAAAAAAAAAAAAAAAAAGTTCAAGAAAAATTTTATTCAACTAAAATTTGAAGGAAATGTAACTTGTAACATTGATAATGAAATTATATCATACAATAATTTCAAAATATGAAAACTCATAAAAGAAAATCGTAAAACTTTATGTATTTGCTTTTCTTTTCTTTTCTTTTTTTTTCAATATATGAATTTTTTTTATATTTTGTATAAATTAAGTTCTTTAATAATTGCTCTGAACAAAATTCCTAAAACCGCCACTAGCAGAGAAAGATGAATAGTATTTTAAATTAATTATTAATTAAAGAAGCATTCATGCTTGCTTGATTCAGTCAAGCTTTGTCAATTTAATTATACTATCAGTCATCAAGTTTTGTCCATGTTTTCCTGTTTTACATGCAATGAACTTTTCGTGCTCCTTTGAAATTCTGATAACAACTCACTAACCAAAAAGAAATATATATATATATATATATATATATATATATTCACATTTGCAATTTATCTTAACAAACCCTGCATAATTTGTTAAAAAAATCTGAGAGCCTGATGGAGATAATTATTATTTTAATTTGGATTAGACCATGCTAACAAAACTGATGAGATCTATTCTTTTAAAATGAGAGCTTTCATTTTCAACCATAAATATTTATTAGGGAGATAGGAATGCCATACCGGTTAATTAGTGGGCTGCAATCGAATTGCGTGGGGTTGATGGATTTAACAAGTTTTAAGTTTTGTTAATTTGCAACAATTGACTGTCATAGAGGTATTATCCAGGGATTATACAATAATAATGGTCCATTATTGGGGTGTGTGTGTGTGTGTGTTGTTCTTCATAAGAACTAAGGTTGTCATAGTCATATAATCATAGATGTATTATGTTATCTATACTTGTACAGTTGTTTTACTTGTGTAGTACGTCTCTTTGTCTTTGGTTCAGCTTTAAGTTTTTAATTATGACTAATTCAATTTTGAGACAAAACCCTAATAATGAAGGAGTGAATAATGACACATCTGTAAGTGTTGGTGAGTTGGTCACAAAGTTTTCTTAAAATAAATACTCTTTCTTTTTAATAATTCAATAATTACATACTAGTATTAGTATTGATTAACCTCTAAGAGTCTTATAGCTTAACCTCTAAGAGTCTTATAACTTAACAACCTTAACTAGTTAGTACTTCTAGGTGTTTTCAACTTTTTATGAGAAAAAAAATAATCTTTTTGAAAAAAAAAAATTATATTTTCCATAAAAAGAAAATCAAACTTTCCTAAATTTTTCCATTACCAAATACTCTAAAAAAAATTAATGGTATAGGCACAAATTATTTTACAATATTTTTACAAACTGCTAATATAACTTCAGTAATTTTCAAATAATCATTGATAAATATAAATATGATGTTAATGATAAACTCATATTAGAACTAATAAGAATTTGTCATATCAATAATTTACAAAAATATTGTAAAATAGTTTCTGACTATAACATTACTAAAAAAAATTATAAATAAATAAAATAAAATAAAATAACTCTGTCAAAGAAGAATAATAAACATGCATCCTGATTTGCCGCTTATGCAACGGAAGCTTCAGGTAGAAACATACATGCGTCACTGAATGCGTCTATTGAGATCAGTATTATTAATTAATTAAAAACTATTTTAAAAAATTGAAAGTTGGAGCAAATGAATGAATGAATGATGTGTCGTAGTTGTAGCTTGTCATTTGTACTGCATTGTATGTGACATAAATTCAAACACACAGACACAGGCATGCCAACTACGAACACGTGTTTCAGTTTAATGAAAATTCAGTTTCAGTTTCAAAAAAAAAAAAAAACTACGAACACGTGTATCTCTTTATTTCACGATAAGGCTTTGGAATATGACAGGATAACCACCCGGTCTCAGGAAATTATACCGTCGGTAGAACCGTCACTATTTCACTAAAAAAAATTATTTGTTTAAAATTTTTAAGATAATAATCAGTATTTTTTTTTTTTAGAGCCAATCAGTTTTTGTTTTAAAAAAAAATTATAACTCAGCAATTTTAAATAGATATGAGTCTTTTAATAATCACATCACTTGTCCATAATGTAAACTTTATAATTTCTCTAGTCTAATGACATTATCTTAAAAATTCATTATTATTCAATTGCAATAAATGAATCTCCGCTAATTCGAGATTTCATGCTTGTCAATCAGTTTTAAATTTTTAATATATGTTTTCTTAGATTATCTTAGTATTAAAAGTTTTAATACTAAGATAATCTTTTTCTTTTTCTTTTTTTTTTTCTTTTTTTTGAGAAAGTAATACTAAGATAATCTAAGAAGACATATATCAGAAATGGACATGAAACAATCAAGTTTTTTTTTTTTTTTTTTATATATAAATGCGATAAAATTTCAATTCTATTATCATGTATTAATCCTAAATATTTTATTCGACGTTTTTAACTGAGCTAACTGGAAATTCTAGGATTATTATAATAATAGCTTGTTAAAAAAAATGCCGTCATACCAAATCAAGTCTGTTGCTGCTTTTTTTTCTTTTTTCATTTTTTTTTTTTGGTAAGACATGGATCAGTCGGCAAAAAGACTAGCCAATGCGGATTGTACAAGTACAACCCCTTAATCTCTGTATAATTATAAATTTATAACAATAATAAAAGAAGTGTTAAATCCACAACATTTTCACAATATTTTCACAACAAATCATAGATAGTTAGTTGTTATTTGTTCAAATTTGAACTTACCACTAAAATTATTTTTTTGGCCCCAACAATAACAACTAGTAACAACTTGTCACCTATAATTTATTGTAAAAATATTGTGAACATATCTAATAATAATAATAATCAATTTCCTCAAGTATTCTATATTCTATTTACAATTGTCTAGTGCCACTAAGGACAACATCGGATCTACATATTCAATCTAACAAAAGAAATGAGGTGGGAAGCATTTCCATAAGTTGCATATTCTCGAATTTATATATATATATATATATATATCACTTGCATGTAGTTTGGACTATTTTCATTGATTATTCGTGGTTTAAAATATATTAATTTATCCATCTTTTATTACTTTAATTATAAAATCGTTGCTCGCGTCATTGCTTACCATTAAAAAAACAAAAACAAAAAAACAGAGAAACCAGGATTTTTTTTTTTTAAATGGTATTTATATAAAATTGTGAAAGTTGCTTATGTTCTAGCTCAAAAACACTATAGAAAAGTTGTCATAAAAACAATAAGATATTCCACTAAAATTTTAGGCAACAAAACACACAATATACATCAATTCTTGCAAAACTGCGTCAACGACTCAACAAACATACCAAGTTACCAACCATATACAACAAAACTTACAAAAACAATTACAAAGGAAACTTTGTATTAAAAAAAAATGGCAAAAGAGAAAGCCCTCACTATGAGAGAAGAGATCAACATCCCAAACAAATACTCAGCTCATTTCAATCCCATTCCAAAATATCCTAAAAATCACATTTTCTATTTATTTTACACTAAAGAAATCACATTTTTCTTGATGGCTTCAAAACCACTAGTGTTCAATCACAGCGACCTAGCCGTGCCAAAATTTAATCACCAAAGTCAAGCCCAAGTTGGCTCATTTTGCATTGGTTTGTTGGTATTGGTGGTTTTCGTACAGCCTTGTATTCAAGAAAAAAAAATATCGTTTAAATTTATTCATTTAGCAAATGAGCCACTCAAGCCCAAGTTTAAGCTCTATAATTATTGATAAGTCAAGTGCAAACATAAAATTGTGCATGTCAACAAACTCACAAGTTTAAGGCTGATTAAAGTATATATAATATTATATGTTTGTGTATAAATGTTTAAAATATTTTACATATATATATACACACACTTGAGATTATATTATATAAGCTTATAAAAGAGTTTATAAGATATAAAATTATTATTTGTAATTTATTGAAACAATTTTATTGTGTGTGTGTGTGTATATATATATATTTAACCAGAAAAGATATTGGTGAATCTAATTTTCATCAACTCATAGACAAAAATCATTATAACTCAAATAATATAATTTTAACTATTATTTAATTTTTAATTATTATTATTATATATTTTTTAAAGTGGTAAAATACTTTAGTTGTAATGATTCCTTTATATGAAAAATAAACAAGTTAATCAACTAGCTCGTAAACAAGGTCAAGATAGCTTGACAGTAAAATGAACTAAGTTTGAACATGTGATATTGTGATCTCATTTATTATTAAGCTTGAGCTTGGCTTGTATTTGAAATAAAATTAAATGAACAATCTTGAACTTGTAATACTCAGTTCAGTTTGACTCATTTACAGCCCTATTGACAATGGTGTGGGTGTATTCCTCGACCCCCCCCCCCCCCATAACCCTTAGCCTCCTAAAGGGAATAAATATGAAATTCTCAGATACGTGAGATGCAAAAATAGAGAAAAATATACGTAAAAAAAAAAAAAAACAAAACAAAACAAAAACAAACAAACAAACAATCACACAAGATAATATTTACGTGGTTTGGCAATTTGCCTACTTCCACGGAGTTCCATGAATTTCACTATTCACAAGGAAAATTATAAGATTCGGCAATATAATTTTCTCTGCCAAAAACTACATAAAACCCAGTCTCCAAAACAACAGTTTTTCTATCATGCGCACAAAATTCACAATAGACTACAAAATGGGCCAAAAAATTATCCATGCACTAAGAATATCTCCCATTAAAAATCATAGCAATATTTATTTCACAGTAAAAAAATCACATTTTTCTTGGTGGCTTCAAAACCACCACTGTTTAATAATCACAGCGACCAAGCTGTGCCAAAATTTAATCACCAAAGTCAAGCCCAAGTTGGCTCATTTTGCATCGGTTTGTTGGTATTGGTGGTTTTCGTACAGCCTTGTATTCAAGGGAAAAAAAAATCGTTTATGTTTATTCATTTAGCAAATGAGCCACTCAAGCCCAAGTTCAAGCTCTATAATTATTGGTAAGTCAAGTGCAAACATAAAATTGTGCTTATCAACAAACTCACAAGTTTAAGGCTGATTGAAGTATATATAATATTATATATTTGTGTATAAATGTTTAAAATATATTATATATATACTTGAGATTATAATTATATAAGGTTATAAAAAGTTCATAAAATATAAAATTATTATTTGTAATTTATTGAAACAGTTTAATTGTAAATTTTTTTTTTTTACCAAAATAGAAATTGGTGAATCTAATTTTCATCAACTCATAGACAATCATTATAACTCAAATAATATAATTTAACTATTATTTAATTATTAATTATTATTATATATTTTTAAAGTGGTAAAATACTTTAGTTGTAATGATTCTTTTATATGGAAAATAAACAAGTTAATCAACTAGCTCAAACTAACTTGACAATAAAATGAACCAAGCTTGAACATGTGTTCTCATTTATTATTGAGCTTGAGCTTGGCTCGTATTTGAAATAAAATTAAATTAACAATCTTGAACTTTTAATACTCAATTCAGCTTGGCTCATTTACAGCCCTATTGAGTGTGTTCCTCAACCTCCCCCTCTCATAACCCTTAGCCTACTAAAGGGAATTAATACAAAATTCTCAAATCTATAATATGCAAAAATAGAGAAAAATATGCGTCAAAGAAAATAATCACACAAGATAATATTTACGCGGTTCGGTAATTTGCCTATTTCCACGGAGTTACATGGATTTCATTATTCACAAGGAAAATTACAAGATGCGACAGTACGGTTTTCTCTATCATAATCTTCAAAACAATAGTTTTTCTATCCCGCACACAGGATTCACAATGGGCTACAAAACGGACAAAAAAAAATTTCTATGGACTAAGCCTCAAAATATCTCCTATTAAAAACCGTAGCAATATTATTTCGGGTCGGGTCATAATTTAGATCAAACACAACTAGGTTTCACAAAGCTCAACACCTACCATTCTCAAAACCCTTCACCTCCACCTCCGCCATCTAAGCTAATTTCAAACTCTCCACTAAAATCTATGGCCTCTTATCGCTTTGCGTTCAATTCCTGGCTTCACAAATGAGTAAAGTGACTTTTAAAACAACGGTTTGGTAACATAAAGCAAGCCCAAATCAATTGTGGGTACACTATCATTATCCCTAAATTTAGCCATTGTTCTTTAATACCAATAATGGAGCACAAACGAAAGGTTAAGATAGGCAGTTGGGAAGTAAAATCTCTTACAGGAAAGGAGCATTAGATAAAGAACAGCAGAGATTCAATGCATGAGAGGATAGAAAAATGGAAATGAAAAAATCAAGATCAGGGTAAGACTTTCGTTTGTGTGATCCCTTTATGCTTGTGCAGCATATTTGCATCTGCTTCACAACTTAGTTTTCAGTTTCTAACTTCCGAACTCTTCTAGTTCCGCCCATTATTCTGAAAATGTAGCTCGAGTGCCTCTCCCCCACAGGCCCAATCCCCTCGACACTACTTGTAGCCTGGAAAAAAAAATGCGTGCATTTTCATGAGCCACGTTAAAGCAACGGCAGCTGCTCATCAAAACCAATCCAGTCCAGAATCTTAAACCTAAACTCTTTGGGCATCTCTTCCATTTTTCCAGCCACTAAATCATTGGACCCGGTGTAAGACTTGAGGAAGGGTTACACAAGCTTTGGGAATGACTCGCAGCTAGAGAGAGAGAAGATGACCAAATTCTTATAAACATGTTAATGATATTACACCACTACAACAACAATTTTCTTGGTAATATGTACGCATCATTAGGCACTTGAGTAGATTAGTGACCTCTCGAAGCAAGTAAATCTATTGATAGGTAACTTGTACAATGGTGTTTCAAAGAGATCAATCTTCTCCCTAAAGTGTAAACACTTTCATGCAATGTTCGGACAACATAATTATGAAGCTTAATCTCACTTCAGCAACAAAATTTTGATTTCAAAGCGAAGCTTCAGAAGCAGAGTAATATTACAAAGCATCCCCATCAACTTAGCTACAGGCTATAGCAGGCTGCTCTCAAAGCCATTGTACAAAACTCTATTCAGAAGGACTTTCCAATTTACTGTTTTTTCTATGGAAATTTCTAATCTGATATTTTTCCACAGATAGTATGATTCTGAATGAAAGGAAACAGAAACTTCATGTCAATCCCTCTTTTTCCGTTTCTCTCTCTTAGCTTCTCTATGTTCTCTATCACTATCATATCGAGATCTGCCCGGAGAATCCCTGCTTCTATGCTTATGATGTTTTGAGTGTCTTCTGCTGCTACCACTTTTCTCTCGAGAAGATTCCTTCTTTCTCCCTTTTGACCTAGAACGGTAACGATCTCGATGATCACTGGATGAATCACTATCCGAATCACCACTTCTATGCCGATGTCGCTTGGACTGCTTTCTGCTCCTTTCATCTTCTGATGATGAATTGCTGTTACAATTTTTGTGACGGCTTGAGGGTGTTTTAGCTTTACTATCCTCGTGGACCCTCTTTTCTAAATCAACTTTATCAAGGTTATTCTCAGTAGAACCAGTCTCCATATATATGCCAACACTTTTGGCCAACTTACCATGAATGACTTCATTTTTCTCAGTCCTGCTCTCTATAGCAATCTTCCAGTTGTGAGGCAACTCATGATTTAAAGTCTCACTAAAAACGGTGGAAGAAGGGTTATTTTTAACAGGAAGGATATTGGAATCTCCCACATTGGTATTAGCAGCTTCTTTTTGTGAAGCAGGGGTCTTGGCCATATTTATTGACTGGGGCAGATCAGGGGGAACCTCTAGGCCTAGTTCTTTACCCAAGGATTCCAAAAAGTCACCTGCAATTAAACGGTTTAATGTTGTAGTAGCCGCTTCAATCTTTTTTTCTGGATTTTCAACTTTGTTAAGACTGGTGGTTTCCCCTTCATCATCTGAATCATCAGAGAAAATAGCCTGCACAAAAGAAGATGGTTAGAATTGCTACAAATAAAAAGTAACCACATATCGTACACATGGATTCTGCCCAAAAAATGAAACACTGAAAATGGGCTATTTGTCATATAATGAATGACAGCAGAACCAGGGAGACAAACACAATTGTTGAACACCTACTGATCTAATCTTCAGGTCAACATGAACATATGTTGAATTTATCAAAAAGATATACTAGTTGCTTTGGAAGTTGGCATCGGACAGAATATCATGCTGGTTAAAAGTGAGCAGTACTAAAAGGACCGTATCCATAATTTTTTTTTTTATGGACTGTAAGTTGACTAAACTTTGAGCAGAGAAGATAAGCTAGTCATGGCTGAACTACAAGAGCTATCCACCAAGAGAAAATATTTTCATTATCTTGGTCTAATCATCCATTAGGATTAAAATTAGAGTTGAGCTTTCATGCTACCATGGGAAAAGAAATGAAGGCGATTTCTATTGCAATAATTAAAGGTGTGTATCTACTATTGGCAGGAAACATAAAGTGAAGTCATCCTTTTACCCTACCTGTGGATGGAGGGAGAGGAGAGGAGAAGGGTACTCCTCTACCCCCTATCTCCCTCTATTCCAAACATACCATAAAGGGAGTAAAGGATTCAGGTATTCACACGCTCCCCCCCTAACCCCAATACACACCCACACAGATGGAAAAGGCCAAACTGACGAGTCCATGGAGACAAGTAAAATTGTGTAAAATTCAGGTATGACAGATATAGCAATTCATAATTTGCATAATAAAGTCCCTAGTGTATGTGATATCATCATAATGAACATCATAAACCAAATCCATCAAGCAAATTTATCCCACTACCATCAGGTGCATGCAATCAATCTCTAATAAAGATACATAGAAAGATTGGGAAAATCATTGTGCATCAATGCACTCTATTACAAGCCAACTATAATGTAGATAGGTGCACAAAGAAAGAAAAGTATGACCGGTATGACTGGGTTTCTCCATAGAAAGTTGAGCTAAAAGTTAAAATTAATAGAATTATAATCATCCAATATCAGATCCAAGCTGAAGTTCTCAACATTTAAGAACCAAGTAAAGGGCCTCAGGCTAGAGCCTCTTTCATAGCTAACCAGTTAAAATAAATTATTACAGATAACTTACCAATTTCTTTTTTTTCTTTTTTTCTTTTTTTGAGAAACAAACACACACACACAGGAGAGGGAACTTACCAATTTCTTTGGCTAACAAGTTAAACTTTTTTTTTTTAACCCCTTTTTTGTTGAATTGATATGTTTAGAATTAATGCTTGCAGAGGATGATAAGCACCAATGGTGTAATTAAAATGAACTGCCTCAAAAACCAAGTAAGATGGTCGCAACTTTTGGTCATTTCCTAAAAAAGTTAAATTAGCCATTATCCATGTTTAGAACATCCCCACCAACCCCCCATCCAAAAAAAAAAACTAACAATTGTCTTCTTGTTGTTGCTTAAGGTCTTGCAGTTTTAGTTATTAGTTGTCATGTGACATTTTGGGATTTTGATGGAGAGATGGAAGAAGTAAAGAGGAATAAGCACAATCCCCAGATATCCCTGATCTTTTTTACTTCTAATTGGGAGAATATTCCACTATTCACTATTATAAGACTTGTAAAAATGGCAAATTGAAATGGGTAATCTATAAAACTCCTTCATAACTTCTAGTGCTTGGATTTAAATTGCTTTTTATAAAAATTTTGTTACGTTATAAAAGTTCTCACCAAATCAACAGAAAAATTAGTTGGAGAGAGATTGTAATCCAACAGTCTGTTACATTAAAATAGTTTTCACCAAATCAACAGAAAATTTAGTTGGAGAAAAATTTTAAGCAAACTTATATAAAATCAAGTAATAAACAGGCCATATTTTTTTAAATGGGTTGCCCAAAATACTTTAAAAATTAAAAACAAGTACAATAAGACAGAATTAAAAGTACCTTGTACAGGTCAACTGGCCTCTCAACATTTTCAACTTCCACCTCAACTTCATTTTCCTTGATAGCCACATCTTGGCTTATTCCGTGAACATCAGATTGAAGCATGGAGAAGTCTCTATTTGCAATTATAGTCTCTTCCACTTTTGTTTCTTTGGCCGAATCTGATGTAAAAATAAGAGTATCAATCTTGCTCCTCATCCGTGGAGCTGGTGCTGGCTGCAAATTGGAAAAAGTACGTTGAGTTGATGTAATATTCAGAGAAGCAAAACTTATGACAGTGGAAGAAAAAAACTCAATTTATCTAGAAAAAAACTCAATTTAGTTAGGAAACTTATCCATATTCCTGTGCCACCCCCTGCAAGAATCCAACTTATCTAGAAAGAAAAATAATGCCTCCCAATATAACTGAACAAGAAATCTAAATAGACCAAAATAATATAGCAGCTCTGCAATGTTATTTTGGCTTCTTTGTGCCTTTTATGCATGAAGTAGTCCTTTTTTAATAAAATTATTCTTACTTATAATAAATAAATAAATAAGACAAAAAAGAAAAAGTTGTAGCCATGCTGAAACAGAAAAGAATAAATCTTTCCAGTAAACAGAAAGAAAGGGGAGATTTTTGGAGAAACAGGTGTTCCAGAAGAAAAAAAAAAAGGAGGGGGCAGGGGTTGGGGAGTAAAAAGAAAAGCTTTGAATAAGGCAGATCAGGAAACAGAACTGCAGGGAGGAAAACAGAATAAACTACCTTCCCCATATAAGGATCAATGAGATCAAAGCGCTTGCATAGGACAGGTGCAGGACGCCATTGATATTCTTCTCGTTTCGGAAACATATTCTTCATAATCAGATCTTCAGCTTCAGTACCTTTAGCTTGCTGTTTCCAATGAAAAATTGAATCAGACACTACAAAATTTTAAATAAATCTAATACTTTACAACCTGAAACATACCTCTACTCCGCCAGAAGTGAACTGCATTCCTCCAGTTGCTGAAAAGTGCTTGCTTTCTTTACCCCACTGTCCTTTCTGTATTGCTTCAGCTGCGGCCTCAAAGTCTAATCTCTCACGAGCACGTGATGCTTCAGACATATTACTAGATCCACTAGAATCTGTAGAGCGAAGCCCTCCTTGGTACTTTTCCTTGAGAAACCGCTCAAATCTTTCTTGCTTTGCAGGATCATCTTTGAAAGGCTTCACAGCTTCATGCAACCCACTCTAAATTCCAGTGTTAGGAAAGGAGAAAATCAACACTCTCCACTCTAAACTCCATTATAAGGCCATGGTCTAAAAAAATGAAAATAGGGGAAGAAATCCAATATGAATTGGAGTTGAATAAAAAGGAAGATGCAACTCACAGACGATGCAGGTTCAGTAAATGTATCTGAAAGATTGAATTGGAGTTGAATGCCTTCTGCAGAAGCAACAGATGAACTCAAATCTTTAATGCTTCTTTCCAAAGGCCTTTCCCCTAAGATTTTACCACGGCTCTCTGCTGTCATCTTCCGCATACTTGAAGACAGCTTCACATCCACTTGCTGCCTGCTTTGATCGGTACGCTTCTGTCGCTCCTCCCACAGCATCCTTGCATAATAATCATGGCCATTTCCTCCAGTAAGAAAATTAAATAATGGATTCGACTGATTCTTCTCTTTGGAGAGATCCTCATATAATTTACCACATCGAGCTACTAAAGTTGCAACCCCTTCAATTAAGAGTTTCAGATTATTATCCTCTGGAGGAGGGACCTCTGGTGGAGGAGAATCAGCGAGCCTGTAGTTTGTCTCAAGAGGACCCGGAAATTTGTGGCAGGGTACAAAATCTTTTGGAATCACAGGAGGATCAAACCTGAAGAATATTTCAAAATGACTCAATTACAATCCTGGAGGAAGGGATAAACAGAGAGAAACGAGTGAAAGTAACTACATTTTTTTGAAAAGAGAATATCACGTTTAAATTAAAAATCACCGCAAACTAAGAATAAATAATAACACTTCAGATATTTATTACTAATGAAAGACATTCTATCCAGTTGTATACATTATAACACTACAGTTTTTTGCCAATGGGCTCTCTTTCATGGCCATTTCAAGGTCCAGAATTAAGCTGTTATTATCAGAAATTTGTGGGACTTGGGATTCTATCATTCCACAAATAATGAAATTAAAATAATAAGAAGAGAAAAACAACAACTACTACTACCGTTCCAACTGGTAGTCAGAATTTGATGCAACTCTAAAGCCAGGCAGAACACCTGTTTCCTTTGCAAGCAACTTTGGTTTACTGTCTGTGATCAAGCTTGATGGCTCTTCGACTTCTTGAACATAAGTATCCACAAAGTCAAAACCTGAAAAGCAAATTTCTTAGTTAGATAAACTAGATTGTGTGCATTAGTATAATCTAAAAGTGGAATTAATGAAGGACTGGACATATAACTAGAAGAACTGTTTGCCCCATCACAGACAGGCAACTTTCAGAAGCAGCACTTTTCCTAATTTTGGAAAATAATAATAATAATAATAAAATTTTAAAAGGAAAAAGAAAGCAACAAAAAAAAAAAAAAAAGTAAATAAATAAACAAGGCAGCCAGCATCCTGAGCAATACTTCAAAACCTGATTGATCAACAACATCAGATACCATACCACATTATACAATTATCTTATGTGAAATATTATCACATATAAAGCATGAAAGTTAAAACCTTTTTCTCTTTTGTAACTGGCAAAAATTCCTAATTTGGAGACATGTCCCAATGAAATGAGCGGAAACATTAAAAGCGAGAAGAGGTGATATTAATTATGACAGGGAAAGATAGCACTAAGAAAGCATGGACACAGTCACAGGTACTAGTACAAGTACGGGTATGACACAACGACACGAGCAATTTTTGAAAAATCATAACATGACACAGCCAGTAAATGAAGTATCTGTGCTTCTTAGGACAGCACAAGTAAATTCTGTGTCCATGATGAAACCAAACTCCAATGTTATATATATATATATATATATATCAACCGGAAAAACAGATCAGGATGGGGGTTAATGGTGATGGAACTTCACTCCGACCATGACCCATGACCCATGACCTCATGCTCCACCTAGCTCTTACAAAGGAATGAGGTGCCATTTTAGCTAGAGCTTATTGGTGACATCATAGAATATTTCTATTATTGTGTACATAAGAAAAAAGAATACAAAATGGCCAAAGCGGGTACAGCAGGTGTGCTAGGCCCAACAAACATGAGACAAACACAGGGCAGAGAATGTGAGAAATATTGCATGTCCAATCAGCCCATTAGGAGGGAAAGAAAAATTAGTGATCCCTAGTGGAAAATTATCATGATTTCCAGCCAACCAATCAGCAAAATGGTTTCCTTCTCAATGAATGTGAGAAATTTTCATGTCCAATCCTAACCAAGGAACTCAACAAGTTTTCAGTTTTCAGTACTTCCTCTATTTTGGTCAGACAGGTAGGGGGTTTAGAAAGGTTACTAATTACTGTTTTCCAATCGGACTCTAAAACAACCTTTTCGTACCCACATGCCCCACTAAAAAAGAGCTTCAATAAAAGTAGCCAAGTCACTTTGACCTCATATTTTGACTTCAGAATACAGTTTCAGATCTCCATGCGGCTCATTTTGAAGTTTTTCAAAAATTGAAATGCAAATTGGCCTGATCAAGAGAAAGGTCAATGGTACAGCAGTTTCCTTGTCCAACGGTTGATTCATGCAGATCATAACAAAGAACATTCTGGTTATTACTTATAGGGTTACCCAGTTCAAAACTAAGACGGATTGACATTCTGATATGTTGGATCAACCAGTCAGGTACAGGTTTCAAAACATTGCATAAACCTCTGTAAAACTGAGTGACTATTAGCTAAACAAACAATTTATAAAGCTAATCTAAAAGCAAAGAAAAACTAACCAGCGGCATAGACATCCTCATCTTCAGCATCAAATTCTTCAAGTGCTCCAATGCCAAAACCAGGCGCAACATTTCCTGCTGATGAATTCAATTTAATAGGTCAAATAAAAGTCAAAACAAGAAATCCATGAAAGCAAAACAGAAGAATCAAAGACAGACACAGCTGTAAGTACCATAGCCAACAAGGACATGTTTAACCAATTAATCAGATAATAGATCTTACACTTGAAACCAAAAAGGTTATCTTTTGTTGAGTATGCTTTTCTATTTCCAGCCTCCCTTTTCCCAGACATGCGTGATCTTTTCTTTTCTGAGTACATTATAAGAAAAATCAATTAAAAAGAGAGACAGAAATAAAAAACTGAAAAGCAGTGAAGATACAGTTGCACTGCAGCTATCAAAGAGTTAGCAGCAACCTAATATGTTTGAAGAAATTACATACCCCTAAACTCGGGAGCATGCTTATAAGGATCAAAACCTAAACCATGCAAGTCCTGCTTTGGATTGCGCACATAAACCTGAAGTAAGAAAAAGTTGTCAGAGACATTTTTTACTGCCACCGAGAGGGAATTTTTTGAGGATCCATTTAGAACTGATAATAGCTAATGAATCCATAAACTAAACAACAATGATGATAAAACCAATGATTGTTAATTATAACATAATTTTTAACTTTCTGCCTGGAAAATCAGGTAAATATATTCAAGTTCTGGCAGAGAATTGAACCCAGCTAAGTGGCACAACACAACATAAACAGATGTTAGCTTAATGAATCCATAAACTAAACAACAATGATGATAAAACCAATGATTGTTAATTATAACATAATTTTTTACTTTCTGCCTGGAAAATCAGGTAAATATATTCAAGTTCTGGCAGAGAATTGAACCCAGCTAAGTGGCACAACACAACATAAACAGATGTTAGCTGCCGAGTCAGCAGGGCATCATCAAAAAACAGATCAGACATAGAATACTAAAGCAGGGCTATGGTCCAGGAAATAGTTCTAAACACGTGCAGCAGAACCTCTTTGGGGCTCCAAAAACTTAATAGTGTTGGAAAGTCAACCCACAAAAAAAAAATTTTAAATCATACCAAAAATAAAATAATAAATGGACATAAGTTTGAGCAAATCCATGGCATAATTTATGGAGAAGAAAAAAAAAAACAAAAAGAGTTACTCATCACACATCATCCAATTGGATCAATATAACTTATAAGAGTTCAAAGGTAGAATCAAGAACTAAAAAGACCGTGGGAAGATTTCTCACAGGTGTACTTTGATAAGACTGGACATCATCATTAGTAGGCTGCTCAGTAATACTTTCAAGGTTGCCCTGAACAGACTCAGACTCAGCTAGCTGTGCTTTTGCATCATCAGAAGAAAATGCCAAGAAAGCCTTTCGAGCTTCTCTACGAGCATCTATAAGTAAATAACAAAGACATGGAGTGAGATATATTTGTGCTGAAATCTACTTAAACTAGGAAAAAATGCAATCAACAAAGTAGAAGCAGAATCAGATGTTATTTCCCATGATCAACACATTGTAATTTAGAACAAACTGAATCAATGTCTAATTGGCATCTGTTATGCATGAACGTTCAGCCAGTAACAACAAAGCAAATGAAACAGGCAGTATACTAACTGAATTCTGTAAGACATATAAAGGCAGGCTGTATGTATGTTAACCCACATATTAATTTCTAATTTCTAAGCCCCAGGCTCAAGCAGAAATATAGGAATCAAGACACATGCTGCGAAAGAAGCCTAAAATCAGATGAAATGAATAAAAAAGAAATATTTAAAAGTAATAATTAAATAAATCTTGAAATAAATACCATATAGTGAATTAGGGCGTGAATCCTTAATAGAGTGACCGTGTCGCCATCCCATCTTCAGCAGCAATTTTACACCTAATCAAAAACAGCAAACTATAAGATTCAGGATTTGTATCAAAAACACCATTAGCACACATTATTCCACATTAACTGAAACAAACCAATAGACTCTGTGGCTGGAAGAACTAATTCATCAGGGATAGGTCCAGGAATCGCTGATGGCCTGCAATACACGACAAACATAATATAAACAAACCAGAAAAACCTTTCACGAAGCTGTCTTCATGAAATAAACATGCATCAAGAAATATATAACAATTACTTGGAACTTTCAAAAGACAACTAAAGGAAAAGAAAAAACAGTCCATTTACTAAATCATTTATCATCATGTTTACTATTTATATGTGTTCACTGGAGCATGGGAACAAAAAAAAAAAAAATTGGAGTGCAACGCTTCATAAAGAAGGTACACTTCTTTTTGGAATGATTTCATTCGGTTCTGAAGTGAAGATCTATAATCTGTTTTCTCAGTCACAAAAATATAGAAAATTTTGATTCATCAATCTTCTTCCCAGAGTTTATGCAAATTAACAGAAAATAGTTCTTTTTTATAAAGGAAAGTAACTTTATCATAAAAAGGAGGAAGCTCATATACAACCAGTAGTTCAGGTCTCAAAAAATTTTAAATTAAAAATTATTGTACATACATACATACATACATACATATATATATATATATATATATATATATATTTATATTTGTGTGTGTGCGCTGAATGTATACTGCCTAAAGCAGTCAACCCATCATACAAACTAAAATAAATAAATAAATAAATGAAAAACAATCATACAAAGATCTCAAAGACAAAAAAAATAAAGGGGAAATTATACTTTTCCACCCAAAATTATACCCATTTTACACTTTGCCTCCTTAACTATTAAAATGCACAATTGACCACCCAAAGTTCTAACCATTTTTTGATAAATAACGTAAGAATATTATTAATAATAAAAAGATTGCCAAACCGAGTACATTGGGAATGTACTATGGAGGCACAAATCAGGAAACAAAAGAACAATGGTCAAGAAAAAAGGAAAAAGAAGAATAAGAAAAATGAGAAAAAAATCACACTCCATTCAAAGAGAGTGTCTAAGAAAAAAGACTTAATCTCCAGCAAAGGACGTTCACAACTCTCAAAGTTTCTAGCATTCCTTTCACGCCAAATGCACCAAATCAAGCAATGAGGCACTAATCTCCAAACATCAATGTGACAATGTCGCGCAAACTTTCCTTGCCAAGCCTCAAACAACTCAAGAACAGTATGAGGCATAACCCACTGAATACCAAACAAGCAGAAAACCAAGGACCACAACTCCCAAGCTATGGAGCAATGAAGAAGAAGATGATCCACCGACTCCCCACACCTCTTACACATATAACACCAATCAAGCACTATTACTCGTCTTTTATGAAGGTTGTCTATTGTTAAGATCTTACCTAAGGAAGCAGACCAAGAAAAGAGAGCCACCCTTGGAGGAACCTTTGATTGTCATATCATTCTCCATGGAAAGGAAACAAAAGTAGGAGGGTTGAAAGAGCTATAATAACCTCTAACCTTAAAACCTCTATTCCTTGCAGGTTTCTAACAAACCTTGTCTAGGCCAAACCCCCGCACTGTCAAAGAATACTCCAACCCCACAAACTGGTCAAAAGCTTCTTCTTCCCAATCTTATGGTGGACGACAAAATTGCACATTCCGATGAAACCTCCCAGCAGACCAACCCATAACTTCAACCACCGAGGAATCCTTTGGCCTTACTAAAACAATAAAGCTCCGACAAGGCCTCTTGGAGAGTACAATCTCCACACCACACATGCTTCCAAAATTTCACTCTAGTAGCATCCCCCACATCATAAACAAGGAATTTAGAAAAGTTCAACCAGCCGCTTCTAATGTATCTCCACAAGCTGACCCCATAAGGACTTGTCACCTTTTTCGTACACCAACCACCCCAAATGTTCCCATATTTTGCCTCTATGACCCTTCTCCAAAAAGCCTCAGTCTCCATGCCATACCTCCACAACCATTTACCTAGCAAAGCAGAATTAAAATTCCGCAACCGTCTTATACCCAACCCCCAACCTGCAAAGGCCTACATACCTTGGCCCAATTAACTAAATGTATTTTAGGTTCACCACCAATCCCATTCCACAGAAAATCTCTCTGTAATTTCTCCATACGCTTTTCCACCTTACCCGGTAAAGGAAAAAAGGAAAGAAAGTATGTAGATAAAGACGAGAGTGAGCTTTTAATGAGTGTCACCTTACCCCCCTTAGATAGATACATTCTCTTCCAACCTGCTAATCTCCTCTCCATTCTCTCTAGAATAGGATTCCAAAGTTCTAACCCTGTAACACTTAACCCTCTACTATCTGTTTTGGGGTTAAGTCTAACGGAATTTAGCATTAAAAAACTAATTTACCCCTCCATCCAAACAGACGGTAGAGGGTGAACTGGTCTTTTATTGCTACATTCCATTAAACTTAACTAAGAAAGTGACAGAAGGGGGTAAAGTGTTACACGGGTTTTAGTGTAAGGGGCCGATCATGCATTCTTGTAGTTCACGGGGTAAGTGTAAAATAGGGTATAATTTAGGGTGAAAAAGTATAATTTTCTCAAAAATAAATAAAACCTATTCTCATGCCAAGGACCTCAAGTGGTCAAGCCCATCAAGATCCTACTACTCCTTCCTCTCCAAATTACGCACATTACATACTAAAGAACAGTATTCCAATCATTTATACTTTCATGACAACCAAACTCCCCTAGCCGACTTGCAAGCAAGCCACTAAATCACGTTCTTAGGCTAACCCATAACCACAAGACACCAAATCCGAAATCTCTCTTGCCAACGAACAAAGAAGTAGAAGATGGCCCAAACAATAGAGTATAAGATAATCAACTGACTACTAATTTTGCACATACAACACCAATCAATACTAAAAATAATTAAGAATAAAAAATCATTTTCCAAAGATTATTTACAATTAAAATCTTTCTTCTTATGTGCTAAAAAGATGCAATCAAAGATCTGGGGGGCTGTTCCTTATTGTTTGAAAAGAAAGGAATATGCATAACTTCAAAGGCAAAGAACATTAGATAACTGAACTTAAGTCACAGCTTATGGGACTATTTGAGTGGCGAAAAGGTAATTCACCTTCTTTCGATTTAGATTCTGATCTTTTAGCCTTTTTGGAAAGATTTTATCTTGGTTAATTTTTGTTTTATTTCTTCTTTTAGAGTGTCTATAGGATACTCCCTTGTGTACTTGGGCCTCGTCCTGTTTTTCTTCATCAATGAAATTCTTATCTTACCGATCAAAAGAAATCTTTCCTAACATAGTTGTCCAAGTGAAGAAAGAAAACTTCCCAAACGCCTTAGCACCCCATGTACTCTTCCAAGAGAAATATATACCAGTAGACCCTCTCAACAACCCAGCAGAGAGAAGGAATAGTAAGACATTAAAACACCAGGGACACGACACAAGAGTTAAAGACATTACTTTTAACTCTAGCTGATTTGCTTGATAGTTGTACTTTCCATGCACCATAGCTTTTTTATGTTTAGCTGTTTCCTTAGCACACTGCCTGTGTGCTTTGGTTCCTTAGTATGATTTCTATATTTTTCAATGAAGTTTTATTACTTATCAAAAATACAAGTTCTGGTTGTTAACAACACTCCTAATAAGATTTGAGAATTCCAAAAGTCTATTTATTTTCACAAAAATATTGGAATTTCAAACCCACCTCAATTGCTAATTCCTACTTGACTTTATAAGAAATATAATCTCATAAACAAGTTATCATGTTTACTCTATAAAAATAAAATAAAAAAATATGCCTTTTCTATGTGATAGCTTTGGGCAAAAGAGAGCTTGGACCACATCAAAAATACAATATGGCTCATGCAAGCTCAAGACGTTTTTTTTTTTTTTTTTCATGTGATATATATGAGATGGCCAAGCAAATTGTGTCTGTAAAATACAATAACATTGGTGAACAGGAGATATTCTTATTACTTGAAAAGGCATACCTAGTACAACAACCTGACTCACTTGATTTGACATATTCCATTCCTCTGGTAACAACACCACCTAAGTTACAAATTTAATTTAGACTTTAAACTCACAATTAAAGAATGAGATTAAGACTTGATAGCTGAAAGCATTCAAACAAGGCCATGGGCAAAATGGCATCTCCACTCCTCATAACTGTAGCATTATGGGTGAGGTCATGGGTTCCAAATCCAATGAGTGCATGAGTAATTACCGGCCAACAGAAAAAAGGGGTAAAATAATCACTCTAGAAAAAACACTTTTCCTTAGATGTTTTCACCGTAACCTAGATCATCTATATTATAATACAATGTAGCACATTATATGTAATTAGTTTTATCCAACTAACAGAGGTTTAATTTATTGGTCATACATATTCAAAATTACAAGCCCCATCAGAATTTATCTTAACCCCTGGTATCACAAGTTTCAAACTCTTGCAAGTCAACATGATTAACAAATAGATAAGCATCAATTGAAAATTTGATTCCATGATATGAATTATCACCAAAAACATATAATTAACATCTAACCTTTGCTGTTGTTCCTTCTCAGCTTGTTTACGAGCAAGTTCTCCTGCTGTAAATCCAAATGTATCAAACTGCATTGATGTCCCCAAAGATTGACCTTCCAAATCCTAAAATGTGAAAACAATGTGAGTTAAAAAACTCAGTCTTTTATTTATTTTATTTTTTTATAAGTGATTCAAAGTCTTATAATAAATCCATAGTCTCAACAAAATAACTTCCTGAATCTACGACCACATCCAATGTAAAAGACTTGCTAATTAGATGTGTCTAACCATGGATTGCATATCATCAATTATAAATTTAAGTCTTTGAATGTGTCAAAGAAAGTGCTCTATTCACAACACACAGATACCACAGGAGAATAAGAAATATGAGTTCCAATCATCAAATTGCTGTTTTAAAAAGGACCAGTGGTTGAACTGGTCATTCATGAACCAGCCCCAACTCTGGTATGGTTATACCTTATTAACCATTTTTAATTAAAAACTGAATTGAACCATCGGACCAACCGTTCAAAGATCAACCATGAGTCAAACTGGTCATTGAACCAACCAGTTCATTGTTATCAACCTAAATGAAAAAAATTGTTTAGTACATCATTAGCAAGTTCCAAACCTTAGAAAATTGATATGCAACAACGTTACCTAGGCCAACTCAATGTTTGTGCCATGTCTCACACTGACAATACATACACATTTGTTAACAAATCAACAACCAAAAATTATTACGCACAAAAATAAAAAATTGTACAAAGGGATAGCTGCAATTTGTTCTTTTTCATCTATGTTGGATTTTGCTGAGTTGTGAAACTTTAGAAGTATACTTTTGTTTTCTTGTGTATGCCTCGAGTATACTAGGGTAATGAAATTTTTTTTTCTCATGCATACTACGTTAACACGCCCATTTTGGCTTTCGCACTCATTCAATACATGTTCATTATTTATGCATACATACATACATACATACATCTGTGTGTGTGTGTGTATAATTTGTATATGCTACAATTTAAACCTAAACTTTTCTTTATTGGTAAGTTATACACAGGGATCTTGAATCCATGATCTCACCATCCACATTATACTTACAAGGGAAGGAGATGCAATTTGAGCAAGACTCATTGGTAACTTGAACTCAAACTTTTATAGTCATTTTTCCTCTTAACATTCTTTTTTGATAATTCAATAGTTGGGGATGGGAAAATTTGAACCCTACACATCTCTATTGGAAACACCAAGAGATGCCAGTAGAGCTACATAAAAAATAAAAAATAAAAAATCCATTGTTTAGAATCATGCCTCTTTTTCTTTTCTTTTTTTGTAGGGAGGGGGGCGGCGGGGGGCGGTTCAGTCGTCAACCATTTCTTCTTCTTTTTTGTTTATAAGATGAACTTAGTTATGCAAAAATTAGAATATATCTACTAATCCAAAAAAAAAAAAAAAGAACAAATAGAACATGGGATACCTATCTTCATGTACAAAAGGGAAGAGCCATTTTATGATCAAACTGGCAGTTCAAAAGGTATGCATGAAGTAAATCCTAATTAATGATGAAAGAAAAGCTGGAACACTAACAAGTCATGAGTATGCCGCCCCCACCCCCCCACACACACGCTCACACACAAAGTCAAAAATCCTATGTAAAAACATGCCATTATCCAATTAGCACTGATAGCCAAAAATATACTTCACCCTCATTTTCACTTATTTGGTATAATCCTAAAACATATAATAAGAACACTTTTCTCATGAATTCTTTACTGATTTGAAAAGAAAAATAGGCACAGTCCCTTCTCATCTACTAACCAATGGTGTCTTACTCTAGGGCAGCTATACACTAGCACTAGAAAGAATTTAAAAAAATAAAAATCAAGAAAATTATATGCTTCTGTTGAACAGAAGCTCCCTTGTCAGAACAGAAATTGGCCAGAAAACTGCAGGGTGGATTTTCTTCCATTAACTTTCTCAATGATAATTTTCAATCAACATCTAAAAGACTTTAAAGCATAGAAATGTGATTGTTGAGGTCATTAACTCAATCAAAAGTGAACTTTTTTTTCTGTGAGAAACTAAGAGTGACAATATTTTAAAACACCAAAGAATGAAAATTAGTCACAAAATTAAATCATGAATTATCACAATGTATGGAGTTAAGATCCCTAATAGAATTTTTTTTATAACTTTGCTCCCACAATCCCCTAATACAAATATAAATTTTGCACAATGTATATTAATGTTTAATGCTATTAGAAATCCACTCCCCTCAAGATATTTCAGACTATGGATATAAAGTATTTTTTTTCCTTTTCTTTTTATCGCTAAGTTACACACACACACACCCAGTAGGTCGTGAACTCACGATCTCAACCTCCACCCAGGAGGAGGTGCCAGCTGAGCCAGAGCTCATTGGCTATAGACATAAAGTGTTTTTTGATGAATCGATAGTTGAGGAAGGAAGATTTGAACTCTAGATGTCTCTATTGGAAACACCAAGAGATACCAATTGAGCTACAAAGCTCTTGGCACTATAGGTATAAAGCCTTTAAATGGAAAATGTGTTAACAAATCCTAAACGTACACCAAATTTCCAAAACCTGCAACAAATTCACAAAGTTGACAAATACTAAGAGTGTGTTTGATAAGTTCTAAGTTCTAACTCTAGGGGAGGGGAAAGGGAAAATTCAATCTAGTGACCTCTATTCCATGAGGTGTGATTGCCAGCCAATTGAGCAACCACTTGGGGAAGATGGATTGATATTTTCTCTTGTTTGATAGAGTAGAAAAGCAGAAAGAAGGAAAAAATGAGGGATGATTATTTTCTATCCAGGCCCATCATTTTTAATCTCCCCAAAATGGGAAGAAAATAGAAGAGAAAATTTCTTACATAGGTGATTTGACAATCTTTTTTCTTATAGGTAGTGATTTGAAAATCTTATTCCTATAGTATTCTAAAATCGATTCAATACAAAATGCTTTTTTTCTCTCCACTTTTCTATCCCTCATACCAAACTCTATAATGAAGACGTGTGTGTGTATCTATTCCTTCCTTTTTTTTCCGTATTCCTTACATTTTCTCTCTCTCACTGCTCTATCCTCCCTATCAAACAAAGCCTAAGTGAAACATTACTATGCAAAAAAAAAAAAAAAAAAAAAATCTTGACAAATCCAAAATGAAACATACAGCTCTCTCATCTTCATCTAAAAAGTTCAAAATACTTTGTTGCTTGACTTCAGCTCTATTCTTACGGGATGATACAAACTTCTGTGGAGTCCACCCTGCACATTTGTTTCACACAGTTCAGATGTTAACTAATACTCAGAGTCTCAAAGTTAAGAAGAAGAAAAAAATGACTGTCCTTATTCGGAAGGTAAAAATATACCCTCTTTCGATCCCACAGTATTATAATAACCAGCAGAAAACCCTCCAGTAAATGCTCCATGAAATCTTCTCCTCCCTTCTTCATCTGTAACCTAAATATTAAAACAAATCAAGATA
This sequence comes from Quercus cerris, assembly GCA_963669245.1. Lineage (NCBI taxonomy): Eukaryota > Viridiplantae > Streptophyta > Magnoliopsida > Fagales > Fagaceae > Quercus > Quercus cerris. The sequence continues at coordinate 23,056,711 of OY770012.1, forward strand.
ATAGTGGGCCAGCATTAGTAAAGACATGTCGCCTCCATTTGTTGTAAACATAACAAGAACCATTTGGATAATCTTTTTACTACTATTTAAAGCAATGTAATAACCTTTGAATTAGATTTAGATTCTATATGACCAACTATATGCAATTCAAAATCCAACGCTTGATTCAATGTCCTACAAGAGTTTGATTATTCAGCATTGCATTTCATATAGAACTAGGCAGAACCTCATGGGCATGAGGATAAACTGCTTAGCCCGTCAGGGGTGAAAAGCCCCTGGATTACCTAATAACCGGTTCTGGCAGGTGGGGTCAGTTGCCCAAGAGAATTGTTGTACAATATGCTCTGCGATTTTTTTTTCCCCCTAAATCGCTGCCTTTTTGAGAAATCAGATTATGCCTCTAATACTATGTAAAAACACAAATATGCAATCCTAATTCTATAAGAAATCAAAACAATGCAAGAACATCATGATTCTGCACCATCAAAAACAAACCTAACCCACTACTCATAAACTGAGCACAATTACACCATACAAAATAGAACTCAATCCAATTCACAACACATTTCAGTGTTACACATGAAAATCACTAAAATCACTTATAGCTGAATCTCAAAAAACTCTTTTTAAGCAATTCATCAAATTTTTCTTCCATTTTCAAGAGGTGAACAGTTTTTCATATTCAAAGGGAAAATAAATTGGTTTCTTCTCACTTTCCTAGGAACCAAACAAAGAGGAAGGAAAAAAAAAAAAAAAAAAAAGGAAAAGTGGGAGTTAGTACCTCTTGTTTCCAAACAGGGAGGGTTCGAAGTTGACCGGAAGCTTCGGCCACGGCTTTCTTCTTTCGGCTTGTGATCTCTTCCTCGCGCTCTATCGGTGTTCCGAAGAACACGAAATCGTCTTCGTCCAAATCCATTTCTTCTATTTCTTTATCACAATTTTGAAGTCGAAAAAATGAAAAAAAAAAATGAGAATTTCGATGGGGTTGATTTAAACCCTAATGATCGAACTTTGGGGTTATGGGGTTAGCGAGGCGAGAATTTGATGATTGCAGAACAGAGCAAAGAGGGAGAGTCGTTGAGTAGGGAAGGAGAGTGATAGGGTTACATGCATAGAGAAGTGCTTAGCTCAACCTTCGATTTTTGATTGGGCGCTATTTTTTTTTTCTTTTTTCTTTTTTCTTTTTTCATTCTTTGGATAAAATACTATTTTATTAAAAAATTGTTTTTCATTTTTTTTTTCTTTTTTCTTTTTCTTTTTTTCTTTTTTTATCTCTGGCCAAAATGGTCATATACTATTTGTTTGGCCAAATATTTAGCAATATACCAATATTTGTAAAATATTTAACAATTTATCATCTTTTTGAAATTCAAGTTTGTGAGACTCGAGTTTGCCATATAAATCGAGTTCTTTGAAGAAATAACCTTCAAATTTGCCGTATTATTTTTTATGAAACTTGAGTTACATCAAAAAAATTTCATGGAACTCGAGTTACACAAAAAACTCAAGTTCCACAAACTCAAGTTTTAAAAAAGTGGGAGATTCCTAATTATTTCACAAACAGTAGTAGATTCATACATATTTTGCTAAACATTGGTACTTGGCCATTTCGACCCTCTTAGCTATTCTAAAGTTCGTTTCTTGTCCCTATTGAAAATGTTATGTTTTTTGTCATTAAACTTTACCAATTATATGTATTTTGGTCTTAAACTATTGAAGAAAATAAAATCTTTTTTATTTATATTTTTGTCTCTAACCTATTAAAAAAACTTTTTATAAATTTTAAGATGAAAATAAATGAATTTTTTAAAGTTTAAGGGAAAAAAAAAACAAAATTTTAGTAAAATTTAGAAACCAAAATAATACTTTACCTTTTTTTTATTAAGGGGTGTTGGGTTTAAACCACGAACACTACGCTACAAAGGGCATTATTGCTTATAACCATTGGGATTCTATCCCAATTGTCAAGCTTCCCAGTAGTACATTTTCCTTTTAATATACTCCACACGCCTTTAGTCATAATCCAAAGATTTCCTTCCTTTTTAGTCCAGCTTGCTCCCCATGTTTTTACTTGTCTAATTCCAAAGACCTAAATTTCTAAGAGTCTCACATCATTTAGAGACTCATCCCTAGCTCCCCAACATCTAGTATAAATACCCCCCTCCGCCATTAGTTCAAAATAGTCTAAAAATCCTCAAAGCTTCCTAGTAAACTGAGATTTCTCCTCTCTCTCTCCATTTGTCCCTAGACTCCCTACTCTCTAGAGTAAGTAGTAGGAAGGTGTCTTTAGTGTCTTAGACCTCCTATTCTCAATTAACTAGAAGGGATAATTTGGACCTCTGAGTCTCAAGCTACCAACTTTGTATTAATGAATCCACTTCTACAAATAATTTATTGCTTGGAGTGCTCAAGAGTGTTGGTGCATACCAGTAAGATTTCTAAACTTTTATTTTTTTTAATTATGCCCTACTATTTGGGATTAAAGTATTTCTTTTATTTGTAGTTCTTCAAATGTTAGATCTAGGTTGCTCTTAGCTTTTTGTATGATTAGGGTTTTTCAATTCAAATAACATGTTCACATGCTCTTAGATTAGGGTTTATCACATCACACCCATATTCACCATATCTTTCAATCATTTCAATGTCAACTTTATGCATGGCTAGAATAGAGTTTCAATCTTTGAAATCATATGTTATTTAAGTAACAGTTTTCAGTGTTTAAACAATATTATACGTATTTCCACACACTTTTCCACCCACACGTATTTCTAAAAAATACAAACAGCGTTACTAAAACAACATTACCAAACGGCCCCAAACTCTTGAATGATGTGATGCAATTATTATCCACCAAAGTCTAAAAGATTGGTTTTACTAGCAGGTTGGGTGTCTAACACATTTTCAATCCTGTAACCTAACCTCTGAACTTAGTAAAGGGTTAATAGATTATGTTATTTCTTGTAATTTTCTTTTTATTGATTGTAACTATGAAACAAAGCTTTGTACTTTTATTTAGATTGTATTTAGGACCAAAACAATGTAATTTGTTGTTATTATCAAAGAAATGTACAATTTAAATTCATCAACACATATGCACTTTTCAATTCATCTGGTTTTGTTATTTTTCCAATTAAATAAGTGATGATTCCATATAAAACTCTTAATTTAAGGTGATGATAACATTAGTAAAACCTCCACTCTTGAGAGACAATAACACGATTTTACCCATTCGCATAGGTTATGCCAAAAACCTTAAATTTGAAGGTTTGAGGCTAGGAGTGTGGTCTCTCACACCTGCCCCAACATCTCTTTAGGTCATTTTTGAATGTCTTAGAAGGTATTTTAGTCATTTTAAATATTGATATACATAGGATACATTAGAAAATCATTGTAATAATTGTTAGGAATGTTATCAAACAACCAAGCATAGGAATGTTACATTATTGGAATGTGATGATAGTGTAACTAAAACAACCATCGGAATGTTAACATTCCTAAAACATGATTCTATGAATCAACGATTCCATGAAATGGTATAGACCATAGGAATGTGATACCTAATAATTTGGATACTAGGGAATTTAACTATTTATATGTTTGGCTTAGTTAGAGAAAAACTAAATTATAAAAAAAAAAACCAGTTTTAGTTTATGCTAATTATAGACAGATAAAAAGTATGCATGCATAGAATAATTACATCTATAACCAGACTTGCAAATAGCAATGTCTTTACGAATTTAAGCAAATTTATAAGTGAAGGATGTTATTAATTCTTATAGATAAGACATATGATGTGGTGATTTTCTTTAAAAACAATAATTTAAATAATTATTTTTGTATTATACATGTCATTTAGAAATGTTAGACGCCATGAATTACCTTATATCTTTCGTTTTTCATTATTTATTTGTAAAAATAAAATAAAACACTTGCTAGTATCTTTACAAATCTAAGGATACTTTTGGGAAGAATAAACAATTCTTATAAGGGTCATAGGAATAAACAAAACATAAGAATCTCATAATTTTGAGAAACTTATTAGATTTGTAATCAAAACAAACATAGGGATAAATGGATTTGCCAAAACCAAAATGGCCTAGAGATCTAGCATTATAAGTGAACCAAACATTCCTTGTATATACTTTTGAATTTGTGAAAAACTAACTACTTTGTCACAAAATAGTGCCCCCCCGCCCCCCCCAAAATGGAGAACATCATTACAGGGTTAAAAATACTAAGTTTGGCCCTAGGCCTCTACTAATACCCTAGTTGTTATAACTAATTTATAAAACAAGAGGGCAATCCACTGTGGGAGATCTAAACAAGTAAAATCTAACTCTAAATGAATACTTTAGTGATTATTGGCATGATTATTCTATTGCCAAGGTTACAAGCAACCAAAGACAGCTATAAACACTCTCTAGATATTCCTACACATTCTCTCCTCAATTTTCCTATTCTCGTCTAAGTATGAGGGAAGGTCCTATTTATATACTCGGTCATTCCCTTCAATAGCGGGCTATCATGATATCAATCGAAAGATACTTATCCCATTAGGTGTCTCTTCCCCCCTTTTGATGATGAAAATGAAATTCTGTGATGTAGCACTATTTTATCTGGTCATTCAATATTAAATGCGACATTGGTTAGTTGGGAACACCTAATAGATGCTGAGTTGACCATTTCTTGGGTTATGAGCCACCTCGTCTGGTTCCTCAGCTGGATTTATGGGTTCGATCTTCTCCTCGGCTGTTTCACCAATCATTCATCCTCGACTGAGATTATTTCCGATGCGATGAACTTCATCAGCTCTCCTCAGTGAATGGAAGGGGCCACTTCCCAATTAGGCATTCATTTCCCTTTTCTAGCATTCTTTCTTTGAGGATACAATCTGGGCATGGTACATAGAACCACCTTGTTTTTTTATTGGGCCTAGGATCCACAGCTCGTGAAGCATACTCAATGAGCACTCCTAACTCCCTTACAATAATGATCCCATAAATAAGGTGAGAACTTGGTAAGCTTATTGATGATGAACCTAATTCTATCATTTGATGTTTGAAATCTAATGGTGAATAGAGCAAGCTTTCCATCAATTCCATTAAGTGCTTGTTTGTGATGTACTTATAACCTACCTTATTGCTTATTTTTCATATTATTTGTGGCTCTCACATGAGTTATATACTTATTTTATTTAAATTTTACATTTTATCTACAGTATTTAAAAAAAAATTTTAACAAAAAGTTAGATATTTTGTTCTCAAACGGACACTAAGAAAAATGAACACTTAAAATCTTGTGGTGCTTGGGCCCAAGATACTTATAAGTTTTGGGTTAGACTCCCAATTTACTTGTTTTTTATGGGTATGAAATTTCCTACAATGGAAAAACCTCCTAGAGCTAACCCAATGGCCCAGGGGAAGGTGCTTAAGGCCCACTTTGTATTTTTCCCCCTGTGTATATGCTTCCCAAGAAGGCTCAAGCTATGTCAAGCAAAAACCTTCTCTCTCTTTATTTGGTTGTTCCTCATTCTTCTCTTGTGTGTCCCTCCCTCAAAATGCCAACCCCTTCCCTTCTAACCATTAGCCTTTATTTATAGACTTCCTTTAGTGGCGTTGTCATGATGAGAGGGTGGTTTTTCATATTGGTGGGTCCCTTTGAGATATATTCATGACCAGATAGGACCCACTACTCGTGATTGATGTGACTTTCTTAAAACTTGCAAATGTCGTTGAATGGTGCTTGGCAAGCAATTTCCCTTAAGGCTCTATCATTCTTATCTGTTAGGGCCAAAGTTGGTGTCTGGCGAATTGAGGACCGATGGGCTGTTGTCGACTTGATATGGGCCCCGACCTGACACTGGGCCTAACCTCTTAACTGTACGAGAGATTTTGGGTTGGGCCTAGACTTGACATTAGGCCTCGACCTCTTAATCATATAAGGGCTAATGGGTTGGGCCTAGACCTGATGCTCGTACAAATCTAATACTAACATAAATGATAAGGAGTTTATAAGATTTCAATCCAAAGATTTAAAGTGTCTGATTGACATTGAATTATAGGACATCTTTTTTAGTTTTGGCTTTTATGTATAGTTTTTTAATTTTTTTTTTTCACATTTTCAAATTATATGTATATTTTAGCACATTTTCAACAAAAATTTCAATAAAAGGCTAAATAAGTTAATCATAAAAGGACACAAAATCTAATTCTAACATAGTGTTCGTTTGAGATCCGTTTATTTTACTGAAATTAAATACTTTTTACTAAAAGTACTGTATAAAGGTAAATTTTAGCTGAAATAGTATAGTGAAACCCATGAATAGTACCAAAAAGTGTAGTGAGATCCATGAATAGTAGCAAAAATAAGCTAAATAGTAAAATAAGTTGGCAAAAAGAATCCATGCCAAATTTACGAGAATTTATTAGGTCCACCAAGAGGACTGCTGATGTGGTCCTCTCTGACCTTCCAATCAATAAAATACTGTTATTTATGCAAATGTGACATAATTTGATAATTTTTATTTTTTATTCCTTGTACTGATTAAGAAGTTCACACATACATTTACATATATGATATCATCTCATTGGTCAGAGAGGACTATATCAACAGTCTTCCCGGTGTAAATAATAATTTCTCCAAATATAGCCATAATATGAGAATTAAGTGGATTGACACCTCCTCATACACAAAGTGTTTGGAGGTTTTGAGGGGAACGAGTTCGAATGGCAGAGTTAGCAGCATGTTGTAATTATTTAATTAAAAAAAAAAAGTTAATTGACATATTTTTCCAAAAGAAAAAACAAAAAAAAGGCATATTCGAAATGGCACAACATTTCAAGCTTATTGAAGAGACACTGTGAGACATCGGCCCAACCCAGGGTCAGTCTTAATTGAAGAGGGTAGAGACACTGTTGTCTCTCTGAGCAACTTCTTCGAAGTACTGAATTAGCTTAAGCCCAAAAAAAAAAAAAAAAAAAAAAATTCCGAATCCAAAAAAAGAAAAAAGAAACAAAATAGTAATAAAAGCTAGTACGTACAAAAGACAGAGAGAGCACGCGCCGTTGAATGACGCGCTAAAAAAAAACCTGATCCAAAATTAACAAACCGAGAGTCGCGAGTGAACGCACGCACGCGCTAAAGCGAGTGGTTGGCATCGCGTGAGAGAGAGAGAGAGAGAGAGAGTAAAATCGTGTGCGAGCGAGAACTGGCAGCGTTATGGTGAGAAGCCCCAAAAAGAAAAGAAAGTCGCAACAAGTCCAAATCCCCCCTCTCTCTCTCTCTCTCTATCCATCTTCCGATAAATCAATATAATCAACCAACAACAACAACAACAACCATCATGCCTCTCCTTCTCCTCCACCTCCTTATTTTCTTGCAACTCGGATCTTCAATCGGCTGACTCGCTCCTCCTCCAAATCGCTTCCCCCCTCTTCTCCCTTTCCCCCCAACTCAGTTGTAACTCGGTCAGTCTCTTTCTCAGATCTATGTGTATTTTTTTTTTTTTTTTTTGTGTATTCATGCGTGGTTTGATTTGGTTTTCGTTTTCGTTTTGAAGGTTTAAGATGGAGCCCATGGATATCGTCGGCAAGTCCAAAGAGGACGCTTCTCTCCCTAAGGGTAACAATTTTACTTTTCTTCTTTCAATTTTTGAACGATTATTAGGGTTTTGTATGTAATAAATTTATTATTATTAGTATTGGATTGTATAGTAAGCCTTTTGAACTTTTAAATGTTCGGTCTTTCTGTGGCGTTTAATTTCTCGTCTATTGTGCAAAACTTAAGAGATTAGGATTTAGGAGCAGCACTTGTAGAGAGAATAGGCGTTCGCGTATAAATTTGATGCGTAGTGGTGTGTGTGTGTGTGTGTGTGTGAGTGTGCCTGATTAGTTAGTTGATGCAAATAAATGTTTTACTTTTTTTTTTTTTTTTTTTTTTTAATTTTCAGCAACTATGACCAAAATCATTAAGGAGATGTTACCCCCGGATGTGCGCGTCGCAAGAGATGCTCAAGACCTTTTGATTGAGTGTTGTGTAGGTGAGGAATAATGTTCTTTATTTTTCTGCTTTTATATGGCATTAATCTCTTTTGATAGGTATATACGGTTCGCGTGCCTTGGCGAACTAAAACTTGTATCCCTTGTTTATGGAATAGAAGTTTCCATTATTGATTAATGTCATGGACTGGTGTTTTATTTTTATTGTTTGTTTGTCTTGCTTCTAATACACTCCCATGTTGCAGTCTGAGGTTGTGAAGTAAGGTTTCTCTCTTAAGAGGGTTGCTAATAAAGAACCGTTGCTTGTCAATGAATAGAGCTTGATATGATTTCTGATTTATTTTTATTTATTTATTTAAAATTTATTGTTATTCCATTTTCATTTTTTTTTTTTTTTAGAGTAGTTGTGGATTTTGGTTGAGATTTGAACTTCAACATCATTGAGTTCAGGTTCTCAGCTCAATTCTTTTACAGAGAATTGTAAAGTTATGGTTCAATTCTTACTTCCTTCTTGTTCTTGAAACATTTGCCATCTACTTCATGATTTAGAATCGAACTTAGGCAAAAGTATACCCTGCCTTGATGCATCACCACAAGGTTTCCCTATTGGAACCTATTTCTCTAATAGTGCATGCAAAATCAATATAGTATTATGCACTTTGAACAAAACCAAGTCCTTTGTTACTTCCAAGAACCACTAGATGTGTCATTTGTATTTATTACATGATGAATTTTGATGCGGTAATGTGACCTACCACGCAAAATCAATATAGTATTATGCACTTTGAACAAAACCAAGTCCTTTGTTACTTCCAAGAACCACTAGATGTGTCACTTTTATTTATTACATGATGAATTTTGATGCGGTAATGTGACCTACCACAATTTATTTTTTGGACTAGGTTTATCTTATAAATCTGCTTATTAATCTGTATTTTACGTTATAGAATTATTTGTGTTTTCATTACTTTCACCCATCTTGTTTGCAACTCTGAGACTTTCTTGTGCATGATGAATAATGTTGATGTAAAATAAAGAACCCTCAACTTTTCACTTACAGTGCAGTATTAGAGAAACAAAAATCTATATCTGATTAACTTCATTTTGAAATCTCTGTGCCTGCCCTTTTTGTTTAAACCAAACCTTCTGTTAGTCCTACTGAGACTGCCTTTGAGATGAGCCTGCTTAAAGTCTTTGTAATAGGAATATAAGGGAAGGGTTGATGTTCATGATGTCTGCCCGCCCATCATTTTGATGCATTGGATAAATTGCCGTTTGTTGTTTGCTCTTCAACAATGACACTTGTTTTCAGGACCAGTTTGTATAGGCTCCAAAGCTGAACAGAAGCTGTTTGTTCGAACTTTAGCTATGTTAAAACTAGAAGTGACTTAAAACTTTTTCAAATTGTTGCCAATGAGCTATAACTTAATTGGCACTTCCTTCAATAATAAATTGGCTAATTCAAACCCTTTAGGTAAAATAAAAACAGCCCGATTGGGTCTCAAGTCTCAACTATTGGTAAAGTAGTCATACTTCACCCAAACGAGAATATAATTTTGGTTGGAGGGTGAGGTCGTGGGTTCAAGACCATTTGGTGTGTGTGTAACTTATCAATCCAAAAAATTTATTCAAATTGTATATTGGCGACTTACTAAGATTTACTGGATCAATTAAACATTGTTTGCAAGTGACAGACCTTTAGTGGAAATTTTGCACTCCTTTTATTGTTGTTCCTATTTGCTGCTGAATCTAATGTATTTCCTGGGAGTTTTGAGACTAGCTGCTGTAAATTAGGTTAGATGTATTATTTCATTCTATGCTATGCTTTTATACTCTCAATTGCTTTCTAGTTTTTATTGTAGATGTTCAATCAATTTTTTCTTTTACTGAAGGGAGATTTGTCCTTTATTTTATGCTCTTGCAGAGTTTATAAACCTCATCTCATCAGAGTCTAATGAAGTTTGTAGCAGAGAGGAGAAAAGAACGATTGCACCCGAGCATGTGCTCAAGGCGTTACAGGTTTTTGACCCATCCGATATACCTTCTCTTCATATTTGTGTGATATATATTTGCTTACCAGTTTTCTGTCTGTGATGCCTCTCCACCTTCATGTTTTAGTTTCCCAGTACTTTTATGTGTACATTTTTTCTTTCCTACTTGTAGGCATTATTTGAGTTTAGATTCATGCACTTTATTACGTAATTTATTCTTTACATCACTCAGTTTTGGTACCTCCCTGTGCCATCTAAAGCTACATCCTGGGAGGCTACGTATGCTTTGAAAGTCAATTTGTGCTTGTCCTATAAGCTTTTAGGTTTATTGAGGTTCTCATCACTGTGTTGTCTCCTCATTTTCAGACGGGGCTTTACTAATTTATAGGGAACTATTAGAGCCAAATATTTAGTTGGCTTTTGTTCCAAGATTTACGGATGACTTATCATATAATAATATATATTATGTCTTTTACCCCATAAGAGATTGCTACAAGAAATCGCTCTGGTTAACAAGCTAGTTGTGCTTGCTTCACATGGAATCAGTCCCAATATCAAAATTTGCAATATGCTTCTGTTCTGCCTGCATGATGTTTATTTATAAAACTGTGAGCGGTTGTTTTATAGTCCTTTTGTTATGAAAGATTATAACTTTGTTTATAATGATTTATATCTTTAAAATGTTTGCATGATGACTGATGTATTTAATTTTATTATCAGGTTCTTGGGTTTGGTGAATACATTGATGAAGTTTATGCAGCTTATGAACAACACAAGCTTGAGACCATGGTAATTGTTCATTATTTTTGCTCCTTATGGACGTTCACTTCTTGTGAGGCTTATCTTTCGAGAACTGGACTGTTAGCCTTTGGTGGTGCTGGTTCAAACATTTTCCTTTTACCGAATTCTATCCCTTGCTCTCCTCATTTTTTTTGACAGCCCAAAATTCTTTTAAAATGTCCTTTATTTTTATATGTTACACATGGTCAGTTGAATTGCGCTATAGAACTGGGATCTTGACAGCTTCTGCCAAATGGTCTACTTGGTCAAGAGTTATTTTACTGATGATGTTAGGGAATGTTTTCCAGCAGGACTCTCTAAAAGGTGGCAAGTGGAGCAATGGAGCCGAGATGACTGAGGAAGAAGCATTGGCTGAGCAGCAGAGAATGTTTGCAGAGGCCCGTGCAAGAATGAATGGCGGGGCTGCTCCCCCCAAGGAACCGGATTCTGACCAAACTTTAGACAGCTAACTCTAGAAACTTTGTTTTTGAGCCTTAGGCAAGCACACTTGACATTTCCATCGGTGCTTTTAGTATCTCTTATGTTATGTACAAAAAATTGACAAGTTTGCTGGTCTACTGTATAAGCACGCTTCAATTTGTATTCTATCTATGGATCCATGTCTATAAGTTAATGTAATTAGTGAGAGTTTGTCGTAGTCATTACCTCTTTCTGAACCATATGTAATTATTTTGTTTTTAGTTATATCTTTGGAAAGGGCGGGTTCAATTCTTGGTGCTATTTTTTTTTTGTAATTGAGAATGCATTAGCATGAAATCATCCAGCAAGCCAAGGGGGTTGACCATGACTGATGGTACCCCATTACTCTTTAAAATGCTAAAGAAGAAGTATTTAAAAATGATTTAAGATGCTTAAGAAAAGAGGCCATTTTCCCTATTTTTCCATTGTACTTTCCTGAACATCCAGCGAAGCTTTAATCATGGTCTGATGGAAAGCTTGTCTTAATAAAATTGAAAGAATTGGTGTATTTATGTATATATATATTTTTTTCAAAAAAGAAAGGTATTATTTTCATTGAGAACGCATAAAAGTTGATGTGTCAAGGCCACATTGACAGAAAAATAAAGAAAACTAACTTATTCCTGGTGTTCATCTAGGCAGCTGCCAATTATGGTTCACCCGGATGACGCATGGTGGGATCGACGGCATGGTGGATCTCACAAAGAGAAAATGATGTTTCAATCTTTTGGTGTACCAATCAAAGAGAGGGTCTTTTTGGTGGGGGTCCTCAGAGGACCCCACAAAGCAATGAGGTGTCAGCTCGTAGGTAGGGAAATTGTATACTCTGCGCCCAACATTGGCCCTGAGAAATGAGAAGCCCTTGGAACCCCAACAACACCACCTTGGTGTAATTTTCACTACAAGACATTGGATATAGAAGTCTGCTGAGCCTGAGAAATGTCTAGGTCTGAATAGTGTTGGGTTTGGTTTGTTGCTATTCCTTCACTGTTTTGGATTCAAGTCAAAAGAGTCAGTCAAGCAAAATGCCTCTCTCCCTGCCCCACTAGAAAGTGAAATTACACACATATTGTCTCCTTAGATTCCTTTCTTTTCTATTTCAATGAGACTCTCTCTCTCTCTCATTTCCTAAAATCAGTTGGTGGGACAGCCTATGTTTCTTTTGTCAGGATTCTCTGGCGCCACAACAAAGAACTAGAAACAAAGAATTAATGAAAGCCCCACATATCTTATATCAATAAAAAGAGAAGTGACCATAATCTCTCTCTCTAACACACACTCACACTCACTCTCTCTTCCCATTATCTTTAAGGAGCTGCCTCCTCCTTTGATTTTCCTTTCTCATATGAAGACAGTCATGGCTAAGAACTCTCAAGATTTTTCTTCCAAGAGGCACTTCCACTGGACAAAGAAGGTTGGAAATGAAGATGATGAAGTTTCAAGCTTCAAATCCTCCTCAAAATCCCTTGAGGAAAACATTAAAGAAGATGATGAGTTTGCTGCTACACCAGAACCTGTAGCTGAAGCAGCACCACCACCAAAGAGGAAACTGCAAGCTATAGCAATTTCAAGGCTTCGTTCAGTTCTTACAGCGTTTGGTAAGAACCGTTCCAACTTGCCACAGGGTCTTGGTAATCGAGTGGTAGGCACACTCTTTGGGAATAGGCGTGGCCATGTTCACTTTGCTTTCCAAAGAGATCCCAATTCTCAACCTGCCTTCTTGATTGAGCTTGCTACACCTATTAGTGGCTTGGTTAAAGAAATGGCATCTGGGTTGGTTCGAATTGCATTGGAGTGTGATAAAGAGAAAGAAAAAGAAGAAGAAAAGAAAGGGGTGAGGCTACTTGAAGAGCCAGTTTGGAGGACTTATTGCAATGGGAAAAAGTGTGGTTTTGCAACAAGGAGAGAATGTGGGCCTAAAGAGTGGAAGGTGTTGAAGGCTGTAGAGCCAATTTCTATGGGTGCTGGTGTTTTGCCTGCTGCAGGGAATGAAGCTGAAGCTGAATCTGGGTCAGATGGTGAAGTCATGTACATGAGAGCCAAGTTTGAGAGAATTGTGGGGTCTAGAGATTCTGAGGCTTTTTACATGATGAACCCTGATAGCAATGGAGCTCCTGAGCTTAGTGTCTACTTGCTTAGAGTCTAAGCAGCAACTCAAGGTCTTAGTTTTTATTTCCCTTTTGTGCTTTCAGGTTATGAAAGAGTAGCTAATGATACTTTGTTTAGCTTCAATCATGAAGATGGAGGTCTGGTCCTCTCTAATTAAGTACTTTTCCTTTTTTTTTTTTACTCTGTTTTCTTTGGAGAAGATGAAGAGGTGGGTGGTTTGTATTTTGTTATAGTTTAGGTGGGGGGCAATACATTACAAAATGATGGTAGGGTGGGGTCATGAAGGTGTATATGTATAGTTTTTCTTTTTAATCCTTTATTAAGTGATGAGACAAGGAGGCTAATGCAATCATGATGTCTTCGTTATTGGATTAATTTCATTTTCTTTGCCTTAGTACTCAAGCTATTATAGAATTTCTTTTGCAACAAGATGGAAAAAAAGTGCTCTAGTAATATCCCACTATGGCTTAGCAGGCAGGCTGAGCATATGTTATGACAACTTTGTAAATTCACTATAGTAGTGGAATTTCCTTTTTCTCTTCCGGCCATATACCAGCAATTACATGAAAGTAGGGTTATGCCATTCTGTTTGCATAGCAATCATTCTCTTCAGATGATTGGATACTTTTTGTGCACTTTTTTTGTTTGTTAATGAGACTTCAATTTAGGTAAATAGGTATGCAAGCAAACAATGATATTTACTCTGACAATTTCATTTATTTGGAGTTTTGGACTGTGTTTTGTTTATTGATTGGTACACCTAATAAAACAGATTTGGATCCTGCAGACTCCTGCAATTGTCTATAAAAAAAATATAGGAACATGATAATGAACATTCTATTCCTTTTTTGGAGAGAAACAGGCTTGGAGATGCCAGTGGATTCGCCACTCCCTCTCTCACAAATACATAAACAAGAGATTAAGGAATTAAGAAATAGGTTACACTAGATTTGTGGTCTCTTTTGTTTTCTTTTTTAAAGATTACTTCTTTCCCTGTTTAGCTAGGATCCTTTGGCAGCCTGTAGTATATACATGTAAAATTTCAGCACTTGGTCTAAAAGTGTAAGATGGTTCCAATCATTGCTTTTGGTGCTCAAGTTAGTGTGTGAAATGATCCCAAGAATTTTTATTAAAGCCTAATCATAGAAGTCATCAAAAGCAAAATACAAAAAGAAAATCTATATCCAATTCCTGACATAGAATTGGCTTTTCCTCTTGTTGACTGCTTTCCACCTATGACATTTGATTCTCCGCGGATTTAAAAATCTTTACTGCTACATTCTCCTCATTTTGTGACTTTTTTTTGGTAAACAAAGTATAGCCCACAATTTTTTTATTTTTAAATTTATCTGCAAATTCCCAAATGACATCTTCAACCCCAAGAAAAAATTACAAATGACAACTTTTACATGGGTTGTTTGGTCATATTCGAAAAAGAGTAGCTCTAGTTTGTGCCACCATGCTTGTTTTTTTTTCAAAGGTTTTCAAGTTTCAAGTAAGGGTATTCTTTTTCTCTGTCTGCAAAAAAGAAAGAAAAGAATTGAGGAAGATTAGGAGCATTTCAAAGGGGTTTGGATTACAGCTGGGACAAAAAATCAACATGTTAAGATTAGCTGCACAAAAACCAATGCACGTTGTTCTGATCATCTACTCATCATTCTTCAATGGATTCAAAAGTTGCTGCAGCTGTAGATAAAGTTAAAACGTTATAGTAGGCAACTTCTTTATACCATTATTACTCCAATAAATGCAACCTCAGCTTTCTATAGTCTACTACCCAAAAAATTAAAGATTAAAACACAAACAATCACACACAAAATGTGCACCTTTTATTGTGTTATAAGAAGATAGCGCCTAACTTCTACTTTTTATTAAAGGTGCTCCAATAATACATATCTACTGGGGCACGTAGTACTGCTACTTGTCCAAAGCTATATATTCTGTGTATCATGTTTTCTAGATTAAATATGTGCAAGTGGTAAACTAGTCTGAACTCTAAAGCTCTAAAGCTCTATGTATTATTACTACTATTTAGGTCTGGTAACTTAGGACTTCTTTGTGTGGAGTACGGAATCAAGAAGTTGGACGAAAGTTGAAAAAGTAAATTTAAAAGATTAAAAAAGATTCCAGTTAGAATAAGTGTATTGTCCTTGTCTCCTCCAATGCATAGAAGTAAATGGAGAAAAGCCAAACCCAACTTGAAAAATGGGAAAAATCTAGTGACGCATTAGATTGGGTGAAGCTGCGGCTGTGTTATAACGTTGTTCACTCGGAAATTGTTTTCCGGTTGACTGTAAAATAAAACACTTATGACAAAAATTGATTTACACTCTTATTTTCTATAAATCATTTTTCGCTTCATCAAAAACTTATCAATTCAACCTTCATTTCCCACCTCCCAATGTCTACTACCAAACTACCACCCTACTAATGTTCTCGGCCTTTGGTGGCAGGTGGCTGTAGTCGGGCTGACACTATCAGTCCCTAATCATGATATTTTAATACAAAATTTTTGTTTTATTTTATTATATATGGGCTTGGAGATGAGAAAATATGAAAAAGTAGTCAAAAATATGTTTTTCATAGCATTTTTAGGAATGCACCCAAACATTAGAAAATAATTTTTGGATTATTTTCAAGAATAAAGCCAAATATTTGAAAATAATTTTTTTTCCTAGAAAATATTTTCACATAAACATATTTTCCGTTGAACCAAACACGACCTAACTAGTGTCTATTTGAAAAAGCTAAATAGTTTTTTTTTTAGCTTAGTTTATAACTTTTTGTTAAACATTTAGTATAAAAACTACCAAAAATTATATTTTTTGATAAATACTATAGAAATAAGCTCTAGGAAAATACAGATAGAAATTTGCATTAAAGCTGGGTATTCTAGGATAGAAATTTGCAATATAATGTAAGATTATTTTTATTTTGATTGATAAAAAAAAAATCAAGAAAGCTAAATAGTTTTTTTTAGCTTAGTTTATAACTTCTTGTTAAACATTTAGTATAAAAACTACCAAAAATTATATTTTTTGATAAATACTATAGAAATAAGCTCTAGGAAAATACAGATAGAAATTTGCATTAAAGCTGGGTATTTTGGGATAGAAATTTGCAATATAATGTAAGATTATTTTTATTTTGATTGATAAAAAAAAAATCAAGAAAGCTAAATAGTTTTTTTTAGCTTAGTTTATAACTTCTTGTTAAACATTTAGTATAAAAACTACCAAAAATTATATTTTTTGATAAATACTATAGAAATAAGCTCTAGGAAAATACAGATAGAAATTTGCATTAAAGCTGGGTATTTTGGGATAGAAATTTGCAATATAATGTAAGATTATTTTTATTTTGATTGATAAAAAAAAAATCAAGAAAGACGATTACTTATTATACTTATTATGTTCTAAAGTGGGGTTACATAATGCACTATAACATCATAATTCAGAAAAAAATAGTAGTAGTATCTAGTATGCCTAGGGGACCACTACAATGGGTATGAAAAACGACGATCAATCTTAGGTTTCATGATCGTCATTTTTTCCCACTATTTGGTGGTGTGACTTAACTTTCAAGATTGTTGGCTGTGGTTTTCATGATTGTGGTCCTTGTCGAATTGTAAAATGACTCTTTTTTTAGCAATTTAAATTATTTAATTATTTTGGCCCCCAAGTAGAATGATGTCACGAACAAGTGAAACGACATCATGAGGATTGAGCGTTAGATTAGTAGTACTGACATCTTCTATGATGTTTGATAGGGTTTGAGTGTTAGATTAATGGTATCGATATCTTTTGTGATGTTTGATGAATGCGCTTAAATCCCTTCTCCCTTCCCTACTATTTACCTAGGAATAAAAAGAAAGTGACAATGTGTTAAGGCCGAGATCCAAAAAGAGATGCTTAAAACATAGGGAGTTACAGACCACTTGCTAAAACTGCAGCGAAGAGGAATGTAATCTTGAGAAGTCAATTGAGAGAGAGAGAGAGAGAGAGAGAGAGAGAGAGAGAGAGAGAGAGAGAGAGAGAGAGAGAGAGAGAGAGAGAGAGAGAGAGAGAGAGAGAGTGTGTGTAGTTGATGAAGTTACAAGTGATTAGCAGCACTGACTTTTGATATGCTATAGAGTTGGCAAAAGAAAAAGGAATCCAGACGTCATGATACAAGAAAGGTAAGAACAGATGGAAAAATGAAAATTAAGAATAGGAAAAACAAAATGAAAAAACAATGCCAAATGTCGAGAGAAGTCATGATAAACAATACGTTTTGTTTCTGAAAAGTAGTAGAAGCAGTAAGCAAATTGCTTGGTACTAATGCCAAAGTTGTGTCCACAGATTTTTCTCGTTTATTTTGAACAAGTCTAGATGCACACCAAAATTGATAACAAATTTTACACATGTATAAGATGATAATTAAGTTGTCAATGGTGAATAAAAAGATAGTACTGATAGCGAGCCCGAATAAAAATCAATAATAATTTGCATCAAACTCAACATAGGTGAAATTTGTTGTCTTTGAAGCATTGATCTTTAATTTTTAACAAAAGCAGAAAGAAACACGGGTATGATTGTCAGTTAATGTTGGGGAATATTTACGTTTTCGAACTGGTTTCAGAGACTCTGGAAAAGTAGTACTATTGCAGTGTTAAAGGGAAAATTAGGTCGGTAAAATGGTTTCCCTAGAATAGTAGAATTGTTACTATATTCCGTGACATAGAATGGGCAACAGTACAATCATTTTGAAATTTTTTAAAATTATGCAAATACTGCAGTGTTTACAGAGACAAGCGTGTTGCTTCCTTATTGCGAAAAGCTGATTGTTCAGACAAATTATACTAAAATTATTGTAAAATATCATGATACCTTTAACAGTTTCAGAAACTCTGGAACATGCATTATCAATTTGGAGTGATTATGATAGTGATTTCTAAAAAAAATTTAATTTAATTTAATTTATTTATTTTTATTTTGATACCTAACATTTGAGACCATTTGTAATTCTATCATTCCGTCCATTTCCTTTAATGACACAGCCGTTAAATGTCAAATAAACTCAAAACGATATAATTTTATCGTACTATAACTACGTTGTTTTAAATTTTAAGCATGACCCAGTTTAGACAGCATTCAAAGCAAGCGGAAATACCCACCATGAATAACATCACTGCGAATTCATCATATTCCAAAATCTCCATGACAGACCAAATCTCTGAAGGCCTGAAGCCCCTATCACCATCGACTTGATTCGGACAAATAGGACAGGACACTCTTAGTAGTAATGCATTCTTGTGATACATAATGTGCCCCAGATATTCTATCTGAACCTGTCCAAAAGAACATTTGGATAGTTTGATAAGCAATTCACGTTCATTAAGAGTTTTAAAAATGACCTCCAGATAGGCCAAAATGATCTTCCCATGTATACAAAAATATCATTAAAGAAAAAAAGGAAAAATTGCCACAAAGAATGGTGTAAAAAATAGTGTTAATCAAACTTGATACTTGTCCAACTATTGCTATTTGATAGTCAACCTCTGCCGAAGATGGAGCAATGGACAAAGCCAAAAGGCATGACAAGAAATTCATAGTGCCCCTGCCCCTCTTTGAGTACCAAAAGTCATCTTTGGAATGTCATCTTTCATGCAACTGAACTTGAGAATAACTTGACTTGGGATTTAACTTTGAAAAATAAGTTAGATTGTCGGAGGTGAAACTAGCATAGACATGGAAAGATTGTCACATATACCTTGGATTTTTTTGTACTATGATAACCTAGATTAAGTGGATTGGATTGGATTGTATGTTGTGCAGGAACATACTGATTCACACATTGAATATTTATTAGGTCGATTTGGATTATATAAACTATTATGCAGAGCCATAATTACAGCTTAATTAGTTCTTTTAAGGTTTCGACTTTAGCTGTGGTTGCGACCTTTCTTTTCAGTTGTTACTCACATAAGCAAAAAAATAGATAAAAACTATAGAGATAGTTAAATTGTTCCTTTTTTTATATAAAAAAAAAATAACCTGTTGAATTAGGTATTTTAAAATATGGGATTTAAGTTCTAGCGATAGCCTAAAGATAATTATATTATTTTTTTATGATAATCATGTCAGTGGTTTAAATTTTACCTCTCTCTCACTTACTATTCACTTATCTCTTGGTATAGTTGAGTTACAAAATTCTTGATAAAGTCTGTCTTATTACTGTTCTTATAACAAAGATGAACTTTGAGACCATTTATGGAATGCTTGGGGTTGGAATCTTGGGCCTATCCTGCTATTCAAGTCTTCAAGAGCCATTTATAAACGCTTTCCCATTTTTCTAATGCTAATGTAAATAACTTGGATCTCACAGTTGCATTTAAACCAGTGTCTTTGCAAGAAAATCCAATGCCTCATGGTGATGTTAAGAATAACTCTTTGAAAGGAAAAAGGATGTTACAGTCCTCAGATTACGCGTGGTTTGCATGGATCTCTTATAAACTATTCATGTACAAGCTAAGGAGACATCAACTTGTGTCAATTAACTTTATTCTGAGTATCAAATGACATGATATCACATCTTTCTGCTTGCTCTCTTAGGGTAAACATATCTTTTTGATCTGCATATGGATGAGAATATCTAACTAATCATGCGTGAAGTGCAAACATGTATACTTTTATACCATAAACTAATATGAAAAATTATAAGACTACATAAAATGATATAATTTGTGCCACAATTGTCTATGTGACATACTATGAATGTTGGAGAAAAAATGGTGGGTCCATATGAAAGTGACAAGCAATCAATCATATATAGTTTGACACGTACGATAGTTGTGGTAACAATTATGATAGTTTATGTGGCACTAAAACTAATTACTTGGTAGATGTGTGTGTTAATAAATATATATTATATAATAGACCGAATGGCATCTTATGCAATAAAATGTCATCCCAAATAGAGACACATCAGATTGGTCAATTGAAAGGGGAGGGGAAAAAACGAAAAAGAGAGTCTAAAAAGTCCTATAACCTCTTAACCTAGGAACGAAAAGCATCTAAGTATATAGGCTTTGTTTGAAGTCCTGTAATCTTCTTCTTTTTCTTCTTTTGTTTTGTTTTGTTTTTTTTTTGTTTTTGTTTTTTTTTGTTTTTTTTTTTTGAGAAAGGATTCTTGTAATTGTATGAAAGATAAGCAGGTATTTTAGAAGGTACCATATCTAAAATAAAGTGATGAGAATGCAAAATGTCATATTTTTCTCCCTTAATGTTTAGTCTTCTACACTCATTGGGTGCCTAAATATACTCATTATTCTTATATTTTGATTTAGGATGTAAATGGAGGGTTAAGTGCAAAACAAAGCTAATTGGGCGATTTTGGACAGTTTTGACATCGCTTCGTAATTTGGGCACAACTCTCTCATCCGAGCTCCGATTGAGTAGATTCAAGATGCTATGGAACACCAAGAAAAAGCTCTACAACTTTCATGTTTTGAGTTTTGAGAGATACTGGATGCATCAAGGTCGAAATCGGGCTTGAAGTTGCTGCACCTGCACTACTGATGTTTTGGAACATTCCTTAGCTTGCAATTCTAATACGCGGGTTTGATGCGGTTTATTTTCGGAAGTTTCCAGATCTGGTGCATGAAAATTCCAGCTGAAAACACCACTTTCTTAGTTATATTAGGACTTTATTTTATTTTCAATATTTTCCTTAATTAGTCAGATTTGAATATTATTATTTAGAATATTTTTAGGAGATTTTGTAGGCTTCTGAAAGGGGGAATTAATTTGTAAAAAGGGGAGGAAAAATCAAACTTCAGACACGCGTCTCTCTCCCCTCTTCTCTAATTTTCTCCTTCAAGTTTTCATCATGGCTCAGCTTGGCTAAACTTTTATACTTGGTTGAAGGAAATTGAAGCATCAGAATCAATAAAATTGTGAGATCTGATTTGTTTTTTATTATTCAATTTATGCTTTGAATATCGGATGTTCTTCTTTGTTTATTTCATGATTGTTTCGTTTAGTTTATAGGAGGTATACTAGTTTATTATTCATTGCAATCTACTCCTAGGTTAGATATCAGATCCGTAATTGTTTGATCTTTCTAATTTGTGAAGCAACCAAGATTTAAAGATTTGCTGCGTTAAAAATTATTAGATCTTAGGAAGAATGCTCGACTAAATTAAATGCAACCGCTTGTGCTTGTGTTGTTTAGCTTCATCGATCTCTTTGATTCTTAAGGCTACTATTAGATTAAACCTTTAGTGCTTGTCTTGGGTTTTTCAGTAGTTAGGGTTTATTAGATTGCTTGTTTTCTAATTAACTACGACTAAGGAGAAATAGGAAAATAGTTCCAACGGTGAATATTCAAAGTGTGAATTGATATATACTTGCATCGATGATCAATTGTAAAATCCCGATGGTTAATGTTCACTTAGACCAAGGTTTGTTCTTTTGATTGATTTCGATACTTAAATTTGAATTGTTCCTTAGTTGTTTTTCTTAAAATTGTTTTCATTATACTAACCCCCCCTCCCCCCCAACACTTCATTGTTCACGTAGCATAAAACTAGGCTAGACACTCTCCATGGGAACGATCCTCACTCACACCACTACATGTATTTTTAGGAGTATAGGTTTTATTTTTTGGTTGCCTGTGGCAGCACATCATAAAGTAATTATAAAAAAAAAATTTAATAAAGTGATACTATAAATCAAAGTATTTTGTTTGGATAAGGGTTAAGTCTAGTGAGTATATAATAATTATTTGATATGTGATTAAATCCCAATAGGTCCAGTGCACAAAAGCATTAGGCTCAAGTTGGTTCCATTTCATTTTACATTAATACCTAGGTCATATACAAGAATTCCACGACAACTCTAGATGTTTATAACCTCCTTAATTAATTTTTTTTTTGATAGAGTTTTGACTTACGGTATCCGCTCCTAATGATAGATCTTTATCATCAAACCAAGGGAGAAAATGGGCAAATGCCCCTTTCAAAAAAAAAAAAAATCCAGCATTTTGCCCAATTTCTCAAATTAATTATAAAAATGCCCATCTTTTGAAATTCGATTTTCTTAAAATCGAGTTATAAAAAATAAAAAAAAATTTGAAGTCCTATAGTGGCGTTTTTAATGAGCCTATAGTGACGTTTTAAGGGCCTATAGTGGCGTTTTGCAACTCGATTTCCATGAAGTCGAGTTACATGCAATTTTTTTTTTTTTTACCTATAACTCGACCTCATGGAGATTAAGTTACAAAACGCCATTATAAGTCCTTAAAACGTCACTATAGGCTCCTTAAAAACGTTGCTATAGGGCTTAACTCGATTTTGGAAAAATCAATTTTAAAAAAAGGGGCATTTCTCTAATTAGTTTGAAAAATAGGACAAGATGCTGGATTTTTTTTTTTTTTTTAAAGGGCAAAGGCCAATTTTTCCCTCAAACCAAGATATCAATTGGTTTTTAGTGTAGGTGAGGATTGAATCTCAGATCTCTTATTCAATCAACAGAAACTTTACCAATTGAGTTAACTAGAACCCACAACTAAACAATTTCTTGAACATTCATTGAGTAGGCTAAATATTGTCTCCATGGTTGATAAAATAAAAGATTGTTTCTTGCTAATCTACGCAATAACGACAAACCTTGATGATAGACTACATGGTCCTTTGTTCCTCCAAGATATCTAACTATCCTCTTGATTACTTTTCAATAAGCAATTCTTAGGTAACTCTAGAATATACTAATCCATTAACCAATCAATATCTATATTATTGTAATTAGCCAATGTCCCGCATAATGCACAGTTTATTTTGAAATATATTGTAAGAATTGTAAGAAATTAACTTATAATTCATGTATATTTAAGAAATCAACTACAATTATTTACATATTATTAGAAAGCAAGAGCACAAATTGTTAACATTAAAATTATTAAAAATTTAAACTCATTGCTCGGGTGATTAGACAATTAATTAATTATTTTTCTTTAACTTATGTGTAGATTTATTTTTATTTATTATATTCTTCATTGAGTGTTATTAAATTTTTTTTCTCCTTTTCATAAAAAAACAAAAATTGATTTTATCTTTTGCTGGACTTTGTTTCGATTATTTCCAATGCAATTGAATTTGAGTAAGAAAATCATATTCCAAATAAGTTGTTTCTTATATAAAACTTAGAAAAATAAAAATAGAAATTAATTTTATATAAATAATTAGTGCACCATATATAAATAAAAACACATGATAACAATAGCAACTCTAAGATTTTTTTCTAGGGGGTCGGTAAGAGATGAACCTTGCGATCTATGTGATTTTTTTATTACAAATTTGTTCATAGTACGTACTACTAAGAGAATAAAAGATAAATTATAAGTTCATTTGATATATTGTTTCTTAATATAATGAACATACTACTTATTATTACTAAGATTAAATCTTGGAAATCATCTATTGGTTCTAAATATAATAAACATATTAATTATTATTGCTAAGTAAACTTTAATTATTACTGCTTAACATACTTTTATAAGGATAGTTATATGTTTACATTGATAGTGTAATCTAAGAATTTTCTATTAATTTATTTCAAATTTGTTAAAATATAAATGATTTTTAAATTTTTTTTTTTATTCCTGAGGTTTGAGATGAACAAATTTTTATTTTTGTTGTTGGGCTTACTATTTCCACCTCCACCCAACATTTTAGATAAAATTAGTTTGTTGTTGGACCTTTTTTTTTTGTTTTTTTGTGTTTAAAAAGGTCAAGGTATTGTTTTTATTTTTATTTTTAATATTAGATAGAAATTCTACTATAGTCTAATATAAGTGTATATATGTGTGAAGTTCCCTCTTGAATGAACCCCGACTCTTACCCCCCACAACTCATAAACACTTACACTTGTGGAGTGATTATTGCGCTAAAGGTGAGCAGTAGTAAAGCTAAGGTATTGTTCAAAGGATTATATTTAAGCTTATTTCAGCAAGGCTTAAAAAAAATTTAGAGTCAAATTGTTCAAAATATTTATTTATATTTTACTAATGATAATGATTCCCAAGATTAGGATTGATCATATTTACAAAGAAGCTAATTGGTGTGCCGATGCATTAGTTAACTGGGTTCAAGCCTTCATTATACTATTGTTGTTTTTGATAACCGACTATTTGTGGTGGAGAACTTGTTAGCCCTAAATAGAGGGCAAATGCTTGTAATAGAAGGGTTTCTATCTAATTATATATTATCCCTTTCTACCCAAAAAAAAAAAAAAAATTAATGCAGAGAAGGGTGCCAATGCTACGCAAATCAAACAGGAATAAACAATTTCTGTTCCACACATGATGTCCAAATGCTCTCCCTCTTGGAAATAATGTTCAGCTGAAAATCATGTTATCCTTAAACAATTGATAATTCCTGAAGAAAATTGTCCACATTTTTCAAGAGCCTAATATGCCCTCTTCTTTTTATTAATGCTCAATCTGAACCAAAAAGTATAAAAAGCTCCCATAGCAACAACAGGATGTAAACTTGTTGATAGATAGCAGGAGGTAAGGAGAATGTCTTTAAAAGAAAATTACATTCCTCTTGGTAAATTCAAACAAAATATAAAGCAAATCGAGCCAGCAGGGAAAATAAAAAGGACAATTTAAGAGCATAGTTTAAAGATGAAGATGAAGCTTTATGCATGTATTACAAAAGAAGGGAAGGATGTGCAAGGAAAATGACTGTGATTTGCTCCATACAGTGCAATTTTTTTTGGAATAAGTTACTCTACAATGCATTGTAAAAAGGACTTCCAACTGTACACCTCCCAAAACACAACCCTCACCTGAATTAAAAAGGAAAATCAGAGAAAAAGAACATTTGTTAAGTTTAAATGTTGAAACTCATTCTTATACCAACACACACTAAACCTTTAACCAAACATTGATGGAATCCTCTAATACAGTGATGATATCTTATGGAATGGAATCCACATGAAATGAGAAATTATATAATTTAAATTACCATCATTCCTAAGCAATTAAATAAACTTGTTTCTCATTTTAGCTTGGGGCATTAGATTATCAGAGAAGCATTGGAATAGAACTTTTAAATTAAAAACAACCTTGTTTCATATGTTGTGTTAGGCAGAAAAACAACTAAAATAAGATTCTTGAAACGAATTAACATGTATACAAATCATTTTTTAGTGTACTCCGAATATGGCTAAGAACTAGGAATAAATAAGGTGGGAGCATTGTTTGATGAAGGGATTGTAAAAAACGAGCTAATGAAATATGTACGTTCTAGTAACCTTAATTGTATATATCGATTTAGAAAAGAATAACACAATGAGCAACACATTTCCCACTGTGGGCTTGGTTGATAACAAGATAAGTAGAGGAAAACACATACACCACCTACCAAGCAATAATTTTCTTCATGTTGAAACTCCAGCTCGAGCAGAACATGGTAGACTTCCTGCCTTGTAATCGCCTTTAAGTTGTTTCTTCTCTCATCCAAGTTCTCTTCTTCATTTGTTACTTCAATGGCTCGGGCTTTTGACGAGCAAAACCTGGCTGCAAGATGTAATTGACAATGTGTGGTCCGAACATGAACACAAACCAGACACATGGATATGCAAGCTGCATCAGTTGCAGAAGAAAGGAATACATAAAATATAAAAGAAAATGGGAGGCTCATGACTTTTATGTGGTAAAGAAAGTTGGTTTCATGAGGAAGCCCAATTAGAGGCATCATTCATGCATGTATCTTCAATAGGTCACTTATAATTAAGGGGGCCATGCTCCAATCAAAGCCCGTTATAGGAAATGGCACAAATTGTGAGTTGGTGGGGGATGAATTTCAGAGAGTTAAGTCAAATTAGAGGCATCATTCATGCATTTATGGGTACTCACATATAGTTGCATGTTTGGCACTTCTGAACTGACCTACACTTTTTAAAGAGAAAACAACAAGAAGGGAGATAATCACATTACCTGAAGAAGCATGGAGGGAGCTGCAGCAGGTTCAGAGATTACATGGCTCCTTGTTTTTCTTCCATTTAATGTAGCAATTGATGGGCTGTTTGCTGTTGTTATGTCCCAAAAGCTTCTTTTTTTAGCTGTAGGGACTGGTGACCGGAAACGGTGACTAGGGCTCCTTAAGTCACCAGTGCTTGGCTCCTTTGGCCGCAAGCTAGCCCTTGTGACTACCCTCTTGACTCCTTCCACTTTCACTTTTGATGGATTTTCACTCTTGCGCAAGAGGTCACGAATGAGATCATCCTTTTGCTTTAGCTGCAAAGTATGATCTTTTTTCATTTTCTCAATTTCTGCCTCTAAAGCTTTCACAATCTGCCGAAGCTCTCTAGCTTCTTCCTCTGCTCCTTTTTTCTTAGATTCTGGTGTGAAACAATTCCCAGATAAGAAAGAAGGTTTAGATTTTCTTTTTGCATTTGGTTGGGCTGTAGCAGTGGGAGGAGTCAATAGAGAGGTAACTGAGGAAGGGGTTGGAGAGGCATGTGCAGCCAAGGATTGGGCTTGGAGGGTAATTAGTTTATGTTGCTGGCGGGCCAGCTGCACTCTCAATTCACGGTTCTCTTTCTGCAATTCGAGTAATAGCTTGGCTTGATCAGTTTCGGATTCAGGCACTTGGTGCAATTCTTCATTTACCTCACATGCCTGCAGTGTTAGATGACAGGGAAATTGTTGTTACATATTATTTCAAAGATAAATCAAGAATCAGCTAGCCATGAAAACTCGGCAGAACATCTACAAATGATTAGATATATTGTATAGAGTGCCAAAAGAATTTTATCTTTTAAATAAAGAAAGAAAAGAAGCATATTGCCATGCCATCAGGACTGTAACAACTAGATAAATATATATCTGATTGAATTGTAAAAAGTAGAGAGATTTCTATCACAAAGGATGTAAACGAATGAAGTATTGTATTCTTGAAACACTTCTAAATTGACAGAAAACTGTCACAACGTTGTGATATACAATATTGCAGTTGAAAGTATTAGAGGATTTGAGGATGAACCTTAGTCCGAATCTCCTTGGCTCTATCAGCCCAATGAAGTGTGTTTTGGGTTTCACCAAATGAGAGATTGCTTGGGCTAATATTGGCGATCATTACAGTGTTACAAGCTCCTCCTAATGAGTCCTTGAGAAGTTGGGTGAGCTTTGAATTCCGGTATGGTATGTGTTTCTTGCCCTCCACAAGGGCATTGATACAGCTGCTTAGTGCAAGAAGTGAACGATTTATGTTGGCACCCTCGAGAGATCTAAGTGTTCTCTGATCTGTAGCAAGAGCTCTCTCTGACCCAGCAAGATCAATCAGTGAGAGCTTGCCTACTCGGTTCACTACATTCATGGAAGCATCTTTAACCCGGTATTCAACCACAACCTGGATATTACATAAGATAGCAAAACAAAAGAATGAATCAACATGATCATAAAAATTTAGAGAATCAAGAAGGCCATATATCCAGGTAACTACCTGCAGAATAGCGTGGGAACGTGAAGAAGTTTCATTGACACGAGTTGGCTCAGTGGTTCGGTTTAGGTTTCCTTGTTGAAGCAATGCCATCACCTGCAATAACCCAAATAAAAGCAATGACTAATCTTAATCCCCATTTTATCAGCTATCCTAACTTCCAAATTATCATGAAGAGGAGGAATGTTACTTCGTCTGTAGAATAAGCTCTGTATTGTGTAAGACCTGCTGCCACGATCCCCTGCAAAAATTATTGAACGATCTCCTTTATACCAAATACCATTTTTCAAAATATCCAGAAATCAGTAATAAGATTTTCTTGATAAGTTTTGGAGATGTTTATAGTTTATTAGGGAATTAAATGTGACAATTTATATGATAACAAACATGCAGTTGTGTAACACTGGTTTTTCACATAAATGCATGCAATGAACTTTGTTAAGTGTATGTAACCAATCAAAAGGTAATTTGCAAATTATGTCAAAAGCTAGAATTTATAACACACATGAGACATGATTCTTACAAAAACAATGTAAATTCAGTTCACTTTGTTCTAAATAGTAATAGGGAATGTAGTGGAATATTCTAGAGAGCGGACCTGTTTATCTTCTCTAAGTACCAAAGGCCTTCCAGGGGAGAGTAAGTCCCGGACGGTTTCATTATAGACCTCAAGATAAGAGAGATGAACTGCATGGTTTCCATCAGAGCTCCTTTGCCTTATCTTGGTGAAAAGATCCTTAATTGCCAAAACCATCACTCCAGGATTCTCCACTGTACCTAGCATTGTATATGTTTTCCCAGCTCCAGTTGCACCATAGCAGAATACCGACCCATTCCTTCCCTGCAGAACAGCTTCCACTAGCTCTGCTGTCCTGAAAATAAAAATGGATACTCTTTTTATTAAGTGTCTTTCACTAATTAAAAGAATAGGCTATTGACTTCTCTATGAAATCACAAAAGGTAGGGAAACCAATAAAAAGAAATTTAATTCCATGTAATATTGAAGTATAGGCAAAATTAGCCGCAATCTTTGATTTCTTAGCATGAAATGCTCCTTCTGTTTGGTTGCTGAGAAAAAAAAATAGGAATAGAGAATAACTTATATATGATTCAACACTCAACCTCAGCAAACAAAACCCTTAATTTTACTGAAACTAATAGTACCACTAGCTTAGTTGTGTTGAGGTTTCAAATTTTAAAAACCAATACAACAATAATGAATCACTATAAGACTCAGTTCATTTTCCTTTTCTCGATCTCAACTTCTCAGCAAGCAAACTAATGCTTAGGAAAGGATAACAATACTAATATGAACAAACGGCTGGACAGGCCATTGAAACAAACACAATTACTTTGATTACAGCTTGGAGAGCTCAATTAAAGCAAGATCTAATCTTTTATGGATATAATAACCAGCATTGTCAGCAACCATATAAAATGTTCAATGATTCATAACATCATTGAGATTCAAATATAGAAAACCAATTGACAGATCTCAAATTTTTTGCACACTCACGTTGTCAAATAAACATCCTGTTGAGTAGCATTGTCTGGAAACGAAGCATCAAAGGTAAAATGTCGTCCGCGAAGCCTCTTCAGCCTCAGATAATCGTTCTCATGCGCGAATTCCGTCAGATAAACATCCCTTCGATTCAAAATCCTGACACAACACCGCGAACCCGCCTCCTTTTCCTTCTTAGCCAAAGGCCTAAGCCTCACGAACACAAGAATCCGACTCCTGCCCGTGCTAGAATTCTCCGAAACAGTCTCCAATCTCTCAAATTCTTGCACATTCTTGCTCACGCCCACGCCTTTAAGCTCCGGTGGCGGCCCTGATGTCCCCATTGAGAGCTTCCGCGCCACTGTGGTGGAGGCTGCAGCCTTCCTTGGGCACGAAAACCCGACAATTCGATCTGAACCAGCCGCCAAATTCTCCTTGGCTTCGTGGATTGGAGGCTGAGGGAGCACAAAAGTTCTTGTGACTGTTGAATTAGGCGGCATTGTGGGCATTGTGTTCTCTCTCATCACAAGGTTTGGCTTTGATTGCTTGTCTTCTTTCTTACAAGAACCACCAAGGAGATCAATACTCGGGTGGGTCCGAAACCGGTGCTCTTCTTGCCTCAAAGACTGGTTCTTGAGAGCTGCAGAAGCTTGCTTTTGCTGCTCATACAAAAGGGTCAGTGCTCTCATCTTCTCTTTGAGGCCATGATGTGGGTTTCTCAAAGGAACACTCATATAGGTGTCTTCTTGACTTGCTCTAGTCCTTGTTCTCTGTTCTGGGCTTGGCTCATTTTGTCCATGGTTGTTGATCTGAGACCTTGTTGACACTGGCATTCTATAAAACTTTTTTTTTTCTCCTCACTATCCAAACATGCCCAGAAAATATTTTCACTGACCCAGTTGATGAAACAGCTCAAAATGCCAGAAAGTTGAAAACTTTTTCCCGGAAACTAACAAAAGAAGAAATTTTGCAGGGAAAATCAGTGAGAAATATAGAGGGATGAAGATGAATTAGCAGTACTGAAAATCTTTGCAATTGAAAGAGAGGAAAGAGCAAGATTCTGTGTATTTTGCGAATTAAATTTGGGGGATCTGAGCCGTTGATTTGGATGTGAAAATGGACGGTTAGTAATGAAGCGGGGAAAATGGTTTTTGAAGAGAATTGCTATCAGCACTCAACTTTTTTACTTCTTCCAGTTCAGCCTTTTACAGTTGGAATTTTGACTTTTAAGTGTGTTTGAAGAGTGGAGTGGAATAAGTGAAAAGTGGAGTGCTGGTAGAGTTTTGATTTTGAAAAATATTTTGAATGGGTTTGGCTGTAACGGTCAAATCGTTGATTGTCAGACTCAAACGGTTAACTATTGAAAAATATGGGGCCCAGTTGGGGAAATATCTTTATGATTAGAAATTATTAAAGAGATATAATCTTTTTCAAAGTAAGTAAAGGAAAGTGTGTAATCTACGGTGAAGGTGCACTGTATCCAATGTCACACAATGTAATGGAGGAGTCAAATAAATAGTCAACTAAATGGATGGCCTAGATCAATGATCACTTTTTTTTACATGGTAGTTACAATATGAGTTGGATTCATCACGTGGATGAATGATGACAAACAATGGTCTATAACTTTCCCTCAAAAGAAGCATCACTGTTTAAACTTTTTTTTTTTGATAATCACATCACTGTTTAAACTAGTAATTCTTTTTGATTTACCCTAAACATAACTTATTTAAGGTTTTTTTTTTTTTTAACCTTTAAAGCCCCAATACGGCAATACTACGAATGAAATGATTGTGTCATTTGTGAAGTATTTATCTTTCCTCCACCATTAGTACCCCACCCAAAAAAAAAAAAAAAAAAAAAAAAACATTTTCCTCTACCATTAGATCTAATCATCACAATGTGTGACATTAGGGTGACTCTACATTTGAGTGAGGGTGATTTGCAAAAAAAAAAAATATACGTATACACTTGAAAAAAAAAAAATTTATATACTAAACTATTTTATTGTAACTACTCTAATAAAAAAAACTTATATAAAATATGGTATAAACTCTCCACTTTTTATTTTTATTTTTTATGTAATTTCCTCTTAATTATGCATTATCAAGTTTTGTAACTTACCTAAGAACTTTGTACTTCAGTTGGGTGACACCTTTTAATACCTTCAACACCCAAGTTTAAATCTACCATCCCAACTGTGACCTTATAATTTTTTTTTAAAAAAGTTTTGTGGCTTACTTTAAAACCACACCAAATTTTATTAAGTGGATCAAACCTGCGTCTGCGTGCGTGTGTGTAGTTGGTCAAGTCGTCAACCTTAAACATAGTAGAAGACACCTTTCTTTTTAGTTCTTCTGTTTGTTGATATTTGACTACATATATATATATATATATATATTTTTTTTTTTGGTTAGAATGTGATATAATTATCCTTTACCACATTGGTCATCATATGTTTGTGAGTAGTTTATATTATGCCTTGCTTAGCAAAAAGGAAAACTTTTATCTTTTGCCTTCTAAGGCAGGCCAATAGAGCAACCAAATTATGAGAATTCATGCATGCTTTTGGAGTAAAATGCGTTGTCATGATGTTGTTATCTGTGTTTTTTGTGCGGTTCTTTTACTAATTTGTTGCTATAAAGCCTATAATGTACCCTTCTCATCATTGGAGTTAATCATGGTGTACTGCAACCTATGCAAGATGCTGATGTTGTTGTGTGCTGCCTGGTGTCCACAGCTTTGACGCGTGTCGGCAGACACGAAACCGATGGTTTTGTAATAGGCCATTTTAGGATTTAGGCATCATTACTTGGCGGTATTAAAGCCTCGCAACTATCTGCATTTCAACTTATTTGCATTGCTAAGTGCTGCGCCTGCGATGATGATCGAGTTCTATATATTGGCTCCACGTTTGGGCCGAAAGCCATTGTGCATGGTTTTATAGTGCAATTCAGACTTGATTCACATCATTTGGGCATCAAATGGTTCATATAAGTATTAGATTAACAGTTTTAGAGGGAAAAAAAGAGTATTTGATTAAAGAGACACAACACAAAAGCTGTCTAGGGATTGTGCATTATGCCTTAAACCGCACCCAGGCTTGGATTATTTACATTGTTTTTACTTTTCAATATTTAAGAGATAAAGTTTATTTTTTATATTAATTTATTTATGAAGTTTATATTAAAAAAATACTTGTAATGTTAGTTTGGGTCTTTGGATATTTTGACTCAAATGTGCAATAACCAAATTAATAAATTTATAGCCCAAAATTATTCACATTGCCATCAAATTCAAATATGTCTAGCTGTTAGTGTATAAGATCGATCACACTTTAACATGATGTACCCCCTTCTGATTTATTTTACCCACAAAGGGTGACTTGTTTTACACTACGGTGAAGGGTTGTAACCAAAGAAGTCAATACTGTTTCGTATTGATCAGTACAGTTGTATTTGCTTGTGAGAGAATAATTACATCAAGAAACACTCAAAATTTTTCTAATAGGAAGATTTTATTAGGTTTTAACCCTACTTTGTGCACTTATATAAACCAGATATTAATTGCACAATTTTTAGAGGCAAGAGATAAGGTTGTAAACTGTGGGTGCAAGAGCCCACACCTAGTGTGCAATGTTTGGCTCCCCTTGCTATACACGATTGTCGTGCTTTAGGGAATACACCTTAGCTGAATGGACTAGAGCCAAAGGGTTCATTGAGTTGTCACCTAGATTTGGTCTAGAAACCATATATGTGCTCTATCTAAAATCTATGTTAAGTGTTAAGGTACAAAAATGGGAAGGTGTTAGGTATCCAACTCTGCCCGACCCATGGGTTGGCCTTCACTCAATTCTATCAAACGGTCCTATAATAGGCTATCACACACACACACACACACACACAAATCCTACCCTATCATACATCTAATGATAAGGCTTTCTCAAGCGATGTGGGATTAGGTTTGCATGCATTTTTCGTAAAAAAAACCTTTCATTACATAACTTTCTGAAACTCTATGTGCGTGTGCATGCTCAAGGGCACACACACATGGTCTGTGCATGCATTTGCATACAAGGTTTTTCTCTTCCAAAACATCTTTCAAGATAAAAAGTTCCTTTAGCTAGGCCATAGACCAGTCATGGACCATTCTATTGATATTTCCATTGGAGAATGGGGGTTCGAGTTGTAAAGGGTACAAAGTGAGGTGTTTACATAAACATAAAAACCCTAAGGTATTCAAAGAGAAAAATCGTAGCCTCCAACGAACCTATGAGTTCAAAATGAGAATAAGGTGATTTTTCTACAACTATTGTGCACCAAGGGTTTTGTACCAAGCAATGTCTTCAGCATTGTATTGAAGACTTAATTTAGTCAAATGACATAAGTTAAAGACAATATATCTAAAACTTTCGAATTAGAAATTTAAGCATTGCTTCGGAAGGAAATAATGATTACAATAATTTCCAAGAATTATGGGTCAAATATGCTTGTAATTATGTTTTTTTTTTATTTTTTTTTTTATTTTTAAATTTTAATTTTATGAATGCTTGTAATTATATGTGGTGTTTGAATAAATTTTCTTTTGGAGGGATAAAAACCCAAAGATAATTTCAAGTTTAATTTTATAAGTAGATAATCTAAAGTCCAAAAAATAAAAAAGAAACTCAATCCGACACTAGATACATTAGCCCACTAAACCGAAATTTTGGGCAAGTTCAGGCTTATCGGGGTGTTGGTTGGGCAGTAATCAGCCCTATCCACAACTATAAAATATTAAAAAAATTCAAATCCTAGATGTAGAACTTATAACTTTTTCTTATTTTCTCTCTAAAGTTTCATCCGACCAAACCCTAAATCCTCGAATTTGAATTGTATTTCACTGGTATGAGTTTAAGTATTAGCGTTTCTGTTTCTATGGTTTAATATATTTCTTATCTTTTTTGTTACTCACTTTGCATATTTTTATTTCTCTGCAGTGTTTTTTTCCCCCCTTTGTTTGATTTGTCAAAACTTGGAATCCTAGAATTTGCGAGTTTGTACCTAAAGTCATTGATAAGTATTTGTTTATCTATCAAAGATACTTTGATCTTTCTTTATTTCATTGCTTGTCCTTGGGGTATGCATTAATGAACCATTTTAGAAAACTGTTTATGAAAAATTGAAAATCTGTTAAAAAATTAGTTATTTTTTCATTTTTCAAAAAAATGCCTATTTCCTAAATTAGGAATCTATTATAATTGATTAGTTTTATATCATATATCTGTAATTTTTTTTTTTATTTAAAAATTTCAATGAAGTTCCAAATTTTAACAAACAATAAATGAATATATATGTATATATATATATATATATATATATATATATATATGTAAGGGCGCGGTTAGGATCCTAAGCTTAAGAAGTTACTGGATTATGGCCCAAAAAGCCAAACACAATGAATTTGTAGAGAGTAGGCTTAAAAACTAGGTTTTAACAAGTTGGACAACAATTATAGTGGATTCAGATGACAAGAAAAACCAAGGTAAATAGGTTTTATGCAAAATAACTCTTCCTCGGCAAAGTCCGAGGAGAGTAGTTCTTGATTATATTCTTCTTAGATTTCATTACAATTTCTGTTCTTGGTGCTACAATGTTTTTCTTTACATATTCTCAGATGAACCCCCTTATCTCTGGAAGATCCCTTACATTATATAGCCTCTTTTGGTTGATCTTGGCCCCCCATTTGTTGATTATGCAGGCCACTACTTGAGTGTTTGTCCCATCAGATGCCCTCCCAAGCCTTTTGTGAGTTGCGGCAACCAAGACATTACTGTTTAGTGGTATTCTCCACATAAATGCGGCCAGCGTGTTTGGTGAGGTGCATTAAATGTGGTGGTAGCTACCATCTCCCCAATCACATTAGGGCTAACACCCTCTCTGAAGTTTTTCCTCTATAATGTGGCCCCCTTTGGTAGTGTGCCATTGACGAGGCCATGACTCGCCTCTTCGACCTTACCATCTGAGTGTATGGACTCCTTGTAATTGTATTAGCCTCCTTGGCATTGGGTATGACACGTGGCGTGATTACTTTATTAAATTTTTGTACCCCACAATATATATATATATATATATATATATATATATATATATATATATATATATATATATATATATAAGCAATCCTTTAAAAGTGCATTTGGGATTTTTTTTTTTTTGGCCTTTTGTCTCAATATTTTTTTACAAATAACCTAACTATTTATTGTTTTTTAAATAATCTAATATTTAGCCTTTTACCACACATTTAATATAGAAGTTATTAAAAACTATATCTATTCTAAATACTATGTAAATAAACTATAAAAAAAATACTATTCCCAAACACACTCTAAGAAGAGTTAAACAATAAGGCAATACCTCAATCCTAAAATTTTAAACTTTTTACTGTAGTTCTCAGAGGGAGAGGGTTAGGTCCCCTTTTTCTTGTGCACTAGACTAGATGGGATTTTGCCACATGGCAGTTTCCTATCGGGTTCAGTGCACAAGACAATGGACCCAAATTGAGCCTATTCTCAAATTAGCAAATACCAAAATGTCTTGTCAAACATTTGAAACGTATTAAGTGGCTATTTTACTTTTTGACGTCTTTAGGGTAGCTATCAACCCCTTTTTTTATATGACTTATTCTAACAAAAGAAAGATTATTTTTAGGTTTTAACTCTATGTGCACCTATATAAACCACATATTGCACAACTTTGAGAGGCAAGAAATACGGTTGTAAACGCAAAAACCTTAAGATATTTAGAGAGAGCATGATTTGCAAACTTAGATTGTTCAATAAACTGTAAAAGGGAGAAGTTTAAGGTTTATAAAGTCAGACTGAGGTCAAACCGAGGTTGAACTGTGATGAAATTATAATTAATTTAGTAATTATTTAAAATATAAATAAATATATTAAATTAGTACAAATAGAAAAATTAACTAAAATAGTCCAATTAAATATAGAGATCTATCTTTTAAATGTATATATTTTTCATATCATATCTTTCACAAGGCAAATAAGAAATATCAATTCCTAAGCAAAGATAGATATAATATTTCTTTGAATATATTTATAATATACATCATAAATTTAATTATTTGATAAAAGCCCATATAATTTATTATGTATCATCACAAATACAAATTACAAATTCATATCTAAGCCAACCAATAACATATTTATATAATATAAGACTAGTTAACTTTATAAAAAAAAATCAATGAAATATTTCATATTCAACCTCTTCTGTTTATATCAGTTCGAATTCTCTATTTTAGTTCAAACTTTCAGACTCAACCTTGTTTAGCAACATCAAAGAATTTCTATCTAAGTGATGATGGTAACGTGGCTCTCTGTTTTTTTTTTTTTCTTGAATTTTTTTTAAAAATTTCAAAATATATAATTACTGACTGATATCTGTTTTCCGGCCAAAAGAAGGAGTTGTGCAAACTGTAAAACTAGCCACAGTTCTCAAAACCATATGGTCTAATCTCAGTTTGAGTGGTTCCATGCTTTTTTCTCATAGAGAGGTTTCTAGAGTTAAAAGAACCGCAATTGTGAAAGGTTCATGGTAAACCAAGTTGAACCATATGGTCAAGTTCAGGTCTGAGAACCTTGAGAAAGAGAACCTTAGTCTGCAGCTATTGAACCTATAAGTTCAGAAAGCGAATAAGGAGATTTTGCTATGATTATTGTGCACCAAGGATTTTCCGATTTTGTACCAAGCATCATTTTCAGCATTAATGTATTGAAGACTTATGATGTATTCCAAGTGAAGCTGCTACAAAATTAATCTATTGCAATCAAGTTGTTGAAGTCAAACACAAATGGGATATTTGTACATTGAAGAGATTCATGAAGTAGAAGAGTCTAATTGGGTTGGAGCTGGGTTCAAATAGCGCTCATATATAATTTCTATTGTAGGTTGTAAGTTTGAGATCAAGTCAATTTTTTTTCGTTGCAATAGATTACAAAAATCATTAGTATCAAGTTATTGTAATGATTTCTTTATTTTAAGTTATTGCAACAAATTTTCTTAATGTATTAAAGTATTAAGACTACCTTTCACACTCAATGCAATGTGGTGTAATTTGAAATTTCTACAAACCGACATAGTTGGCTTGGCGTAAAAATCTAGTCCTATAACTGATCCATCGAGCTAATAAACACTCCTGTATATTATTTAAATAAATGATAAATTTATTATAAATTTTACAATAAAAGTATTAAAACTGATCGATGTGGTAATAAATGTGATTGGTACTAAATCAACAACATAATAAATAAATATTTGAATTATTCCACGTCAATTTATAAAGTTTATGTAGTGTTTATAGCTTTTCTACTTTAACCATATTTTCCCCCTCAAAAAAAAAAAAAAAAAAAAAAAAAAAATTAACCATATTTCCCTTTTCTTTCTCAAAGTAAGAATCTTTAGTATTTAACCTAAAATATTAAGACTAAATGTTTATTTATTTATTTTTTTTATATAGAGAAAAAGACTAAATGTTCTAATTGAGTCTAGTGAACATGAACTTTTAGCTTTTCTTTTCTTTAATAAATTAGACAATTAGAATTCCCTTCCTAAAGAGTCGACGCTAAAGTAAAAAACTCAAGGAGCTTACAAAAAAATTACATTAAAAAAAAAAAAATCATCACCAGAATAATATAATTATGGATAATATGCCAAATAAAATCCTCTTCCGAAAATAATCACACCTTCAGAATAAAAGCAATCACATAATGGAAAACAAATTCAGTCTCATCTAACGTTCCTTCTCTAATCACTAAACGATGAAAAAAAGAAGAAAGGAATACTAAGAAATAGCATTGCGTTCAAATGAAAAGGAACCCAAAGAATGACACCATAAACAGCACACTGATTGGAGAAGAAATGGCAGCCATCTCCACTGCACCACTCTTATGTGATGATACTGTTGTGGTGTTCTCTTTGGAGGACAGAGGCGGGGCGGTTTCCGGCTCCAAAACTTTGATGATCATCTTCTGTCCCCTCTCGCAGTGTCCAGCAACCCCACTGATGAAATAGAACAAGCCAGGTTTATCCAATTTGAAGACAGTGGCACCGTTATTGGAGAAGAATTCAGGACGAGCCGAGTGACATTTATCGTACTCTTCCGCAGTCACCACCAAAACTGAGTCTTTCTTGTACTTGAAATCTGAATTCATATTACAAAGTCTCAAAATGGCATAATTATAATAATTTTTCTTTGTTTCTTTGTCAAGTGATAATGGTTAAAATTTTTGGTGGGTTACAATTAAGAGTACAGGTTTGAACCTATATGATGGTTGTGTACTTGTACCATGCTATGTGAAGTCCTTTAAGATTAAACATAAATCATTGAGAAGGAGTTTTTTGGACATTAACAAGTCATGCATTATTAGATTATTAGGAATTCCTACTTGTTTTAGACACATATTATTGCATGAAGAAGGAAAAATGTTACAAATGCCACACAAAACAAGATTCATAGAGAAAAGTTGTTTGAAATGTGATACTTACGAACAGTGTCATCGACCTTGAACCTGTTTTGAGAAGCCCACTGATTGTACATCTCGTGGTTCCTAGACTTGGGAAGAACCCAGCCACCATCGCCGCCAACTTCGAATTCAGTGGATGTTACAAAGAAGAAATGGTTGAAAGAGGAACAAAGAATCATGAGAAGAAATGCTTTGCAGGAGAGCATGAAGAGAGAAGCCATTTTTGGGAGCTCTAGCTAGCTAGGGGAGGAAATTGATCGTGCAAGTTTTTAACGACTATGGATAATACTGATCAGTTGGACTTAAAAAGAGTGTTAAATTTGAAGTTTGTTACTGACGCAGAGAGAGAGGATTATGAGGAGTGAGAAGTGGAGGTGGCGGTGAGATTGTTGGAGCATGGAGATAAGATTGGCGTTAAGCAAGGGCAGGGCTATCTTTGACTTGGTACACTATTAACAACTGCTTTAGTTTTCAGAGAGCTGATTCTGTTGAGTAAAATCAGCAACGTGTAGACTGTAGAGTCTTCAGTCAGGGCAGTGTTATCGGAATTTGGAAGTCAACTAATGTCGTAAAGGTTTATGGTAAAGAGAAGTGTTATATTTTCATTATACTTTCACAATAAATTATAAATGGTAATTTGTTATTGGTTTTAATTTGTATCTACAATTTAAATTACTTTTTTGCTCACCTATAATAATTAATAACAATTTACTACTTAAAA
The DNA here is from genome assembly GCA_963669245.1 of Quercus cerris. Taxonomy (NCBI): domain Eukaryota; kingdom Viridiplantae; phylum Streptophyta; class Magnoliopsida; order Fagales; family Fagaceae; genus Quercus; species Quercus cerris. Next base: position 23,096,298 of record OY770012.1, read on the forward strand.
TTTGTTGTGAAAATATTATAAAAATGTTGTGAATATATCATTGATGGATGGTTGAATCTTATTGTCATTATCATCACCATTTTCATCTTAATAGTTTTTTTTTTTTTTTTTTTTTTTTTTTTTTTTCAATTTTAAATAAGGTTTAAGAATAGATTCAAGGGGGCGAAAGAGGCCAGGGGAATCAGCCCATCTTCATCCTCAAGAAAGGCCTAAAGTGAAATGAATGAGATGGGTTGGAGTCTCTAAGTTGAACAAAGAAGCCCAACGGGCCATGTTGTGGGTCAGGCCATCATAGAACTTGGGTCAAAAAAGAAAAGTAACACTCAAGAAGTGAGAAAATGGATTACAGATATCCAACATTAATTGTTTAGAGGTTGTTTGGCCACCTTTTTTTAGTCACTCAATTTCCGTCACTTATCATTCATTACTCATCACTTATCATTCATTACTCATCATCCATCACTCTAAAATTAATACCCGTTTGGCCCATCACTGAAATGCAATAACTCAATATTTTTCACACTATTTTGTGGGCCCCAGCTTTGTCACCCACTGCAGCTTTTTTTTTTTTTTTTTTTTTTCTTTTTTTTTTTTTCACTGGGTTTGGTGAGTTTTCCAGTGAAAACACAAAAAATAAAAAATAAAAAAGAAGAAGGAAGAAACCCAGGGACGGTGAACCCAGGTGAAAAAAAAAAAAAAAGAAAAGAAAAGAAAGAAGGAAGAACAGGGACGGTGAACCCAGGTGAAAAAAAGAAAGAAAGAAGGAAGAACTCGGTGAAAGAACAAAAAAAAAAAAAAAAAAAAAAAAACCCAACCAACGGAAACCAGTGAAAGAAGAAGAAAAAAAGGACCAAACCTAGAAAGTGAAAAGAGAAGAAAAGAAGAAAAAAAGAAAAGGAGAATAGAAAAGAAAAGAAGAAAAAAAAAAAAAAAAAACTAGACCCAGAAAGTGAAAAGAAAAGAAGAAGAAGAAGAAGAAGAAGAAGAAGAGGAGGAGTAGACAGTCCCAGACCCGTGAAAGACAAAAAGAAAAGAAAAAAAAGAAAGAAAGAGAAAAGAAGATAAAGAGGGAGCAAAAATCTGACTGTGGGACCGGCTGTGTGATGTTATTTACAAGTTTGCCATTGAAAACAGAAAACTGAATACTGAAAACAGCCAAAAGTTGTTTTCAGTTTTCACAACTCATAACTCAAAAAGTAGATAATTGAGTGTTGGAAACAGAGTTATGAAAACAAAGAAATTGTGCAGGTAAACGAGTATTCTGCTATGGGTCCCATCATTTTTTAGAATTGAGTTATGGAAACTGAGAATTGAGTTATGAAAATTGCTAATCCAAATAGCCTCTTAATATCCTAGAGAAGTACTCTAGTCTTGGGATGTTGATGGAATCAACTGTTTGAGATCCCTTTTGTTTATAGAAGTGTTTAGTTGTTTGCAACCTTTCAAAAAGAGACAATCCTAAGAAGAGTTGTGTCTCTCTCAAGATTTACAACCTTACCCAAACAATGCAACCATATTATGAAACAAATCACTTTTTTTCATAGGTGGAATAATATATACAAGAGTTTACCATGTTATGATGATATGATGTGATCATCCCTAATTACTTACAAATAGGGAGTGAAATTGCTAAAATATATGGCAATTTTTTACTAAAGAATTTTAAGCTCCTTTAAATTTTGGTTTTCCCTTTCCACGCAATGTCAGATATACACTTTTTACAAAAGGTTTTACAAGTTATATATTACTTTTTTATTTACTAATTATTACTCATCACATCTGCAATTTGTAATAAAATTTATAAAAAATTTATAACTCTAATATTTTCCCAATTTTAATATAGCTGGGTGTCCTACTTTGAGCAATGGATATTATGACTTAACTCTTGAACAATAATAAAAACTTCTAACAAAAGAGATTGTATAGGATATATAGTCATGTATCATATGGAAACGGCTTAGCCCATATGATATATAGGGTGTGTTTGGATTGAACTTATTGTTGCTGAAACTGAAAACTGAAAACTGAAAATACTGTAGCAAAATAATTTTTAAATGTGTAAATAGTACCGTGGGACCCATTTTTAATATTTTTTAGTACGTGAACAGTGCCAAAACAGTGCATGAACAGTGTTTTTGTCTCCTGAACAGTAAAATCATGTGATTTTACTGTTCACTTTTCCGGAAAAAAAAAAAAAAAAAAGGGCAAAACGTGAAACGTGGACTCAGCAAAACGCTGAGTCCAAACGCACTCATAGTCATGTATTTTTTATTTTTTTCATCTAGATTAATTAATTACTACGAGATTCATATATAATTGTAGTTGTTGCATGGTCTTTGGGGCTACATTTGTCAATTTAAAACCCATTCTGTTATTCCAAAGTCAAGAAGACACACTACAATTAGACCTAGCTACATCAAAGAAAGTACAAATATGATTTCATGCACAATAAAAGCTAGCTAACCAAACCCATTACTCCCACAGATTGAGCCTCCCAAAGAAGCTGCAAAATGGGAATTTTGATTCCAGTTCCCCTCCATTACTCGTCTTGGAAATAATTTGAAACTCTCTCAGGGATTTTAGTCTCTTTCTTGCTTACATGGTTTTACCCCATGAGGAACATTGCTTGTTGACAACATTAATTCAGCCTGGTAACATATATTCGGATTGTTCCAAGCTCCAAAACGCTTTCCCATTTTCCTATAAAACCCTTCCGAGAATTCAAGTTTCCCTGCCAAATCGTTTCCATAAAGGTAAAGAGCACTAATACAAGGCAGAGATGCCAGCCTTGGAGAAAGACTTCCCGAGAGATTGTTGTTGTTAAGCCCCAAAAATCTCAGCCTTTTCAATTCTGTCATGGACTCTGGAATATTCCCTGTCAAACCCATGTTAGAAAGATCTAAAAATTCCAAGTTTTGTAGATTTTGCCACTGGATTCCATTGAGATTACCCCCTAGTAAGGGGTTGTTGGACATCACCATCTCTTTTAAGGAAACCATTCCTTGTAGTGACTGAACTAACCCACCAGAAAAGTTGTTTCTCCCAAGGTCCATTAGTGTGAGATTCTTTAGGCTTCCAATTGTACTTGGCAGCTCTTTCTCCAACATATTGTTGCTTAAGTCTAGCTTTAGGAGTGAAGTCAAATTTCCCAAAGTCCAAGGCAATGATCCGGATAGCTTATTCATGCTTAAGTCAAGTATTAAGAGCTCCTTCAAGCCTCCAAAACTTGATGGAATCTGACCAAATAACTTGTTTCCACCAAGAACTAGTCTTCTCAAATTCACTAAACTGCCCATTTCCTGTGGTAATTCACCTGTCAATCCATTTTCTAGTAGCACGAGAGATTCGAGGCTTTTAAGGTAACCAAAACTGGTTGGAATTGTTCCAATGAGACCAGGGTTTGATCGAAACTCTAAGGATTCTAAGCTTTCTGTGAACTTTTCCCAGTTTGAAGTGGGGATTCTTACTGGTTTTTGGTGTGGTGAAAAGAAGCAATTGAAGAATGAGAGTTTTCTGAGGTGCTTGAGAATGAATAAGTGATGAGTGAAGTCTGCACTTCTAGTACACTGGAGAGAGTTGTCATAAACTGGTCCAATGTTCAGTGCACTGACATACCAAAATCCATTATAAAGATCACAAGACACTCCCTGCAAAAGGTTATACAAACCAAAATTTCAGAGAAGGAATATATAATAACAGTTCAAACGACAACATTCTTTGATAGGTGACCAATCAAATACATCAATTACACCAACATTATTTGATACATACCGAAAATAATATCATAGAATATTTGGAGAAAAGGTAGTAATCATTTGTGTAATGACAAAAGGTGGACAATGGATTTTTCTAAATATAGTAAAAATCCAGCCGATTGAAGTGATAAAAATCAGGAAAGAAGTAAAAAATAGTATATTTTCCATAGGTAGATTTTGTATTTTTCAAAGGCACCGTACTCATCCTATTTCATAGTTGAATGATCCTTTTTGTCCAAAAATTATAAATAAATAAATAAATAAGAGAAAGAAAACTAAAAGAAAGCATAATAATTTGTTTTGCTAAGGCTTCATACATATCAGAATAATTTTCTACTAGACACTGCTCATCTGAGCTTAAATTGTAATGAAATGAACTGGATGAGGTCCCTTCTTAGCAATAGCATGTAACTTTCATTTTCTAAAATTGTGCCAAGATTATGGTTGTGAATGTCCTTCATTTTGTTGCCAGCATGAAAATGTAAAACTTGAAATTAGTTGGAGAATGATTTTAACACCATTATGTTTGAATAATATTTATCATGACTGTTCCAATATTGGGGAGAGAGAGAGAGAGAGAGAGAGAGAGAGAGAGAGTTAATATGTTTGGATTAATTTTGCACCTGTATTGGCGTCCACCCACAAGGGTCTGGATAGAGATCTGAGCCATTCCAAGACTTCCCTACAAACCCTTGAATAGCAGCATAGAGGGCTTCTTGCTCATTTTTCTCCATTGGACCTATTGAAGTGTCTTCCTGGCCTTTACAGAAAACAAAAAAGCCAACTAGAAGAACCATAAATGTCAAAATGGAATTATTCATGGCCATTCCAAGATAGATGTATAAGAAGTGGAAAAGAAAAATGGCTAAATTATAAGCTGGTCAAGAAGTCTTCTTAGGTGCAACACCATAAAAAGAAAGAACTCGGGGCAGTGTTAGAATCAGGCAAAGTAAGGAAAAGAAGGACCGAGACACTGAAAGAAAACATCAAGGGCTTGAAGGGAAACCTTTCTCCAATGCTAATTACTAGTACTATACTCAACAAACTCTAAAGAGAAAGCTAAAAGTAGTTAGTAGAGCACAAGGTAAGAAGCCATAAAATTAACAAAGTGTAAGAAACTCTTCTTGAGGCTAGCTGGAGAAAAAGAAATACTCCATATTAAGAGCAGTTACAATATTAAGCTCAGACTGTAGGATGAAAGAGGCTGAAGCTGGGAAAGCTCTTAAATGAGATCCCTTAAAACCATAGCCATCTACACTCTATAGTGTAGAGTGGTCTCTTGTGAGCTTGCATGTTTATTTGGTTTTTTTTTTTTTTTTTTGAAGGATTATCTAAAGGGTATAATCGTGGCTAAAAGGATTAAATAAAGAATTACAAATCATATCTATAATTAAATGAGTAAAATTTAGTTACAGTTTCATAAGTGTGGTAACTTAACTTTCAATTAAATTTAAGAAAAATAATCAACTTTTGCTCTAATTACAAATGAGTTTTTTTTAATCAAGATTAACTAAAGTTTTTAGGAAACTCTACCGTATAGATTAACTCTTTTAATATAGATCTTATACTTTAAAATAAATGGTTCTGATTACAAATCTTAATCCCCTTTTTTTTTAACACTAAAGTGGTCTCATAAATAATCCTGTGATATAAAGTGTCTCAATTTTGTAATGAAGGAACTTTAGGGAACATCATTAAATAAATTACAAACACATGAACTTATTAGTATTTCTTTTTTAGAAATGGCAATAATTAAGTGGATTAAGGATAAATAAGCTGAGTTTTTACCTCCATTTTTTAAATATATAATATAACAGTTGATGAAATTTAGACCTTAGTTATCAAGGATATTAGAATGTATTAACATTGAGTGGTTTTATTTTACCCTTTTGAAACTATGAAATGGTGACTTTACAAATAGTGAAAGTTAACAGATATTCTAAGGGTATTAGTTTAAGAAATAATTATAAAATCTTTTATGAAAAAAGAAAAGCCTTTTTTTTTTTTTTTTTTTTATAACATTTTATCTTTATCATAAAAATAATGTTAAAACTTTCTTAAAATAATTCAATAACAAATACTTTGGCTTAAAGACATCCGAATCTTAAACTTAAATTGAACTGAGTTATTCGCAATGGCTAATTATTAATAGTAAACCATCAATGTGATCTACGTGTATGCTATTGCGCTAAAGAAACTGTGAAAACGGCCAATAAAGCAGACTGTGGTCGATGAATATATTAGATTGTTAGGTTAACAGATTTCTGTAAAGCAATAAACTAGCTAGTAAGACATTGTTATCCCTAATTAATGTCGGCCGACGAAAAAGGCATGGTGGTTGGGAGTTATTAAGGTTTTTGAGATTTGGAGTGAGAGGATTATTGGAACTAGCTAGCTAGGGTTTGTAGGGGACCATTTTTAAGGCAAGCCTAAGCATGCACGTTGAAGTAGAGCGTGCACAGACAAATTAAAACCTAGACTTACTGTAATTTCTGTTGGTTTTGCTTTTGCAATCACAGAGATAGCTTTTAAAGAGCTGCATGGTGGACAATTCAATTATTTCCTATAATATATAGCTTCTCAAAAAAACACATTATTTCCTATAACATCGTTCCTCATTCGTCAGTACTAACTTTATTCAGCGGCTAGTTTTAGGTGATTTCGGTTCTTAATTTCTTCTCTCTCCATCTTTTTTGGGCATGGATATAACTATATATATAAGTCAGTAGAGTATTGCTGTATATTAGGGATTCAATAATGATGGGCTTTTCATTAATAATCTTACGTGCAATTGGTGCAATCTGTCTTTAGATAGCTACAATAGAGATGGGCGTAGTCCTATTGAAACATTAAAGCAAAAACTTACAGTTGAAAGGATAACCGGCCTAGCTATGCTCAATGTTAACACAAAGCTACAATTAAAGGACCTCTACTAAATTTTAAGAGAAAATAATAGGATAGAAATTTTTACCTAACTATTTGAATTTGAAAGAAAGTTGTTCCAAGTTTGAACCTCCTAAATGACAAGCTAAATAAGAGCGTATATATATGTGTGTATTTTTAATTATGTGACCTACTTAATAATTGTCTAACCTTTTGAAATATTTAATAAATCATATAATTCAACAAATGTAAAAGGTTTCACGAATCATGATTGTAAGGACACAAAAATCTGGCGGCCCAAACTCATTTAGAATAGTGAAATTTGTGCTATCTAGCTAGGCCCAAACCAATAGATATTTGTAAAGAGAGTGGGGTAAAACAAGTTGGGCTTAGCTCGAGGATTTAGACAGAGAAGGAATGAATGAAAGCCAAAGATTAAGTATATAAATGGTTCTTTACAATCTCGCCTGAGGACGATGTTCTTGCACAAGGATGTACACTCTTCTCTCTCTCTCTCTCTCTCTCTCTCTCTCTCTTATTCTAATTTCTTTCTCTTGATTTTCTAGAAAAAGTCATTTCATTTGGAAGTCCTCTTTCTTTATATACTCATTAGCTTATTGCATCCTAACCCTCTATCTTCAATCCCCCAAACTCTCCTTAGGACACTTATCCCTTTAAACTTCTGTTGAAGGTGGTAGAAGGAGATGCTTAGTTGTGAATTCTACTGTTCAGGTCACTTTCTCATCAATGCAGTTGATAAATTGTTGCCAGTCATTTAAAGCGGAGGCAGTAGGTGAGCTTTCATTGGAAACTTCCTTTACCTACATTGACTCTCACTGAACACCATACTCTCCTTTCGGCCTTCTAGGAAGTATTTTGTCCCCTTTCCTCATATTCTTGGGCGAATCCCCTCCTCGGGCTTAGAATACTTTTATAATGATAGTCATAGCTTATTATATCCTTCCTCGATCCTCGCGTCCCTAGAATGATATTGGAGGAAATTTCTCACTTGCATATATAAAACTTTGTTCAAAGTTATGTAGCTAGATAGTAAAGCATCTTGTCTTGAATCAATTGAAAGGAGAAATCATGTTCGTATAAATTTATCCCATTTGAACTAATAGAGCCGTCCACATATTAATGATAACTAAGTAATCTCATGTGATATTTTCAAAAAGAGTAATGATAGTTACACACTCTTTATTACATACTCATTATACACACACTACACATGATTAATATCGTGTTTTAAAAATAGGATTTCAAAAACCAGTATCTACGAATGTAATAGGAACTAGGAAGAATGGTAATAAGATTTTTAGGATTCAAGAAAGTAAATTTCTTTACACACGTTAATCAATGAAATGTAAATTGAACTCAGTTGAGGTTGAGGACACGCAAAATACGATAAAATGTTCTCTTTAGCGTAGGCTTTGCTATCCATGTCTTAATACACATATTGTCGTCTTTCCTTTTGTTCCGATCAAAAAAATTTATATATATATATATATATATAAACACTAGAACTAAACTTAATATAACTCAATGGACAAAACTTAGGTATAATACTTAAATGCTGTTCCTTAAGTTCTTTCTTTAAAATTCTGCCATGTAAATTTTTTCTCATGGATAAAAGTATATTTTTTAATTAAGTAGTCATATGATTGAATTTTAAGAGGGGAACTTAAGGAACTGCACCTAAAGTATGATACTTAACTTTTGTCCTAACTCAATATACACTCAAATCAAATGATAACCGAACTTCAACCTTAAAATTCCATGCAATGGATGATCGAAATCCTAAACAGATTTATTGTTTCAAACCTCTTCCAACTACTTCAGTAACTTCAGCAGACAAACAAGGTTAACTTCTGAAAATTATTAATTCCAGAGAAGCAACCTTAACGAGCACATAAAGTTACAAGAGGAGCACAATGTGCATTGAGTGTTGTGCCACGATGGGTAAAGAGAACAATTAACTAGTATTGGACCACCCTAAAATGAAGTCTATATATATACATAGAGAGCGTCCCACTAGCTAGTAAATAGTCCCTGCAGGCCTACTTACTTGGAAGGTCATTTTCTACTTTCTTCGGCATCCTTTGCCCGAGAATCTGCAATCTCTCTCTCTGTCTGTGGGGACTTATGGTTACGGCTCAACAAACATTTGGTTTAGTTTATGTGGAAGAAAACATGTGGCTTGCGATAAGTGATTGGGTGTTAATTAATGGCAAGCCCAACTTAGATGACTATTTGGTTTGGATGATCACTCCTTAGCCCAGTTATTAGATGGAGTAAACTTGGCCATGTGATGAGTAATTCAATATCGATGGCAAGCCCAGCCCGATTGTACGCTTGGTTTGGATGACTTTTTTGCTTTCCCTCCTTTTGATGAGTGAAAACTGTGCAACCATTAACTTTTATTTCACGAGGAGTGGTTTCAAAGCAGCACAAGCTATAGATCTGCCTTAGAGAAACGGACTAGGGCTTTCCCAGTGGCGGAGCTAGGATTTCAATTCAGGAGGGGCAAGATTAGAAGTCAATATTAAAAATAATAAAAACAAAAAACAATGACAACTATAAGTGTCATACAAAAACTAATTATAAGTAAACTATAGTTAGACATTTAAGTTAATACTATAAAATAAATTGCAGAAATTAATTAATTTGAAAAATATTAAAAATATAGTAATTTATTTGCAAAGTTGTATACACGTCTCACTATCTTTTCTTGATTGTTTTTGAAACTACAAGTAAAATTCGACTTTCTATTTATTTTTCAAAATAATTAAAATTTTTGTTCATAACATAAACCCACAATTTTAAACTGAAACGTCAAGAAATTGAGGACAAAAAAAAAAAGAGAGTGTAAAATATAGGACTATCAATTGAAATGTCATAAGAAAGACACTTTTTTATTTTATTTTTATTTTTATTATTATTAATAAAAGCTAACAGCTGACAAGTCAAAGCTTGTGTGTTATTGTGCCTAAGGAAAATTCTTCCATTTATTTTTGCTTGTGTTAGGAAACTTTTTCCCTCTTTTTTTTTTTTTTATTTTTTTCTCCCTTACACGGTGTCATTGACTTATTGGGCATTAGGTAAGCTTGTCATTTTCCCTTTATTTCAGCAGGACCAGGAAGCTTTTTTCCTGATTTGTGTTTAGTTTTTGCATCAAGGAGGGTAAAGCATTTAAAAAAATTCCTTATTGTAATACATATGGAATATTTTTGGAGGAGTCAGGGGGGGCACTTGCCCCCTCTCGCCCCCCCTTGGCTCCGCCTCTGGGCTTTCCCCTCGTGATTATGTTCTTATTAAGAAGAGTAGCAAGAACACAGTCCCCTAATAGCTAGGCTAATAGCATGCATGCCACCCCCTAGCCCATCACCACATCCTTGTACTTAGTATCGACAGACCGATCCCAAATCTGGAAAAGCTTTTCTTTTTTATACTGATAATTTGATAATTATCAATATAGGGAGTAATAGATTTCAACCTCTTGGTTCTCCTAAATCTTAAAAAAGAAGAGTAGTCCATACCACTAAGTTGCAAGACACTTTTTTTTTTTTGCTAACCTTACAAGACACTTGAATATGTGTGTATTGTAATATAACATATATGACAAGCTTAGGTGGTATTTAATGGACGTATCAGTATTGAGTATGAACAAAATGATTTTTTTTCCCAATGCTTCATAATGTTTGGGCCCTTTAGGGTATAAATCCCAAATTTTAAACTTAAGGGGTTAAATTAAAATGGACATAAACTTTGACTGTGTCACTTACAATTTTTTAGTTAAAAAAAAAAAAAAAAAAAACAAAAAACAAACAAACAAACAAACTTAATGACACAAATGAGTAAATCAAGATAGCATTCATCACATTACACCTAAACGACCAAAACCATAAACAACGTGTAGTCAAATAATTGAAAATGAATATGCATTTTAGTTTATTTGTTTACATACAACTTTTTATAACTTTTTTTTCTTAGTACAATTGTTATTTTACTATATTAGTAAAATAAGCAAATAAGTTTTCAACAAAAAGTTCATCTAAACCACATATATAAACTACTTAAAAAAAGATGCTAAAGAACAAATTATACCCTCTAATTATGTCCAATTTCAATCCAGTCCTGTAATTTTTGATTTATTCATTTCAATCTTTTAACTTTGATTTTTATTCAATGTAATCCTTCAATCCATCTTATTAAGTAAGTTGCTATTGGTTTCTTAAAAAAAAAAAAAAAAAGTAAGTTGTCATTGAAAATGCTCCTAAAATGACGTTGTTTTGAAATTTGAAAAACTAACAAAGAAATGTTGTTTTCAAGAAATTTAACTACACATTGTAATGAAACGGATGAATGGATTAGTTAGAACACACAAGAAAGTTTATAGGACTAAAACAAATAAATCAGAAATCACATGTCTAAATTGAATTTTAGGGATAGTTATAAGGTGTAATTTGTAATTTGACAAAGTTTGGCTAAAAACTTGGTTATAGCCTAAGACTACTGTGGGGGGGGGGGGGGGGGGTAAAAGCCCAGACATACCTATTGGGCCGGGGGCCCTGTTTTGAGGATTATTGTACATCCGAAGGGGAATAATGGGTCGGGGTAGAGTTCATCTGAACGCAACCAACCCAGAAATTGAGGAAGAGTATCATCCGAAGAGGTCACCTTTTGTCCGAAGAGGTTCTACTCCTCGAATACGAATAGTCTTGATCAAGCAAACAAATGGAAGGTCCGAATGACCTTCCTGGCAATCCCAACGACGAAGATAAGCTCTAGGCATACCTGGGGATGATAAGGACGATGAAATATCTTAAGGAAAAGCTGCTACCACCACATTAAATGCATTGCAGCTGCTTTTCTGGCCGCATTAATGTGGAGAAGACCCCTAAACAGTGTAATCTCAGCTACCACCACTCACAGAGAGTTAAAGAGGATACCTGATGGGACATGCACTCAAGTGGATGCTTAGATGAAGAACAAGTGGATAATGAAGATGAGGGGAGAGGGTGTTATATAAGGAGAAGAGGTCTTTGATAAGAGGGAGAGAGAAAAAGAGAGAGAAGTAGGAAATAATTTTACTGTAGTTCCAAGAGTTGTAATCACCTTTCATTCAGCAATACACCTCTTCAGACATACAGTTGTCCAGTTAGTCAAGCATGATTTTGTGCTAATGCATCCTTAAATACCATAATTTATCACTGTTTAATTTGCCACCAGCCCAGCTCTTTCGCCTACTCTCTACAAATTCATTGTCTTGGGTTCATTGGGCTCATAATCCCTCCCTCTTGGGCTTGGGCCACAAAATTTGACCTTACAATTGGCGCCGTCTGTGGGAAGAGCTTGTGCAGGGGTGAAAACAACAGTTGATGATGGCTGAACGAAGTCAGCAACGAGCGGAATCTAGGGCATCCCAGCATGTGGACCCTTTCCTTAATTTGGAGCAGAGACAGGATCATGAGGGCAGTGCGCACACCGTGCACACTGGGAAAGTCAGTCACGTGATGGGAGTCATGTATCCCATGCAGAGAAGAACCGAGATTTGTAGCTGGAGGTTGAAAAGTTAAAAAGAGAGTTGCGTCATGCAAAGCGGAAACGGGTTCCTTCATATTACGATGAAGAGTTTGATGACCAACAGGATTCCACTTACCAACAAAGATCGCGAACGCCAATCAGTGAGTCCTTTTCTTACGAGGAGGAGCGTCATCATGAGAGGCAACCTCAGAGCCCACCACGCGGAGGTGTAGGGAACGATGCCATGAGCAGGGCTTTGAACCAAATCTCTAAATCACCCTTCACACGCAGGATTGAAGAAGCGAGGCTCCCCCGGCGTTTTAACCAACCTACGTTCACCATCTATAATGGTAAAACGGACCCGGTAGAACATGTCAGTCATTTTAATCAACGAATGGCAGTCTACTCCAGGGATGAAGCTTTGATGTGCAAGGTCTTCCCCTCCAGTCTTGGACCGATTGCAATGAGGTGGTTTGACAGCATGAAGGCAGACTCCATCAGTTCCTTCAAAGAGCTCACTCAAGCCTTTGGTTCACGTTTTGTCACCTGCCGAAGAGTGTCCAAGCCCTTGTCCTCTCTGCTATCCTTGAGCATGCAAGAGAGTGAAACTTTGAAGGCGTATTTAGATAGGTACTGGGAGATGTTTAACGATATGGAGGGCAACTTTGACGCGATGGCCCTCGACACGTTCAAGCTCGGCCTCCCTACCGACCACGGCTTAAGGGTATCCTTGTCTGGTAAGCCAGTCACTAGCATGCGTCAGCTGATGGACTGTATTGAAAAATATAAAAGAGTTGAAGAAGATTAACAACAAGGGAAGGGTAAGGAAAAGGTTATCCCTCAAGAGAGGAGGGATTTCAGGTCGGATCGATACAATAGCAATAAACTGCGGAGAGATTTTTTTGCGCAAATAAGATCAACAAATCCTTAAGAAGTCAACGCCGTATTCAAAGAGCCAGTACACCAAGTTTTGGAAAAGATTAAGAGTGAACCATTCTTCCAGTGGCCGAATAAGATAGTGGGGAATCCCGAAAGGCGTAATCATAATCTCTTCTGCCAGTACCATCAAGACCACGGACATACCACGGAGGATTGCAGGAGCCTGTGTGACCACTTGGACCAACTGGTCAGGGATGGTAAATTAAGACACCTCCTGCACCACTCTAGCGGCCGAGGAAGTCAGATGAACTCAGAACCCCGAGGAAATGACTTGTCCAAGCCTCCGTTGGGAATTATTAACGTCGTCTTTGCTGCATCGAGAAGAATAGAATCCTTGCCGTTGAAGGTGATGTCAGTTGTCCATTCACCCGCAGTGGATTCCTGCCATGATCCGAAGAGGGTTAAGGTGGCTGCTTAACTGGTTATAGGGTTCTCGGATGAGGATAAGGTGGGGACCATCCAACCCCATGACGATGCCTTAGTAATTACCCTTAGAATTGGGGGATATGATGTGAAGAGGGTGATGGTGAACCAGGACAGTGCTGTGGAGATAATGTACCCCGATCTTTATAAAGAGTTAGGCCTAAAACCTCAAGACTTAACGCCATACAACTCTCCCTTTGTTAGTTTTGAAGGAAGGGTTGTCACCCCGAAAGGCCAGATACGCCTATTTGTGCAGACAGGTTCTGAAGTGGTGGAGGTGGATTTTGTAGTCGTGGATGTGTATTCGTCTTATACGGAAATCGTAGCCAGACCTTAGCTTCATACACTAGGGGCTGTTTCCTCTACTTTGCATCAAAAAGTCAAATACCCATCTGAAGGACAAGTTTATGAGACCCGAGGGGATCAGTCTGCAGCTCGACAGTGCTTAGTGGTCACCATTCAACATGAGCCCGAAGTCGAGTCCTCATCCAGGGCCAAAAAGGGTTTATAGCAGTTAAAGTCTCGGGAATTGCCCGCCGAGGATCCAGAAGAGAGAGCTAGGTGCGAGGATTTGACAAAAGTCACCATCGGAGACAATTCAGAAAAATTCTTTCAAGTCGGATCTCGGCTGCCTCTTCGGGAGAGGGAGGAGTTAGTAGAGTTCCTTTAGAAAAACCTTGACATATTTGCCTAAGACGCCTATGAAGCCCCAAGGGTGGACCCATAATTCATTTGTCACCATCTGAGAGTCAACCCACTGATAACCCCTAAGAAGCAGCCTCTTCGGCGCCCATCCAAGGAACATGCTGATGCAATAAGGGAAGAAGTAGCGAAACTCAAATAGGCTGGAGCTATTAAGGAAGTTTTCTACCCCGAGTGGCTAGTGAATACTGTGGTGGTGAAGAAAAAGAATGGGAAATGATGAGTATGCGTGGACTTCACCGATTTAAATAAGGCTTGCCCTAAAGATCCATTTCCTATGCCAAAAATCGATCAGCTAGTGGATGCCACTGTCAGCCACCCTCGGATGAGCTTCCTGGATGCCTTCCAAGGCCACCACCAGATACCCTTGGCCCTAGACGACCAGGAAAAGACCGCTTTCGTCACCCGTATTGGTAACTACCACTATAAGGTGATGCCATTTGGCTTAAAAAACGCGGGGTCTACCTATCAGAGAATGATGACGAGAATGTTTGAGCTACAACTCGGTAGAAATATCGAGATTTACATAGATGACATGGTGGTGAAAAGCAAGGTTGTTGCTGAGCATGTGAAGGACCTTTGAAGTCCTTAGAGAGTACAAGCTGCGCCTAAATGCTTCCAAATGCTCATTCGGTGTGGGATCTGGCATGTTTTTGGGATATATGGTGACTCACAGGGGAATTGAGGTTAACCCCGACCAGATAAAGGCCATCAACAATTTATAAGCTCTTCGGAATCCCAAGGAAGTCCAGAAACTGACTGGAATGACTGCTACCCTAAATCGATTTATCTCCCGATCAGCGGACAGGTGTCGGCCCTTCTTCTCTCTGCTCAACAAGTGGAAGGGATTCGAGTGGACTGAAGAATGCGCTGTGGCCTTCCAGCAACTCAAAGATTATCTAGCTCGGCCACCAATCATGTCCAGCCCTGAGCCGAATGAAGTCTTGTTTGCCTACATTGCAGTGGCTCCCTATGCTGTGAGTTTGGAGTTGATCTGAGCAGATTGCGGTGTGCAAAGACCAGTCTATTACGTAAGTAAGTCACAGCATGAAGCCAAGATCCGTTACCTGCCACTGGAGAAGGCCATCCTAGCAGTAGTGCTTGGTACACGAAAGCTAGCTCACTATTTCCAGGCCCATACGGTCATCGTCCTTACTCAGCTCCCACTCAAGGCTATACTTCGAAGCGCTAACTACACCAGACGGATTGCTAAATGGGGTACGATCTTAGGGGCTTTCGACATTAAATATATGCCCCGCACGTCGGTCAAAGGCTAGATCCTTGCAGATTTGGTGGCTAAGTTCACGGAACCCCATTTAGAAGAAGCGATACCAACGTCGGACATGGATGAAAAATCGGTTGGCATGATCTCTCAACAAAGCTCTACCCATTGGGAAATGTATGTGGATGGCACAGCAAATCAAAAGGGTTCTGGTGTAGGACTGGTATTAATATCTCCAGAGAAGATAGTTATCGAAAAATCAATAAAACTGAACTTCACGGCCACAAATAATGAGGCCGAATACGAAGCCTTGCTAATAAGAATGGCCATGATTCAGAGAATGGGATGAAAGTCATTGGAAGCGTTCTCAGACTTAAGATTGGTAGTCGGTCAAGTGCAAGGTGAATTTGAAGCGAAGGATGAAAGAATGCAGGGATACCTAAGTCGAGTTAAGTGCTTGCGGTCGGGGTTTGACTTTTTTAATTTGCTACACATCCCCAGAAATGATAATGCACATGCTGATTCTCTAGTCACGCTTGCTACCTCCTCGGCGCATAATTTGCCGAGAGTCATCCTCGTCGAGGACCTACATGGGCTTATAGAAGCAGGGACAGAGGCAGCACAGGTTCACCAAATCAGGGCCGAGCCTAGTTGGATGGATCCTATCATTAACTTTTTGCAGGGTGATATTTTGCCTAAAGAAAGGGGAGAGGCTGATAAAGTCTGAAGGAAAGCCACCAGGTTCTGGCTATTCGAGGACCAGAGACTGTACAAACGCTTCTTTTCGGGGCCATACTTGCTATGCATTCATCCTGGAGCAGCTGAGTTGCTACTGGAAGAGTTGCATGAAAGGATTTGTGGGAGTCATACTGGGGGTAGATCTTTGGCTCATTGAGCCATTACTCAAGGTTATTGGTGGCCAAACATGCAAAAAGAAACCCAGGAGTATGTTAAGAAGTGTGATCAATGTCAGCAATTTGCGCCGAATATACATCAGCCAGGCGGAACCCTCAACCCACTATCCAGTCCGTGGCCTTTCGCTCAATGGGGCTTAGATATCGTGGGGTCATTCCCTAAGGCCGCAGGGATGGTAGGTACTGACTACTTCACCAAATGGGTCGAAGCTGAACCTCTTGCCAACATCTGAGATGTAGATGTACAAAAGTTCGTGTGGAAGAATATCATCACTCGTTTTGGGGTTCCTCATACTCTCATCTCGGACAATGGCCTACAGTTCGATAGCAAAACATTCAGGAGTTATTGTAGCAAATTGGGAATCATGAACAGATACTCCACCCTAGCTTATCCCCAAGGCAATGGCCAGGCGGAAGTTGTCAACAAGGTCATTGTAAATGGCCTAAAGAAGAGATTAGACGACGCAAAGGGCAAATGGGTAGAAGAATTGCCGCATATACTTTGGGCCTACAGAACTACGCCTCGTAGATCTACTAGGGAGACCCTTTTCTCAATGACCTATGGGGTTGAAGCTGTAATACCTTTGGAGACTGGGTTCCTGACGTTGAGAACTAGTTCATTCAATCCGATTGACAATAATGAGCAGCTAGAGAAGAGTTTGGACTTGGTTGAGGAAAGAAGGGAAAATGCAATAGTTCGTCTGGCACATTATCAACAAAAGCTCAGGCAGGGCTACGACGCCAACGTAAGGCCAAGACCTTTGGAACTTGGTGATTTAGTGCTGAGGAAAGTTGTCGGCACTGCAAAGAACCCAGCTTGGGGAAAATTAAGGCCTAATTGGGAGGGGCCATATCGTATTACTTCAGGGGCTGGCATTGTGGCGTATTTCCTTGAAGATCTAGATAGTCATGTGATACCCCGCCATTGGAATGTAAATAACCTCAAAAGGTACTATTATTAATCGAATCCTCCCTTTAATCAGCATGCCAACTCGTCATTTGAAGCACATTTTCCTAAGTGTTTAAACTTAAATCCATTCATGCCTGTAGTCCTCGGACCAGATGATTTGAGTTAGTTAACACTCCGATACATTTCTCTAAGTGTTTAAACTTAAATCTAATCATGCCTGTATTTCTTGGATTAGATGATTCAGGTTAGTTAATACTCTGTTACAATTTCGCTAAGTGTTTAAACTTAAACTCATTCATGCCTGTAGTCCTCAGACCAGATGATTTGGGTTAGTTAACACTCTGTTACATTTCTCTAAGTGTTTAAACTTAAATCTAATCATGCCTATAGTCCTCGGACCAGATGATTTAGATTAGTTAACACTCTTTTACAATTTCGCTAAGTGTTTAAACTTAAATCCATTCATGCCTGTAGTCCTCGGACCAGATGATTTGAGTTAGTTAACACTCCGCTACATTTCTCTAAGTGTTTAAACTTAAATCTAATCATACTTGTAGTCCTCAGACCAGATGATTTAGGTTAGTTAACACTTTGGTATAATTTCGCTAAGTGTTTAAACTTAAACCCATTCATGCCTGTAGTCCTCGGACCAGATGATTTGGGTTAGTTAACACTCCGCTGTATTTCTCTAAGTGTTTAAACTTAAATCTAATTATGTCTGTACTCCTCTGACCAGATGATTCAGGTTAGTTAACACTCTGTTATAATTTCGCTAAGTGTTTAAACTTAAACCCATTCATGTCTGTAGTCCACGGACCAGATGATTTGGGTTAGTTAACACTCCGTTACATTTCTCTAAGTGTTTAAACTTAAATCTAATCATGCCTGTAGTTCTCGGACTAGATGATTTAGGTTAGTTAACACTCTATTACAATTTCGCTAAGTGTTTAAACTTAAATCCATTCATGCCTGTAGTCCTCGGACTAGATGATTTAGGTTAGTTAACACTCCGCTACATTTCTCTAAGTGTTTAAACTTAAATCTAATCATGTCTGTAGTTCTCGAACTAGATGATTTAGATTAGTTAACACTCTGGTACAATTTCACTAAGTGTTTAAACTTAAACCCATTCATGCCTGTAGTCCTCGGACCAGATGATTTGAGTTAGTTAACACTCCACTGCATTTCTCTAAGTGTTTAAACTTAAACCCATTCATGCCTGTAGTTCTCAGACCAGATGATTTGGGTTAGTTAACACTCCGCCGCATTTTTCTAAGTGTTTAAACTTAAATCCATTCATGCCTGTAATCCTTGGACCAGATGATTTGGGTTAGTTAACACTCCGCTACATTTCTCTAAGTGTTTAAACTTAAATCTAATCATGCCTGTAGTCTTCGGACCAGATGATTTAGGTTAGTTAACACTCTGTTACAATTTCTCTAAGTGTTTAAACTTAAATCCATTTATGCTTGTAGTCCTCGGACCAGATGATTTGGGTTAGTTAACACTCTGCTGCATTTCTCTAAGTGTTTAAACTTAAATCTAATCATGCCTGTAGTTCTCGGACCAGATGATTTAGGTTAGTTAACACTCTGTTACAATTTTGCTAAGTGTTTAAACTTAAATCCATTCATGCCTGTAGTCCTCGGACTAGATGATTTGGGTTAGTTAACACTCCCTTGCAATTCCTCTAACTGTTCCAACTCAAAACCTTTCTCGCCTCTAGCCCTCGGACTGGATGATATGGGTTAGCCAACACCCCCCATACAGTTATTATTACTGAAATATGACTGTATGATGAGCCACGCTTGAAATCCTCGAATGTATTTAAGTTAATTCAAATTTGTAGTAGGATTCCTTAGTCATATTTAATTCAAAAACAAGGGGCAATAATGCTCTCTACGCATATTTGAAAAGACCTGTGAAGCTCTCATAATCACTTGGTGCTTTTGTGGCTTGTTGGTAAGCCTTCTACTAACTGTTTTTTTAGTACCAATTTTAACTACTTACGTCATCTACATGATATGGTGGATAAGTTTATCTATATTGTCACCACAATTACAAGGGACAGTTGCTTGCAACAATAATAAGTCATAAGATATGCAACGAAGACACAAGAAAAAAAAGGAAAAAGAAAAAGAAAAAGAAGTTTCATTGATTAAGAGAAAAGAGTTTACAAAATCCTTGCATAACAGAAGAAACTATTATAAGTACAAAATGGAAACCCCTAAATTTCTAGGCATTCTTTTGAGAGACCAAGGGATCAGCAGCTTGGTCCTTGGATTCTGGGAGGGTCTTCTTCTCCCCCAAAACTTTGTCCTTGCCCTTGGGAGCCTCAATAAGCTTGTTCAGATCATCGAGCCGACTAGGTTCCTTGGACACCTCAAGGTTTATTGGTGGGAGTTGGCCGACCAAGGATTGCTCCGAAGCCTCAGGGAGCTGTGTAGGAGGAGGGGGATCAGACCCTGGGAGCTCTCGAATTTCAGGATCGTAGTATACACTCCCAGGTAATCTTAAGTCAGATTCCGGGGGGACTCCAGCAGCATCCAATGCCTTTTTCCAGGTTATGTCGCAGTAGTCTTGACTAACCGAGGCAAATTGCTTCGAAAGCTGGGTCCCGGTTTCATCCACCCCCAGCTGGTAGGCTGCTTTTCTCTCAGCCTCAATTGCCTCCTGGGCTAGTCGAGCATTCTGCTCGGCTATTCGAGCGCTCTCCCTGGCCTTTTGAAGTTCAGCCTTGAGACCCTTCACCAGCTCCCTCTCGGTCGCCAGGTTGATCTCTGCCATGTGCAACCTTTTACGCTGCTCTTCGGCCTGAGCCTCAGCGTTTTTGAGTCCAGCGTCGAGGCTATTCCTCTGATTGGTCATCTCTTTTAATTGATCGGAAAGCAGAGAATAATCCTCTTTCAGGCTGCCTAGAGATTTTTCTACCTCTGATTGAGATTGGGCCGCAGCTTAGGCTTCAAGGTTGGATTTCTTGTTCCACTCCTCGGCCACATATATTTGCTGAGTAATCTGCATGACAAGAATTTTCAACATAGAGTAAGGACAGGAGGTAAAGTAAAAAGCAGCTCTTGAATTAAGAGGATCAGTTCACTCACCATGGCTATATCCCTCTTGAGGGATAGGAAGAGGTCGTATTGGTTGAAGCGCCGATACGAGTCCATATCCTTTGGGAGGAGAAGTGGCTGCTCTAGAGCCTCGGCAACAACGCTTGCCCTCCCCCTATCATAGTTTCTGAAGGAGGTGTCCTAGGGGATTGGAGCACCATCTAGCTCCAGCCGTGGGGACCAGGTGCGGGGCCCTCGGCGCATCTCGGCTACATGGAGGTCCTCTCGGCTCTCAGTAGAAGAGGCCCTCTTATTTCGGTGGTCTTTCGCCACCTTTTGCTGCTTAGCCCCTTTTAGGGGAGTCACCTCCCTCTCTTTAATGTCAATGATGGGTCTCTTCTTCTTCGGATCTGGCACTTGCTTGATGCCGGGGTCTAGAGGAATCTGAGGAGGTGGCGGTGGAAGGTTCGCAGCTGGTTGGGACGTACCAATCCCTTTGGTCTCTGCCTTTTTGCCCCTATTTCTCATTAAACTTTTTAAGTCCACCATATCTTCGTCTGAAGAGTCTCTGGGATGGGCAGTTATCAAAACAGGATGGATATTGGACTACCTGTCGACTTCTTTTTCAGCGTCCGAAACCTCTATCACTCGGTCCTCTCCTGAAGCTTCTCCCCCGAACTTAAATTTATCTATCTGCTCCTCTAGCGAGGAGGTGGAAGAGCCAACCCTTTCGCCTACAACCGCTGGTTCAAGGGGAATTTGCTGGATTGGCTGGACGAGCGGGGGTACACCCTGAGGGTTTGGATGTGGTGCGGGAGTGAGGTCATACGGTGCCAAGAAGCCTTTTCGAGCAATGTCTATGCTGTTGAGACGATAATCTCCCTGTGTTATCGCGTTACCGATCGGCTGATAATCCTTAGGTTTCGCTGTATACCCAAGGATAAGTGGAATTGATCAGAGTTGCCTGTCCTCACTTACAAAGATTTCCAATCTTAACAGGTAATTAAGGGTAGCGGTGTTTGTAAGGCTGAGCCGAGGAGTAACGTGGTCTCTATCTGTCAAAAATCAGAGCAGAATTCAGTTAGAGACTTGAAAATAGTAGTGCGAAGAGAAGTAAAAATTGCTAAAAGGCGAAGAACCTAAGCCTACTATTAGTGAACCTAAGTCTAGCATGTTCCACCTGGCTCTCCTGGCTTGGTTGGGCAATGATGACCGTCATGCCATGCGCCCAAGACAATCACATAGTCGTCCTTCATCCCTTTGTTGGATTTAGGAAGATAGGAGACAAGCTTAACAATGTCGGACCGGGATTTTAGATAATATCCTGCCCCTTGTTGGCTGTGACACTCGTACATGTGTACCACGTCCAGCCAGGTGAGCCCCAATCCTAGGTGACAGTTAAGATCCTCAACTGCTCCTAAGATCCTAAACATGTTGGGCACACACTGTTCGAGACTAAGCCTATGGTTTCGAAGGTAGCTAGTGGTAATGGGGCCCATGGGGATTGTCATCCCTCCTTTTAGGAAAGCGATGACGGGGATTACAACTTCGCCCGTTCTTCGATCCGTTAGTATTTTTTCTGGAGGGCAATACCTCACACCCACATTTGGGGGTATGCGATATGTGGCCCTAAATTCCTCCAACTGGGTAGGACTGTCCACCAGATACTAGAGTTTACCCATTACACTTAAACGGAAAGATGGAAGCCCTGAGCGTAGCGACTAAGGAGTGATTGTTCAAAGGTTGAGAAAACTGGCCGAAGAGAAAACTGAAGGATCGAAGAGATAAGAACTTACAGGAACTAAACTGGAGATTGATCTTCGAACTCACACAAGGATTCTCAAAGGTTCTAGAGAAGACTGGGATCGATGACTGAAAGAGCGTGACAGAGTCGTGTGCTTGTTCTTGCTGGGTAGTCTGATAGTTTGCGAAGTAAAGAAGGAGTAACTTCTCCTGAGATTTTATACGGGGTCAAACGAAGGGGCAGAAGTTATCTTGCCCAAATCCTGGGGAAGAACCACGCTCATTAGATCAACAACCCACCGTTGGATGCAAAGGACAAGGCGCTGCCTAGAGTAATTAATGCAGCGCTTTGGAAATACGAAAACAACAGCGGCAATGATGAAGCGCTTATATCTATGCCTACACACGTGCCAGTTCAGATATTTGTCTGTTCTCAAGCTTCTTACCTCGTGACAAGTCAAAATCCCACTTTTTCTCTTCGGATGCGAGGGAAAAATTAAGATTTTGAGGGGCTATTGTGGGGGGGTAAAAGCCCAGACATACCTATTGGGCCGGGGGCCCTGTTTTGAGGATTATTGTACATCCGAAGGGGAATAATGGGTCGGGGTAGAGTTCATCTGAACGCAACCAACCCAGAAATGGAGGAAGAGTATCATCCGAAGATGTCACCTTTTGTCCGAAGAGGTTTTACTCCTCGGATACGAATAGTCTTGATCAAGCAAACAAGTGGAAGGTCCGAATGACCTTCCTGACAATCCCAACGACAAAAATAAGCTCTGGGCATACCTGGGGATGATAAGGACGAGGAAATATCTCAAGGAAAAGCTGCTACCACCACATTAAATGCACTGCAGCTGCTTTTCTGGCCGCATTAATGTGGAGAAGACCCATGAACAGTGTAATCTCAGCTACCACCACTCACAGAGAGTTAAAGAGAATACCTGATGGGACATGCACTCAATTGGATGCTTAGATGAAGAATAAGTGGACAATGAAGATGAGGGGAGAGAGTGTTATATAAGGAGAAGAGGTCTCTGATAAGAGGGAGAGAGAAAAAGGAAGAGAAGTAGGAAATAATTTTACTGTAGCTCCAAGAGTTGTAATCACCTTTCATTCAGCAAGACACCTCTTCAGACATACATTTATCCAGTTAGTCAAGCATGATTTTGTGCTAATGCATCCTTAAATACCATAATTGATCATTGTTTAATTTGCCACCAGCCTAGCTCTTTCGCCCACTCTCTACAAATTCATTATCTTGAGTTCATTGGGCTCATAATCCCTCCCTCTTGGGCTTGGGCCACAAAATCTGACCCTACAACTACAATTCTCTCTAATAATAACATGACTACATATTTTGAAAACTTAACTGTTAAATCATGTGTCTTTATGTTCTTAACACATGTCAAATTTCGTGCTAATTAGATGTTATTTACTATAAAATTTATAAAACTTATTTTTTATATAGAATTTTAAACCACAAAAACTTAAAATATAAACATTTAATAGATAACATATCTATTAATTTTTGATATTATGAAAATTTTGCTAGTATGGATGATATAAGAAGAAAATGTAATCTAATGGTAGACTTGTTTCACATCCAATAAAAGATATGGACAAAGTTTGGTTACGAACTTGGTTGTAACATAAGATTACAACTCTACTTATGTCTTTTTATTATATGTGAATTTTAACTAATTCACCATTAGATTCATTTTCTTATATCCTCAACACTTACAAAATTTCTAGAAAATAAAAAATTAATAGCTACGTTATCAATTAAATATTTAAATTTCAAGTTTTTGTAGTCTAAAGTAAATTTATAAATTAAATAGTAAATAATATTTTATTGACAAGAAATTTAATGTGTGTGTTATGAATATAAAGAACATTCAATCTAATGGTTGGATTTCAAAATATGTAGCTATGCTAATCTTTTTAGTGAGTATTGTAGCCTTAGTTTACAACTAAGTTGGTAACCAAAATTTTTCTAAAAGATATTAAGTGGATTTGTCTTTATACTACAACCAAGTTTGTTGCCAAAATTTTTCTTTTGGAATTTAACTCACCGAAAAAGAAAAAAGAAAAAAAATAAAGGTCCAATGTCATGTAGCACTTAACAGTACGACATGATGTTTAGAAAAAAGAGCGACGACACGCAATTTTAAAGGACGTTTTGCAATTGTGTCGTGGCTGCTCATCCATACCATTCGAGAAGCTGCGAATTTTGTTTTGAGTTTTTGAGGCATCGAATTCGAAGGTTTTAAGCACACATACACAATACTGAGAGCTTCGTAACATTCCCAATTTTTTTTTTCCAAAAACAACAAAAAAAAGTGGTGCAAGAATCCGAGTCTGGGAGAAGAGATTCCATATGATTATGGAATGCTATCACGTGTTTTTGTAAAATGTTTTACCAAATTTTTTAAATTAAAATGTTTTATGATTTTTTATAAAGGATTTTATAGTTAAAAGAAAATATTTTACAAGTTTGACCATATTTTATATGCAAATAAATACATAAAAATGGAAAAATATTTTTCGAAAAATATTTTACTTCAAAACAAAATAAGCGCCTCATATATAAACCATTAAAAAAAAATGCTAAATAACAAATTACATCCTCTAACTATGTTTGAATTCAATTAAGCCCTATAACTTCTAATTCATTCATTTTAGCCTTGTAATCCTTCCATTTAGGGTCTGTTTGGGATCCGTTTACTTTGCTGAAATTAAATTTTTTTTGTTAAAAATACTGTAGATAAAGTTAAAAGGTAACTGAAATAATATAATGAGGCTCATGAATAGTTCCAAAAAGTATAATGAGACTTATTAATAATAACAAAAATAAGTTAAATAGTTAAAAAAACTGGTTTTTTAAGCAATCCCAAACGCACACTTATTCTATTAAGAGTTTGTTTGGGATGTGATAAAAAAATTAAGTTTATTTGAGTTTTTAGCTTCTTTTTGGTACTATTTATGAATCTCATTGTACTATTCATCTAAATTTTAACCTTTTTTTAACACTTTAAACAAAAAATTTTAAATTTAAGTTAAATAAATTGTCCATAAATAGACCTAAGTGGGTTGCCATTAATATCCCTAAATTGACATTTTATTAAAATTTGAAAAAAACTAATAAAAGTTCATTGAACACAGATGAAATTTACAGGACCGAAATTAATAACTCAAAAAAAAAAAAAAATACTAGAATTAATTGAATACTAGACAAAATTAGAAGGCATAATTTATAATTTAACCCCAAAAAAAAAAAAAAAAAAGAATTGTCCACGCACGATTCGATAACACATAACAACACGACATGACGCTCAGGAAAAGAATTATCAACGACGTGCAGTTTTAAAAAGACCCATTTGTAATTGTGCCGTGGCTGTCTCACTCTCATCCCATTGGAGAAGAAGCTTCGACTTTTGTTTAGAGTTTTTGAGGCATCATCGAATTCGAAGCTCTTAAGCACAAATACTGAGACTATAAGCTTTGTAAAACATTCCCAAAAATTTTTTGTTTCCAAAAACAACAAAAGCAAAAAAAATGGTGCAAGATTCAGAGTCGGAGAAGAGATTCCATACGATTATGGACAAGCTTTTCCACGCTCCCAATCCCAAATCCTCCAGGTACTATTTCCAATTTCTCTTTCTCCAAATTTCGATTCGTTTGATACATAGTATTATTTTTCAACTTTGCTAAGACCAGCGCTAGTGATAGTGATAGTGTTAGACTCATCATATATGTTCACAATATTCAATCCAAATCCAAATTTGCTATCTCATACTGCACATTTATATTTATATATAATTTTTGTTTTGTTTTGTTTTTTTTTTTAAATTTTCAAATCCTTTCAATTTTGTTTGTTCTTCTCTGTAAGGGTTTGTACTGTGTCTAACTTTGAATTTTTTTTTTTTTTTGGTTTCTCTAATTTTTGGTGGCCATGAGTTTGTTTAAATTTGTTGAAATCCAATTTGAATAGTAATATACTAATATCCCAGTTTTCTTGTTCATTTCTGTTGGAGTTTTGCTCTGTATAAATCAAATTCTTCTGTTGAAATTCAAATTGTCCTATATTTATTCATTGGGTGGCCTTGGGTACTTGTTAATGAATCATTTTAGAAAATGTTTTAATACCACTTCTATAGAAAATATAAAAAGTTATTAAAAAAAAAAATTCAAAATCTATTTTCCTTTGCCATAATTTAAAAAAAAAAAAAAATAGTTTCAAAACCAATGCCCTTAGGGCATCTATTAACTTATCAAAAAATATTTATTTGTTTGTTTGTAACTTTAATGAAGCTTGAACCATTTTTGTTCTCAGTTTCTAGGGTTTATGCAAATTTTAGTAAAATCTAGTGTTTTTATGTGTGCATATGTGCTTGACTGCCTATGATTCTTTTTTTTTTTTTTTTTTTTTATATATATTTTTTAAAATTTTTATAAATATAATTATGTTGTTTTTGCTGTGATATATTTGGTTTGATTGTGTTTTTTCCGATTTGGTAGTTCATCTGGGCCTCAATTATCAAGAGGAAGAAAACGTCCAAACCCATCATCGGCGTTAGCACTAGTGGAACCTAGATCGCGAGGGGATATAATTGAGGGATCGCAACATTCATCAGCTTTAGCCGGAACATCTCAAGCACCAATTTGTCGGCCGTGGGACCGTGGAGATCTTATGAGGAGATTAGCCACATTTAAGTCTATGACGTGGTTCGCCAAACCCAAGGTTTAATAATACCACCCTTCTTATATTATCTTTATTTATTTAATACTTATTAATTTATAAAATTAGGTTAAAATTTTTCTTATGATTAGATTATGAAGACACATCCCTAATTCCGTAATTTGTTTTTATTTTTTTATTTTTTAATAATAAACTTGTGCCATGTCAGAAAGCTTTCTTGTATGTTGGTGGTGTCTTTAATTTCTCGTTTTTACAATAAATGATTGGGTTCTTTGTAGTCTTATTATTATGAAATAATTGAGGCACATTCAGTTGTCTAAGGATAATTGATAAGTGCAATACCTCACTTATCATGTACATGTCTTTCAAAGGTGAAAAGGTAGTTGTTGAAAGGCTGAAATTTTAAGCCTGTTTCGATATCAGCTGGTTGTTCCTGGTCTTCAAGGAAGCAATTAAATTGAGATCAAATTTAAACTTTCCTTTTAATTTTTGGAGGAGTGCATGTGGTGAGGTCGCTTACTTTTGGTATAACAAATATAAACATTTGGGACAATTATGTTTGGAATTTATAGGAAATTGGATTTGCTATAAAGACAGAGTGAGGGCTGTGGTTAGTGATGATGAGTGGAATTGAACCTGTTGTCACTTTAGAGCATTTATTATTGTTCCCTCCAACCTTCATGGCTTCACCATTAATATAAGTTTGCAAAAGAGAGTTTGGATGCCTAACTCCAGACAGGGGTTCATTGTTAAATCTGCATGGTGAACTTCGTGAGAGCCTCTCCCAAATGTTCCCTGGTTCAGATTGGCCTTCTGTTCTACAACATTTCAAAATACTCATTTTTGTGCTGGTTGGAAGTGAGGCGAATTTGCAGCCAAAGGTATATTGTTTGGGAAAGGCATTGTTCTAGAGGCGTTTTTATTTTCTTGTTGAATAGCAGGTGATAATCTTAGTTGCATGGGAAAGATTCTCACTGGTGATAATTTGAGGAGGAAATGTTTTATAATTGTGGAGTGGTGTTACGTGCTGGCATAGCGGAGAGGATGTCGATCACCTGCTGATTCATTGTGAGGGGGCCTATTGGTTATGGAGCTATGCCTTTAGATCTTTTGGGGTCTCTTGGGTCTTGCCTAAGAGGGTGGTTGATGTTTTGGCCGGATGGAGTAATTGGTTGGGGAAGCGTTTGTCGGGTATTTGGAACTTAGTACCATCATGTGTGATGTGGATCACTTGCAGAGAATGTTATAATCGTATTTTTGAGGATTTGGAATGTCCAGGGGAGCAACTCATAGAATTTTTTGCTGGGACCTTGTTTGACTGGTCTCATGCTTGGAGATTCACTTCTAGTGATTCTGTTCCTTTGTTCATAGATTCTTTATTTTCGTGTATATATTTTTTAGGCTGCTTCATTTTTTTTTTCAGATGAAACAGTACTTTCCTTTAATAAAATTTTTCTTATGAAAAAAATAAAAATCTTAGTCACTTGCCTTTATCTTGTTATTTTGCTAAAGGGATTTAGACTTGGGCTGAAATTTTTATTTTATTTTATTTTTTTATTTTATTTTATTTTATTTTTTGTGCTAGGTAAATATGGGGGGGGGGGGGGGGGGCGCTGGTGGGATTCGCACCTCAATGCCTAGGTACCACAAGAGGTGCTGGAATCACTGGGGTATCCCTTGAACCCCAGGATTGGGCTATGAGGAGTTATGCCATGAGAAAATAGTTTGGTGACTGGCAAGTTATTTCTATGGCAGCTGGAAAGTTTAGAGGAAAACTCGGGTTTTACTACGTTTGAAAAAAAAATCTACTTCATATTTGAAGGGAGCACAATGGCACCATATTTGAAAAGAGTACTTGAATAAAGCAACCTTTCAAAGTGCTAGTAAAAAATTTAAGTTAGCTGGTATAGTAATGACTGGTGTTTCTGCCAGGATCATATTCTTATCAATGTGGTTTGTGATCTGGTCAGTGGGTGATGTTTTTTATGCACCTTTTGTCAGCATTATTTTTTATTTCAACTAAGGTGGGTCAATTGGGTCAACCTTTTTTTTTTTTTAATGTTTTTGGCAGTTCCTTGCCTTGAAGGATTTGTTCATACTTTAGATCTCATTTTGGTTTCTGAATTTGTAATTTATAATGAACTGAAAATATGGGATATATATCCACTTTCAAATGCTGGGTAGACCAAGGTGGAGACATTTAATTTCCTTTGGACAGTTTAAAGATCTTCTAATGCCTTTATCAAATTTTGGTGCTATTTGGTTATATTCTAGACTTTAGTTAATTGGTTATATCTGTTCAGATGTGATTAAAGATGTCATTTTCTGTCAAGTTGCAAATGAAACTATTTTTATTTTCTCAGGTAGTCAGTGCTGTGAATTGTGCTAGGAGAGGTTGGGTCAATGTAGAAATGGATATAATAGCATGTGAAGCATGTGGAGCACGAGTCCTCTTTTCTACTCCATCATCTTGGTCTCAGCAGCAAGGCATGTTACTCATCTATTTTACAATATCAAGAACCATCAAACCTAGCTGTAACTGGTGCAGCAACTTTTTGTTATGTTCATGGCTGAAATGAAATTATTCTTTGTTGTTTCAGTTGAGAAGGCAGCCTTGGTATTTAGCTTAAAGCTGGACAGTGGACACAAATTACTCTGCCCATGGATTGACAATGCCTGCGATGAAACACTGGCGCAGTTTCCACCTACAACACCTCCAGCTTTAGTTGATAAATTTAGAGAACGTTGCTCTGCGCTCTTACAACTTTTAGCTCTTCCTGTAATATCATCTTCAGCCATTGAGCACATGAGAAGCCCTCAGCTGGAACAATTTCTTGAACAATCTTCGATTCTGGAATATGGTGATATATCTAATGTAAATTATCAAACAGAATACCTGGCCAATGAATGTGAAGCAGAATCTGCCAATTTGTATCATCAGGTATGAACTTTGTTTGCTAGTGTAGTGTATAAATTCTATATAAGCTTGAATTTTTGCTGGAGTGTGTTTCATTGTATTTATTGTCCTTGCATGACTGATTCAAATCCATCTGCTTACAAGTTTTTAGAATTTAAACAATAGTTGACAATGCTATTTCCATGATTACGTGTTTCTATGCCAAATAATGTGATTAATACTAGTCATACTAGCGGTATTGTGACTCTTTTACTGGCATCTCATGTATTATGTATATTTTTTTGATAAGTAACATCTCATGTAATAATTGCTAGTAATTTTTAGTTTCTTTTCCGTTATTGGTGGAAATTGATTTTTTTAAGGCATTTGCAGGCACAAAAGCTCATAAGTTTGTGTGGTTGGGAACCTCGTTCACTACCTTATGTGGTCAGCTCCAAGGATGGATCTAATCAGTCTGCTAAAAATGGAAATACATTAACTCCCTCTTCTTTATTTGCTAATAGACAGTACCCTAGCATCAATCTTAAGTCTGCTAGCATTGACAAAATTACGGAGGCTGATGACAATTCCAGTATTTCTACTGGAGTACAGTCTGATACCCATTCTGTTGTTTTAGATTGCAAGCTTTGTGGAGCCAGTGTTGGATTATGGGCTTTCTCTACAGTTACAAGGCCTATGGAGTTATTCAGATTAGTTGGTTACACAGAAGTCAATAGTGAAAATGGTCCTGGAACCCATGATTTAGGGAACATAAATCAGGTTGTTGATGATGGTGGAGGTGTTATCAGTACTACTGCAAGCGGTGCAACATCATTGAAGGAGGGCCCAAAAAATTTAAACTTGACTATTGCTGGGGGTCCTCCACCAACAAAACAGAATTTTAAAGCAACCATTTCTTTGCCTGTTATTGGCCAGAATTTAAGGTCTCGGTTTTCTTATGATTCTGAATTTAGAGATCGTATATATGTTAACCAAGAAGAGATTCGATCTGATTTTCAGAATAAGAATTTATTTCAGGAGAAAAATGACAACACAAAGAACACTGATTTTGAACACTTGGGGCTGTTAAATAGCAATAGACGTGATCATGGATGGTGTAGTTCTACATGCAATGATCAGTCACATTGTTTGAACCATGGCATTACTGAAAAAGATGATGCTCTTAGAAAAGAGAATGACAATGAGGTGTTGGAAGGAACAAGTTTCGGTGGGCAAGGAACTTCACTTGAAGTTGGTAGGCACAATTCTATTGAAGAAAGTATGATTGAGGGCACACAAAATGTGGCACAGAGTTCCAGTCAGAATGGCATTTTGCCTGAAAATGATGAGATAATTATTTCAGATTCTTTACCAGCAGAGGATTCGGGTACTTCTCAGATTAGAGACCCTTCTAGTGTAGCACCAGATTCTGATGTCATAATTAGAAATGGTGAGAGTAGCAAAGATGACTCCTTGGTGATGGTTGCACCTGGAAACTGCAATTTGCAACAGATTTCAGGAACAGATAAAGTACAATATAAAGAAATTTCTTTAGCTACCAATAGAATGCAGATTCCTGAAAACAATGAATCCATGATCTGCAGTACAGGTAAGACATATTTTCTTAATATTCTCTCTCTCTCTCTCTCTCTCTCTCTAACCATGATTGTTAAATCAAATTTGACACTTATTAGTGTCTTTGCTTGTACTCATCTACTGATGTGAATATTGTACGCAACAAGTAGAATATTCACATCAGTAGATGAGTATTCTATGCAACAAGTAGAGAAGTGTTTTGATCAACTGAATCTATCCTAATCAATCTTTTACGCAACTTGATTTCACATTAGGTCAATACTAGATGCACTCATTTGAAACAGCACCCCTAGTAGAATTCCTCTCTTGATGCTTTCATCCATTGAGGCATAAACTTCACATAAGGTGTTGCTATTATATGCCTCAATAACCGATCTGCATACATAGGGTAATGATGCATCACCAACTCTTTTCCCCTGCCCAAGGTTCTTTAGCTGGCAACAATATAAACCTAGGATACTATTTTCTTCAATAATTAATGACTGGGCTAGATCTGGTTGAACAGAGTGTTCAAGGATATCACCTGTTTATCTGGATGATTGTCTAAAAAGTAAAAACAAGTGAAGGTATTGGCACTAGGTTGCTTATGATACATATGAGGGATGGAAGGTGACATGAATTTGGTGGTGGCAGTTCATAGAGGCTCAAAGCTGAAGTTGCCTCTACATGGAAAGCATAGAACAAAAGTCTGTATTGGAGGACATACAACTAGAAGCATATGAATTATGAAGTTCTCATGTGGACAGCAAAGAACAGAAGTCTGTATTAGGGACTGCATTTTGTACACCTAACCATTCTTGCATGTTGATGGTATCTTTTCATCATTATCCCTCTTTAGAAAAACAACACAAAGCTACAGTGATGCTTTTTATGCCCAAACCTATTGCTGAAAATACAATGCTAAGTCATCTATAGTCATCAAAATTTTTTCTACAAGTTAAATACCTGCATAAATTGCCAAAGTAGCTCATTAAATCATCCTTTGATACAAACCATCCTTCTCTCTAAATCATGTGTCAAGTTCTCTGGTGAACTTTGAGGGTATTGACTTTTTGGGTCAGTCCATAGATGGATATGCTTTATGCATTTTTCACATTTGCAGTTAACTTTGACATGCTCTTTGTTTTTTTTTTATTCTCATATTGATGTTTATTGTGTCATTTGATTATAAAAGCAGGTTTTAACAACGTTCCTCTCTCCCTCTTTCCTTTCAGGAAAAGATCTGATGCGGGTAGTTTCAGACAAAGCAATGGAGTTTGACCCAATCAGGCAGCACAGACATTTTTGCCCTTGGATTGCATCAACAGGCAATGGAGCACCTGGGTGGAAACAAACACTCTCTGCTTTACTACGTCAAAAAGGGGTTTCTACTTCACCTGAGAACTCTTCAGCTGCCTCCATAATTAAGGTACTTCTGATACATTCTCAGATGTGGGTGCTCACAATATAATTTTTCTTTGCAAGTAAGACATGGAGGGCCACATTGTGGATTGTGATTGCCTGTGCCACTGATATATCTGTTGCAATTTATTACATCTTTGTTTTTGTGTACTACTAGACTGTGACTATATGATGTAAA
Organism: Quercus cerris; assembly: GCA_963669245.1. Lineage (NCBI taxonomy): Eukaryota > Viridiplantae > Streptophyta > Magnoliopsida > Fagales > Fagaceae > Quercus > Quercus cerris. Next base: position 23,129,135 of record OY770012.1, read on the forward strand.
AAGCAGCATCCTTATCCTAAGCTGGGTTTGGAACTCCTGAAAATAAAACTATGGTGTAGCAGACCATTCATTATCAGTAGACAGCAACAAAAATGATGTTGCTAATGCTGAGTGCTGAGTGCTGACAAAACCCATACGGGTTTCATAATCTATCTTGTCCCAACTTTACAATTTACAATATGAAAAAAAAAGAAAAAGAAAAAAAGAACAAAGAAAGCTGTGCCAACATGATTAATATTGTGGTTGGGGTTGATTTATAGCTGTGAAATTGCCATCCTCAGAGATTAAACATCTTTCTGTTTAACATTTGTACAGGTAGATGATCCCATCACTTCAGTCAGGAGGCTTTTCATGTCTCCATCTGCAAAAAGAATGAAGACAACTCCTCTATCAAGCCAAAGCACCAAGCATTAGCCAACTGATTTTGCTGTGCATCCTTGGGTTATCTGAAATGTATGACAGTTGATTTTCTACCATTGATTTGGCAGAAATTGTATGAGCTTGAGGTGATGCATTTATCTTGGCATGCAATCCATTTTGAATAACTCCTGGAAATGTTGTGTTTATTGTTACTGAGTTCTTGTCACAAATGTAGTTTGCTGCCAAACTACCGGTTGAGAATCAAAATTGTTACTTTACCTTATTGGAGAGGCAACTTACAATACTAAACGAATGTATTGAGGCTTTTTTTTTTTTTTTCCTTCCCCGGATAACACTGAATTATACTGTTTTACAAAGAAATGTTCTCTCTTCCAGCTATAATAATATAAAAAAAATAAACAGGTTGTGGGGTACAGCAATTGATGCTACTCTATTAAGCCGCAATTTGTGACAGCCACCTTTGAGTAAGGACGGTTGAAGCCTCTTTCTGCCACGACAGCCCTCTTATCGCCTATCAGCTTGGCCACCCTGTTTACCAGACGAAAGTTGATGGTCAATTACCTCTATGTAATAATGTCTTGTTAATGAAGAGAATGGATACGATTATTTAAGAGCAAAATTTACAAAACCATAAACTTTCTAGGCTCTGCAATAAAGTCCTCTCTATGGCTATCATGTTAGGTTATGTTTAGATTCACTATTGTAAATTCAAAAAAGTCCCCCATTGGAGGCCAAATTTTGGATAGCCTCAAATCTAGTAATTTTGCAGTACAAATCGTTAAAGGCAAGAATGGAACTGATAAGATACATATTCGGCATTGCAGTTCTGCAGGGTATAGTGGGTTTTATTCTATCAACAAAATTCCTATGCATGCTGCTTGTTTGCCTGCTAAGAAAAATTAAGACACACAAACAGCCAGAGTGGTGAACTCACCTAAAATATGGGGAACTTGTGTTCTCACTCACAGTCTTCACCTGTCCAATCCTCTCCACAACTTCCATTCCTCCCAAAACTTTTCCAACAACTAAAGCTGATGCATCCAGCTCCGGAGAATCCTTGGTGGTAATCGCAAATTCTGTCCCATTCGGGTCTATTCCAACCTCCTCTTGATCAATCTCCAGCTTCCCTTTCCGTGCTACCACCTTCAATTTTGGAGGCGGTTTTAAAGGATTCCTCACAATGATGCTCACAGTTCCAGCCAGGTTCTTTGTCCCTGGACACTTCTCATATGATCTCTGCCATTCATCAATAAGACTTTCAGCTGCCAAATCACTTCCTGTGCTCTTCGCAAGTTCAACATCCACACCATAGGATCTAACTCCACCATGTTGAACATAATTCGGCATGATTTTAATGAACTCTTTTCTTCTGTAGCTTATACCAGCAGCTCCACTGACAAGTTTACTGAATCTAGCAGCTCCAGCCGGAGCATCATCCCCATATAGCCCGATGATGATGCGACCAACAGGTTCTCCATCAATGGATATATCAAGGAATGCTTTCCTTGTTGGGTTTTTATTGGTGCAATTGGGAGTGGCGTTTGAGTTTTCCTCTTGTCCTTCATTTATGTTGGTGTCTGCTATGTTTTCTTCAGCTTGTGCCCTGGACTGGAGGAATGGCTCAAGATTTTGAAAGCTCAAGAGGAGAAGTAACGAAGAACTGCTTCCAATTGCAAGCTCTCTCCGTGAGAATTTGCAGCATTGTTTGATGATAGGAAAAGGCGTGAGAGTGGGTATGTTTTGAAGTTGTGGAGGATGTGATGGTGGTATCGGAGGATGAAGGAATTGAGAGGATTGCAAGAATTTAGGACTGCGTAACATTTTCTTCTTGTAGAATTTCTCCTGGATTTGTATCTTCACTATAGAGACTGTTTTGTTGGTGTACAAAGTATGTTTCTCTGTTTTATTCAATGGTGAGATTTCGTGGATAAGAAAAGGTAGAAAGCCAATCCATATGCTTAGGAATGTGTATATGTTTATGGTAGTGAATGCACATCATCGGTTTCAATAGCCCTTACGTGGGCCATCCTTCGATTTGAAAAGAATGCCCAGTGTGCTACTAATGCTAGAGAAACAAAACTATTTACATGTATCTTCGCAACTTGTGGGAAGTGATAAATTGTGATTAATGTGAAAATACTCTCACATAGATTCATCATTTTTTCAATTTATTGAAGTGATAAATTATAATTAATGGGAGAAAATTGGCCTTTGCCTATTTCGCACAAAAAAATCCAGCATTTTGCCCATTTTTCCAAACTAATTATGGATATAAAACTTGATTTGTAGAAAATCGAGTATGGGGCGATCAAACTAAATAAAAGAATAAAAAAAAACTTGCATGGAACTTGAGTTTGTGGAGCTTGGGTTCCATTTAAAACATCACTATAGGGCACCCTGAACGCAGCTATAGGTATGGGGTGATCAAACTTAAAAAAATAAAAAAAAACTTGCACAGAACTTGAGTCCATGGAGCTCGAGTTCCATTTAAAATGCCACTATAGGGCTCCTTGAACACAACTATAGGTATGAGACGATCAAAAAAATAAAAAAATTGCATGAAACTCGAGTTCATGGAGCTCGAGTTCTAGAATTTTTTTTTTTTTTTTAAATTTTTAGTTTGTTATAATTCGATTATCCAAAAATCGAGTTTCAAAACAGGTGCATTTTCCTAATTAGTTTGGGAAAGGAGGCAAAATGCTGATTTTAAAAAAAAAAAAAAAAAAAGGGCAAAAGACCCATTTTCTCCATAATTAATGTAAAAACATTTTCATATGGATTCATCATTAACTACCTTTTTATTGTACATCAATCATATTATATTTGTCTCGACTTTCAACAATAGTGAAAAAAATTATTGAAGATTTTTGTGTCATTGGACTTTTTACTAAGATGCAACTCAAGGTTTGTGTGATTAAGAAAATATGTCGATAATAATTTTAAAAAATAAAAAACAAAAACTTACACACACTTAGAATGTCCGCTGCCAGCTCACTTGTTCTCTGACTCTATCTCTCTCGCACAATCTTTGGAACTGTATTCTGCATTTGATTCAATGAGTAAAGTTAGTATTTTCGTTAATATTGGTAGTTCTATTATGTGTATGCATAGTGGAGTTGGGTTTTATTATTTTTATTTTAATAAGGACTACGTAAAGGGGTTGTTGACAATTAATTTGAGTGTCTCCCTTAAAAAGTTTTGTCTTTAAATAGTTTAGAGTGTTTAACTCAAATTTGACAGTACATTACCCTACTTAAACTTAGTGGCATGCTTAACAATTATAAGAATAAAAATGATACACCCACAAGGCCACGACACACTGCTCAATGACCAAGAATTATATCAAAACTAGTAATGCACCAAAAATTTGGATTCATGAATATCTTATTTATGATCAAGATGGTCAATAAAAGTATCGTGATATCTATATCTTGATTTAGTTTTTCCTTTTTTATTTTATTAGAGTGACATATGTTTAAAACCAAAGAGTGATATTTTAGGAATCTAAAAATCACTTATTATTATTATTATTATCATTATTAATATTAATTATGTTTATGTTCATGTCTTTATTTTATGGCAATAGTGATATTAATATCTTGATTTAGTTTTCCCCTTTTATTTTATTTTATGTTTAAATCCAAAAGTTCAAATTTTATAAAGTTAAAAATCACAATATTTTTTTTTAAAATTTTTTGTTATGTTTATGTTTGTGCTCATTTTTATCTTTTGTGGACTTTTTGCAAAAATAAAATTTATAAGTTGACTATAAAAATTCTGTTAAAAAGTTTAATTTTTTTTTATTGTGCATAAAAATTATAGGAAAAATGTATTGTCTTTCAAATTTTTTAATTTATTATTTATTAAGTGACATTTTTTTTTTGAGAATCTATTAAATAACACTATTAAAACTGCATAAAGCGTACAAAATCAGAATCAATTTACTAATTTTTTAAAATATTTTTTTCTAACAAATTGAAAGAAAAAAAAAAATTCTTTACTTGTGATTGTGAAGAGGCAAATTGCGAGGCACACTACTAAGCTCCAAATGTATGGGGACTAGGGAGAGGCACATTGCTAAGTTTTGAATGATTTGGGTATTTTGATTTCTATATTAATTTGGACCACTGAATGTATTTGTGCACCCCTCTTGACAAATAAGGGCAATGTTGTTAGCTCAATTCTAAATATACCTTTGCCTATGATTATTATCTACAAATTTGGTGCTTCTAAAATAGTAATGCACCACAAATTTGGATTGACGAATATCTTATTTATTGTACTACCCGGAAAAAAAAAATAAATAAAAAAGAGACTTAAAAGGTGGGGTATTTAAGTAAATTTCTTGTGGTGTCAATTTTATAATTAAAATTATTAAGGGAGTTCTTAGAAACTAAAGCTGAAACTCTAGCTATTTATAGGCTAATTAAGTTAGCTTATAATTATAGATATTTTGGGTAAGAAAGTTACTCGAAATATTCAAGTAGAGAAAAATTGACGACATATTTGAGGTAAGAGCTTAAGAAATTTTATCTTTCGTCAAATTCAAGTTTTATATGAAATTAGAATATTTTTATGTGGGTAATTTTAGCCAATAATGAAACTATTTAAATGAGTTTTATGACGTAAACAGATAAGAATTTAGAGTTATATTTTTGGTACCGGATGCTATTTGCTGTCTTGGAAATCTAAGCTTTTTCTATGCCCTTTGTTGCGTTAATTGCAGATAGAAACTACAGATTGTTATGTTTGTGTCAAGATTTGTTGTGCTTGGTGTCAAGTTTCTGCACAGGCCTTTCTTTGAGAATAGTACCGAAGTGATGGAGTTGGGGAGTCTGGGAATACAAAAAGACAAGTAGCTAGTCTAGGCTTGAGGTCTGACAAGTTATCAATTATCGCATGTAAAAAAAAAAAAAAAAAATGATGACAATATATCAATTATCACATGTTAAAAAAAAGAAAAAAAAAGAAAGAAAGAGTGGGTATTCGTAATAGTGGCCAGGTACCTTTACTTTTCTAGTATGATAGTACTTGTACTCAAAGTTTTTAATTTTGGTGATAATAGATGGAATATACATATATATATATATATATATATATATATATATGAGATGAGTTTAGGTTATATTTGGTATAACTTTATAAGAATTATATATTTTTTTGACAATTGATTACTATTAAATTTAAGGATAAAAAAACATTCATAGTAATGTTATTATTACTTCTTAAAAATTAGTGATTTAAGCATTAACTCTTCTTATTAAAGAAAAAAAAAAAAATACTATAACATTAACTCTCCACTCTCTTCCATGTCATCATCTTCTTCCTCTCTTCATAAATTCCATGAGCTTTGTAATATTATAGTAATAAGTTTAAGGATCTAAAGTATTGTTCATTATTAGACTTTTAAGTAAAATAATTATGATATAATATTTTGCAAAGTATTGATAATCTTGGGCTTTCAATAAATAGTGTCAAATAGTTAGCTTGGGCTTTTAAAAGTGCCAACATAAGTTGGGCTTTTGATGTTGCCAATGAAAATTGGGTTTTGATGTTGCCAATGAGAATTGGGTTTTGGATAAATAAATTGTCATGGGTTTAACCATGGGCTTTGATTATGGATTTGAATTCCATTGATAAAATTGTTTTGCCATGGATTGGAATCATGAGCTTTTCAAATATTGTCAAGTTTAAGTATTCTTGGGCTTTAAATAGAATAGGGTTATTGGGTTCATAGGGCCAGTTTTGGGCTTAGCTAGATGATGATAATAAAATTGGATAAAATATGAGTTTTTGGGTTTTTTGTGATAATTTATATCATAACCCAATTTAAAGAATGAGATATGAAACATTTGTTATTAACATAATAATAGAGCAAAAAATATCTGGGAAAACCCAATAACTTATTAGTGGTATTTAAAAATAAATAGGTGATACTCAAATAAAATTAGGTGTAAAAAAAAGTACCCTAACATATACAAATGCATACTTTTTGAGTTTTTAGGATAAACATATATTTTGTCCAAATTGAGTAACGATATATGAAGACTAACTATGGCTAGGTAGGCTTGGAGTGCCTAACCTCATCCCATCTTGTACCCCAACTCCAAACCTTGTCTAGTAGAAAAACCTTCATAAAGTCGTGTTTTGGTTCCTAGACCTATAACTAGGTTGCTACTCCATTTTCCTCTTTTTAAGAGACACCATGTACTCTCAAGCTCGCACCGGCTTTGAGTCTAAAATCACTTTCAAAGAGATTAAGGACCACGCATCCCGCCTTCATGAAGGAACTGACATGCTAGTATATCATTTAAAGGGGTATGAATCATGGAACTTACATAAACACATGATATGTGCTTCCTAAGGCGATATGGGACTCTAGGATTGCTTCTCCCACTGGTCATTTACAATCCACCCCCTTATGGGTACACGCATCCTTGCGTGTGGAGCCCACAATTTTGGTTGGAGCATGATTCTTATACCATCTGTAATAATTCCATCCTAACTATGTAAATATTTTTTTGCTTTGGGGCCCATACTTTTCGTAGTTTTATTTCCCCCCAAGGCACACAGTAGTGGGGGGAAAATGTCTAGATACATTGAAAGGAGATCACTTCTTAAGTACAAGCACAATTCATGTGAATTGTGATATTTTAGTTAATACTCATAAAATGATCAAATTGTAACATTTTAAAAACTAAGCTATAACATTTATGTACCTAAAACTTTAAAGTTTTATATAAAACAAAATTTTGTTTTGTGCATATAGGTTTTGGAGCTTTAATAGACATTGACAAAATAGGAAATATTTTATTTTTCTTATTTAATTGAGGTTTTACATAAAATATTTATATATTAGTTTGACATATATATCAACAGAAAAATAAAGAAAATCGTAATATTAACCCAAAAAAAAAAAAAAAAATCCACATTCCTTTCTTGTGTCCAATGTAGCAATCTTTCAATAATAATAAATATGCTAAAATTCAAATTACATGGTATATGTTTAGGTTAATTTTCGTTTTTCAACATTTATTTATTTATAGTCAATTTTCCTTCCGTTTAAGAGTTCATAAGAGAATGGAATGAAATTATCATAAGTGAATAGAAAAGAATGGAATAGAATGGAAAGTATTTAAGTAAGGGAAATGAATGGAAATGAATGGAATGGAATGAGCTTAAGTAACCTCAATTTGATGTTTTAAAATAAAGGAATAGAAAGGAATGAAAATGAATGGAATGTAAGTAATCTTATTTGAGAGCAACATGAAGGGAATGGAATAGAATCATTTTATAACAATATTACTATTAGACCTGTATTTTAAAATAAAGAGTTGAATATATAGGGGTATTTTGGGAGTTTTAGTAAAAAAATTATTAAATCTAATTTCATTCCCTCCCATTCCTCCCAATTTTGAGAGGAATGAAAATTTGAAGTTTTAAGGGAATAGAAAGGAATGAGTGTTCCCTCCTACCCATTCCATTCCCTCCCACTTAAACTTCCAAACAAGGGAATGAAAAAATATTCTAAAATGATTCTTTTCATTCTATTCCATTCCCTTCTCCAAAACGAAGCCTTAAAGTTTACATTTATTGTAATTTTTTTTTTTGACAAACTACATTCATTGTAATTTAGTCCTTCAGTTTAAAATCCAATATTTAATAACTAAAATAAATTAAAAAAAAAAATATATATATATATATATATATATATATATATATATATATAAATAACTACTAAAATTTATATTAAGAAAAAAAAAATCTGAGATTCAAGAGAGAAAAAAAAAAAAAAGTCATCACTTAATCAAAATCGGTACAGACTCTCAAGATCTGAAGATCACTGTGAACCACCACGCCCAATACTACATCGAGCCCCTCAAAATTAACTACCCAACTTCATCAAATAACGAAGCCTTAAAGCTTACATTCATTGTAATTTAGTCCTTCCATTTAAAATCCAATATTTAACCACTAAAATAAATTTAAAAAAATATATATAAATAACTGCTGAAATTTATATTAAGAAAAAAAAAATCTGAGATTCAAGAGAGAAAAAAAGAAAGAAAAGTCATCACCTAATCAAAATCGGTACAGACTGTCAAGATCCGAAGATCACTGTGAACCACCACGCTCAATACTAAATCGAGCCCCTCAAAATTAACTACCCAACTTCATCAAATAACGAAGCCTTAAAGTTTACATTCATTGTAATTTAGTCCTTCTGTTTAAAATCCAATATTTAACCACTAAAATAAATTAAAAAAATATATATATATATAACTGCTAAAATTTATATTAAGAAAAAAAAATCTGAGATTCAAGAGAAAAAAAAAAAAAAAAAAGTCACCTAATCAAAATCGGTATAGACTGTCAAGATCCGAAGATCACTTTGAACCACCACACCAAATACTACATCGAGCCCCTCAAAATTAACTACCCAACTTCATCAAATTACAAAGCTTTAAAGTTTACATTCATTATAATTTAGTCCTTCCGTTTAAAATCCAATATTTAACCACTAAAATAAATTTAAAAAATATATTGTGGGGGTAAAAGCCTAACATTTTGTATTGGGTCTGGGGCCTCATTTTTGGGTTAAGGTATGTCCGAAGAAAAGAAAACGATTGGGAAGGATTCCACATGGGAGAGATATACCTGGAAATGATTGAGGAGTATAGTCCGAAGAGATCATCAGCAGGCCGAAGAGCGTATTCTCCTCGGATATAGAGAGTCTCGATCAAACAAGTACCTGAGAGGTTCAAGTGATCTTCCTAGCAACTCCAATGATAAGGATAAACTCTAGGCATGTCTGGAGATGACAAGAACAGAGAAATATCTAAAGGAAAAAGTTGCTACCGCCGTGTTTAATGCACTGCAGCAACTTTTTTAACGGCATTTATATGAAGAAGACCGTTGAACAGTGCAACTTCAACTACCAACACTCTTGGAGAACTAAAGAAGATACCTGATGTGACATGTACTCAAGTGATTGCTTGGATGAAGAACAAGTGTGCGATGAAGATGGTTTAGAAGAAAGCTTTATAAACGAGAAAGGTCTCTAAAGAATGGGATCGGAAAAAAAAGAGAAGAAGAGGGGGAGAAAGACTTTACTGTAGCTCTAAGAACTGTAATCACTGTTCAATCAATAATATACCTCTTCGGACGTCAATTTGTTTAGCTTTTATGTGCGTTTTTACGTTGGTTCATTCCTGGATACCATAATTAACCGTTGCTAAATTCACAATTAATCTAGCTCTTTCACCCACTCTCTACAAATTCATTGTTTTGGGCTTGGGCTACAAATCCTAACCCAACAATTGACACCATCTGTGGGAAGAGCTTAAGCAAAAGTCGAAGCAACAGCTGATAATGGTTGAACCAGGGCAACAACCAGCAGAGTCTAGGGCATCCCAACACGTTGACCATTTTCTTAATTTGGAGCAGAGACAAGATCGTGAAGGTAGTGTACACACTGCGTATACTGATCGAAGCCAGTCACATGACGGAAGTCACATATCTCATGCAGAGAAGAACTAGAATATGCAACTAGAACTTAAAAGGCTAAAGAGGGAGTTATGCCATGCAAAGAGAAAACGAATTTCTTCATATTCTGATGAAGATTCTGATGACGAACAAGACGTCATTTACAAGTAGAGATCGCAAACACCAGTCAATGAATCATTTTCCTATGAAGAAGAGTATCACCATAAGAGGCAACCTCGAAGCCCCTCACGTGGAGGCGTAGGGAATGATGCTATGGGCAGGGCTTTGAATCAAATATCTAGGTCACCTTTTACACGCAGGATTGAAGAAGCAAGGCTTCCTCGTCGTTTTCATCAGCCGACGTTCACCATCTATAATGGTAAAACAGACCCTATGGAACATGTGAGTCATTTTAACCAAAGGATGGCTGTCTACTCCAGAGATGAAGCTCTGATGTGCAAGGTTTTTCCCTCTAGTCTCATACCGGTTGCAATGAGATGGTTTGACAATCTGGAAGTAGACTCCATCAGTTCCTTCAAAGAGCTCACTCAAGCATTTGGTTCCTGTTTTGTCACATGCCGAAGAGTGGCTAGACCCTTATCTTTACTGCTATCTTTAAGCATGCAAGAGGGTGAGACCTTGAAAACGTATTCAGATAAGTACTAGGAGATGTTTAATGATATTGAGGGCAATTTTAATGGAATGGCCCTTAGCACGTTTAAGCTTGGCCTTCCTACTAACCATGGTTTAAGGAAGTCTTTAACTGGTAAGCCAGTTACTAACATGCGTAAGCTCATGGACCATATTGAAAAGTATAAAAGAGTCGAAGAGGATTAATAGCAAGGGAAGGGAAATGATAAGATTATCCCCTAGGAGAGGAGGGATTTCAGGTCGGACCGTTACAATAACAGTAAACCGCGGAGAGATTTTGTTGGGCAATCAGGATCAACAAATCCTCAAACGGTCAACACTGTATTCAAAGAGCCAGTACACCAAGTTCTAGAAAAGATTAAGAATAAACCATTCTTTAAATGGCTGAATAAAATGGTGGGGAACCCTGAGAGGCGTAATCATAACCTTTATTGCCAGTACCATCAAGATCATGGGCATACCACAGAGGATTACAGGAGCCTGTGGGATCATTTAGACCAACTGGTCTGCGAAGGTAAATTAAGACACCTCTTGCACCACTCTAGTGGCCGAGGAAGTTAGGTGAACTCAGAGCCCCGGAGAGATGGCTCTTCAAAGCCCCTATGAGGGACTATTAATGTCATTTTCACCGCACTGGGGAGAACAGGATCTTGGCTATCAAAGGTTATGTCGGTAGCCCGGTTACTCGCAGGGGATTTCGGCCCAGGTCCGAAAAGAGCTAAATCAGATGCTCAACTGGTTTTAGGGTTCTTGGACGAGGACAAGATGGGAACCATCCAACCCCATGGTGATGCTTTAGTAATCACCCTCAGAATTGGAAGGTATGATGTGAAGAAGGTAATAGTGGACCAGGGCAGCATAGTAGAGATAATGTACCTTGATCTCTATAAGGGGCTGAACCTAAAACCTCAAGACCTGACACCATATAATTCCCCCCTGATAAGTTTTGAAGGAAGGGTTGTTACCCCGATAGGCCAAATACGATTACCTGTGCAGACCAGTTCAGAGGTGGTAGAGGTGGATTTCGTAGTTGTAGATGTGTATTCACCCTATACGGCAATTGTAGCCAAACCATGGGTTCATGCACTAGGGGCTGTTTCCTCTACTTTGCATCAGAAAATTAAATATCCATCTGAATGGCAGGTTTGTGAAATCCGTGGAGATCAATCTACGACCAGACAATGCTTAGTGGCTGCCATCCAGCATAAGACTGAAACTGAGGCCTCGGCCCAGGCCGAAAAGGGTTTATAGCAGTTAAAACCTCAGGCATTGCCCATCGAAGACCCAGCCGAGGGCGTTAGGTGCGAAGATTTAATAAAAGTTGTTATCGGAGACAATCTAGAAAAATTCTTTCAGGTTGGATCTCAGCTGCCTTTGCAGGAGAGGGAGGAGCTAATAGAGTTCCTTAAAAGAAACCTTGATGTATTTGCCTGGAACGCTTACGAAGCCCCAGGGGTGGATCCAGAATTCATCTATCACCATCTGAAAGTCAACTTGTTGATTACCCCTAAGAAGCAGCCTCTTCGGCGCCCATCTAAGGAACACGCAGATGTAGTAAGAGAAGAAGTAACAAAGCTCAAACAAGCTGGAGCTATTAAATAAGTTTTTTATCCGGAGTAGCTAGCAAATACTGTGGGGGTAAAGAAGAAGAACGAGAAATGGCAAGTCTGTGCAGACTTCATTGACTTAAATAAGGCTTGTCCTAAGGATCCATTCCCCATGCCAAAAATTGATCAGCTAGTAGATGCCACGTTAGCCATCCTCGGATGAGTTTCTTGGTTGCTTTCCAAGGCTCCCACCAAATACCGTTAGCCCCGGATGACCAGGAGAAGACTGCTTTTGTCACCCCTATTTGTAACTACCATTACAAAGTAATGCCATTTGGTTTGAAAAATGCAGGATCTACCTACCAAAGAATGATGACGATGATGTTTGAGTCATAGCTGGGCAAAAGTATCAAAATTTATATAGATGACATGGTGGTGAAAAGCAAAGTCGTTCATAAGCATGTAAAGGACCTTGAAAACATTATTGAAGTTCTAAGAAAGCACAAGCTGCGTCTAAACGCTTTCAAATGCTCATTTGGTGGGGGATCAGGAAAATTCTTGGGGTACATGGTGACTCACAGAGGAATTGAAGTTAACCCCGATCAGATAAAGGTCATCCACAATTTACAATCTCCTCGAAATCCCAAAGAAGTTCAGAAATTGACTGGAATGGCCGCTGCCTTGAACCGATTCATCTCTCGATCAGCAGATAGGTGCAGACCTTTCTTCTTGTTGATCAACAAATGGAAAGGGTTTGAGTGGATTGAAGAGTGCGCTTTGGCCTTCAAACAACTCAAAGACTACTTGGCTCAGCCACCAATCATGTCCAGCCCTAAGCCAGATGAGGTCTTGTTTGCCTACATTGCTATGGCTTCCTGTGCTGTAGGTTTGGTATTGATACGAGTGGACCAAGGCGTGCAAAGACCAGTTTACTATGTGAGTAAGTCATTGCATGAGGCCGAGATTCAGTACCTGCCACTGGAGAAGGCCATATTGGCAGTAGTACTTGGTACACGGAAGCTGCCTCATTACTTCCAAGCATATACAGTCGTTGTGCTCACACAACTCCCGCTTAAAACCATACTTAGAAGTGCTGACTACACGGGAAGAATAGCTAAATTGGGCACTATCCTAGGGGCTTTTGACGTTAAATACCTACCTCGCACTTCAGTCAAGGGCCAAGTTCTCGCAGATCTGGTGGCCGAGTTCACAGAGCCTAGTTTAGAAGAGGTAATGGCAGAGAAGGACATGGATGAAAAATCGGTTGGCATGATTTCTCAACGGGGCCCGTCATCTTGGGAAGTATATGTAGACGGTGCAACAAATAAGAAGGGTTCTGGAGTGGGGCTAGTGTTAATATCTCCAAAGAAGATTGTTATCGAAAAGTTAGTTAGGCTAAACTTCACGACCACAAATAATAAGGCCGAGTACGAAGCTTTACTGATGGGAATGGCTATGATTCGAAAAATGGGAGGAAAGTCAGTGGAAGTATTCTCGAACTCGAGATTAGTCGTTGGTCAAGTACAAGGTGAGTTTGAGGTGAAAGACGAAAGAATGCAGGGATACTTAAGCCGGGTTAAATGTTTGCAATTGGAGTTCGACTATTTTAATCCGCTGCACGTCCCCAGAAGTGGTAATGCACATGATGATTCTCTGGCCACGCTTTTTACCTCCTCGGCGCAAGATTTGCCGAGAGTTATCCTCTTCGAGGACTTGTATGGACCTACAGAGGTAAGAGTAGAGGTACTCCAGGTTCATCAAATCAGGGCCGAACTCAGTTGGATGGATCCTATAATTAAATTCTTGAAGGAGGATATCCTGCCTAAAGAAAGGAGGGAAGTTGACAAAGTTCGGAGGAAGGCAACCAGATTCTGGCTATCCGAAGATCAGAAAATTTATAAACGCTCCTATTCTGGACCGTACTTATTATGCATGCATCCCGAAGCGGTTGAGTTGCTACTAGAAGAATTACATGAAGGAATCTGTGGGAGCCATACTGGAGGTAGATCCTTGGCTCACCGAGCCATTACTCAAGGTTATTGGTGGCCGAATATGCAAAAAGAAGCTCATGAATATGTTAAGAAGTGCGATCAATGTCAACAGTTTGCCCCAAATAGTCATCAACCAAGGGGATTCCTTAATCCACTATCCAGCCCATGGCCCTTCGCTCAATGGGGCTTAGATATTGTGGGTCCATTCCCTAAGGCTGTAAGAAATAGGAAATATCTTCTGGTCGGCACAGACTATTTCACCAAATGGGTCAAAGCTGAACCTCTGGCCAACATCAGAGACGTAGATGTGCAGAAATTTGTGTGGAAGAATATCGTCACTCGGTTTGGGGTTCCTCATGCTTTTATCTCAGACAATGGCCTACAGTTCGATAGTAAAGCATTCAGGAATTATTGTAGCGAACTAGGAATCATAAACAGATACTCCACCTCTGCCTATCCTTAGGGGAATGGGCAAGCAGAAGCAGTTAACAAGGTCATAGTAAGTGGATTAAAGAAGAGACTAGACGATACGAAGGCAAATGGGTGGAAGAATTGCCACATGTACTTTGGGCATACAGAACTACGCCTCGTAAGTCTACTGGAGAAACTCCATTCTCAATGACCTATGGGGTTGAAGCTGTCATACCTTTGGAGAATGGGTTCCCAACATTGAGAACTAGTTCGTTCAATCCGATCGGCAACAATAAGCAGCTAGAGAAGAGTTTGGATCTAATTGAGGAAAGGAGGAAAAATGCAATGGTCCGATTAGCTCATTACCAACAAATGCTCAGGCAAGGCTATGATGCCCATGTAAAGCCAAGGCCCTTAGAACCTGGTGTTTGGTGCTCAGAAAGGTTGTGAGCACTGTAAGGAACCCAGCTTGGGGAAAGTTAGGTCCCAATTGGGAATGGTCATATCGTATCACCTCAGGGGCTGGCATTAGGGCATATTTCTTGGAAGACCTAGATACTCATGTAATACCACGCCCTTAGAATGCAAATAACCTCAAAAGGTACTATTATTAATCGAATCTTGTCTTCAATCAATATGCCAATTCGTTATATCAAGTCTATCGATGTTTAAACTTAAATCCAATCATGCCTGAAGTCCTCGGACCAGATGATTTGGGTTAGTTAACACTCATTTACAATTGTCCTAAGTGTTTAAACTTAAATCCATTCATGCCTGAAGTCTTCGGACTAGATGATTTGGGTTAGTTAACACTCATTTACAACTTTCCTAAGTGTTTAAACTTAAATCCAATCATGCCTGAAGTCCTCGGACCAGATGATTTGGGTTAGTTAACACTCATTTACAATTGTCCAAAGTATTTAAACTTAAATCCATTCATGCTTGAAGTCTTTGGACCAGATGATATGGGTTAGTTAGCATTCTATTAAAGTTTACAAGTGTTTAAACTTAAATCCATTCGTGCCTGAAGTCTTCGGACCAGATGATATGGGTTAATTAGCACTCCATTAAAGTTTACAAGTGTTTAAAATTAAATCCATTCATGCCTGAAATCCTCGGACCAGATAATTTGGATTAGTTAACACTCATTTACAATTGTCTTAAGTGTTTAAACTTAAATCCATTCATGCCTAAAGTCTTCGGACCAGATGATATGGGTTAGTTAGCACTCCATTAAATTTTACAAGTGTTTAACTTAAATCCAATCATACCTGAAGTTCTCGGATCAGATGATTTGAGTTAGTTAACACTCATTTACAATCCTCCTAAGTGTTTAAACTTAAATCCATTCATGCCTGAAGTTCTCGGACCAGATGATTTGAGTTAGTTAACACTTCCCTACAGTTATTATTGATGCTTAGACTTTAAAGGAATCTTGCCTAAAATTCTTGGATTCGCTTAGGTAAACTCTAACTTACGATAAGCCTCCTTAGTCATGTGTTTAATTCATAATTAGTTAGTAATACCCTCTGTGCATGTTTGAGAAAACCTTCCATATCATTCCTTGCTTTCATTACTCAATTAGTGATTCCTATACGAACTACTCTTTTCCGTATTAATCTAAGTTACTTGCATCATTAGCATGATATCATGGCTAAGTTTACCTATATTACCATAGTAACAAGTTATATCTATTTGCACTAATAATGAGTCTTATAGTACGTGCAAAGAAGACATGAGAAATAAAAAAGAAATGATTACATTGATCAAAAGAAAGTAGCTTGCAAATCCTTACATAAAAAAAAAAAAAAAAAAAAAAAAAAAAAAAAAAAAAAAAAAAAAAAAAAAAAAAAAAAAAAAAAACTAACTAACTAATACAAGTATGAAATAAAAATCCCTAAAATCTAAGCCTTCATCTCAGTGGTTGAGGAGTCAACTGTCTGGGTAGGCTGAGCTGCAGCAGCATTTGGGACTTGAACATCCTCGGTTGGAGGGGTCTGGCTGATTGGGGGCTGCTCCAGAGCTTCTGGGAGTTCGCAAATATCAGGATGATAATAAATGCTCCCAGGTTGCCTTAAGACAGACTCTGGAGGGACACCAACAGCGTCGAGACCTTTGTCCCAAGTCGTGTCACAGTACTCTCTGTAGACTTTCGCGAACTCCTCAGTAAGTCTGACCTGAGTCTCCTCTACCTCGAGCTTATAGGCTGCCTGCCTTTCAGCCTCGATTGCCTCCTTGGCTAACTGAGCATCCTTCTGAGCCAATTCGGCAATCTCCCTGGCTTTCTGAAGTTCAGTTTGAAGATCCTTCACCAGCGCTCTCTCTGTTTCCAGATTAATCTCAGTCAAGTTCAGTAGCTGGCGTTGGTCTTCAGCCTGCTTCTCGGCATTTTTAAGACCAGCATCTAGACTGTTCCTCTGCTTGGTCATTTCTTTTAACTGCTCGAACAAATGAGCATATTCTTCCTTCAAACTGCCCAGCGATTTCTCTGCCTCGGACCGAGAGTGGGCCTCTACTTGGGTTTCAGCATAAGTCTTTTTGTTCCACTCCTCGACCATATAAACCTGCTGGGTAATCTACATAGCAGAAGAAAAAATTTCAATATAAATTAAAAAAATTATCAGCATCCTAAGTGACGAAACAGATTAATTTACTTACCATGGCTAAATCCCTTTTTAGGGATAAAAAGAGGTCATACTGGCTAAAATGCCTGTAAGAATCCATGTCTCGTGAGAGGAACAGTGGTTGCTCCAAGTCCTTAGCAACGAGACCTGCCCTCCCCCTATTGTAATTTATGAGGGAGGTCTCCCAGGGGATTAGAGCACCATTCAATTCCAACCTTGGGGACCAGGTGCGAGGTCCTCGGCATACATCAGCCACGATGGCGTCATCTCGGCTCTCTGTAGATGAAGCCCTTTTGCTCCAGTGGTCTTTAACCACCTTTTGTTGTTTGGTCCCTTTTGGAGGCGCTACCTCCCTTTCTTCATTGTCAGTGAGGGGCCTCTTCTTCTTTGGATCTGGCAATTGCTTTGCACTGAGATCCAAAGGAACCTGGGGAGGTGGTGGAGGAAGACTAATAACTGGTTGAGACGTCCCGGTCTCTTTGGGCCCAGCTTTTTTATTCCTATTCTTCATCAAATCTCTTAGGTTGGCCATGTCTTCTTCCTCTTCTGAGGAGTCGTCTGGAATAGCAGTTATTAAAACAGGAGGGCGAGCACTAGATTGCCTGTCAGTTTCCTCCTCGGCTTCTGAAACTTGTATCACTGGACCCCTTTCCGAAGCCTCTTCTTCAAATCTAAAGTTGTCTATTTGCTCCTCAAGTGAAGAAGTTGAAGAAGCGACTCTTTCACCTGTTGCTATTGGTTGAGGGGGAACTTGCTGAACCGTCTGGACGAGCAATGGTATACCTTGTGGATTTGGATGTGGCACGAGGGCAAGATCGAACGGTGCTAAAAAATTGCGTTGAGAGACGTCTATTCGTTTGAGCCGATAGTTTCCTTGAGTGATAGCGTTGCCGACTGGCTGAAAATCAGTTGATTTTGGTGTGAAACCAAGAATGAGAGGAACGGACCAGAGCTGCCCGTCTTCACTTACAAAAATTTCTGATCGTAGTAAGTAGTTGAGCGCGTGTGTGTTTGTGAGGCTGAGCGGAGGAGAAACGTGATCCTTATCTGTTAACACCACAACAAAACTTAGTCAGAAACTTGAAAGTAATGATACAAAGAGAAGGAAAATTGTTAAAAAACGGGGATCCTAAATCTATTGTTAGGAAACCTAAATCTAGGATATCCCACCTAGCTCTCCTGGTTGGGACGGGCAATGAAGACCGTCATGCCACGCGCCCGAGCCGATCAGATAGTCGTCTTTCATCCCTTTGTTGGACTTGGGAAGGCAGGAGACGAGCCTAATGACATCGGATCGAGATTTAAGATAGTATCCCGCTCCCTTCTGGCTATGACACTCGTACATATGTACCACGTCAAGCCAAGTGAGTCCTAATCCTAGATGATGGTTCAAAGCATCAATTGCTCCTAAGATCCTAAAGACATTGGGTGCGCACTAATCAGGAGAAAGCCTATGGTTACGAAGATAATTTTGGGCAATAGAACCCATGGGGTGAGTCATTCCTCCTTCTATGAAGGCTATCATACGGATTACGACTTCCCCCTCTTTTCGGTCGGTTAATATCTTTTCTAGGGAACAATACCTCAAGTTTACCCCCTGTGGTATGCCGTATGTCTCCTTAAATTCCTCTATTAAGGCAGGACTATCGACAAGATACTGAAATCTACCCACTTTTGGTTAACTAGAGAAAGACGCAGAATAATAACTGGGAAATAAGAGTTTGAAGGCCGAGAACCCTGGCCGAGAAGAGGATGAAGGGCTTGGAGATGTTGAAACTTACGCAAACTAAATCGGAGAACGATCTTTGAACTCGTAGAAAGATTCTTACAGACTCTGGGAAGAACTAGGATTGATGATTGGAAGAGCTTGGTGGATTCGAGTGCTTGAGTTCGCTAGATAATCTGAGAATTTGCAAAGTAAAGAAGAAATAACCTCCCCTGAGGCTTTATATATAGGGACAGATGAAAGGGTAGGAGTCATCCCGCCCAAATTCTAAGGAAAAACATCAGCCGTTGGATCAATAGTCTACCACTGGATATGAGGGACAAAACGCCGCCTGGAGTAATTAATAGTGCTTTGGGAATGCTGAAACGACAGCGGCAATGATGAAACGCCCAAATCTATGCTCGTGCACGTGTGAGCTCAGATATTTTTGTGCTTTAAGCTATTATTTCGTAAACAAATCAAAATCTTATTTTTTCTCCTCGAATGCGAGGGAAAAATAAAAATTTTGAGGGGCTATTATGGGAGTAAAAGCCCAACATTGTGTATTGGGCCTGGGGCCTTATTTTTGGGTTAAGGTATGTCTGAAGAGAAGAAAATGATTGGGAAGGATTCCACATGGGAGAGATATACCTGGAAATGATTGAGGAGTATAGTCCGAAGAAATCATCAGCAGGCCGAAGAGAGTATTCTCCTCGGAGCTAAAATGTAGCTCCTACAAGTATTCTCCTTGGATTTAGTCCTTCCATTTAAAATCCAATATTTAACCACTAAAATAATTTTCAAAAAATATATATAAATAATTGCTAAAATTTATATTAAAGAAAAAAAAAAATCTAAAGATCACTGTAAAGTGTGAACCACCACACCCAATACTACATCCGGCCCCTCCAAATTAATTGCCCAACTCCTATTCAACCATCAAAGTTACCATTGTTTTGGACACTTATGGTTAATGGACATATTGTTGAGGGATCCTAACTAAAAGTTGACGTTGACAACAGTCCGTAAGTTTAAGGTTAAATGGTAAGCTTTGAGCAATAACAGTCCGTAAATTTTTCAGTCATTTTTTGCACTTACTTTTTCTTCTTCTTTTTTTTAATACTAATACTTCTCCAATACCAAATCAAAAAAAAAAAAAAAAAAAAAAAAAAAAAACTTCTCCAATACACACGCGTCAACTTATCCATTTTTTAGAATTTTCTATTTAAATAATAATGTTTATTTAATTTGTTATTATTATTTTATCTTTTTCTATTGTCCTTTTATCTCTCTGTCTTTTTCTTTTGTACTTGACTCATTTCTCAGATCCTTTGTTCTGATCCTTCTCAGTCTCAGCTCTCCACTTTCTTCAAAAGTTTCCACCCACTTCATCTTTATCCTCTTCCTCTCACGTTCAGATTACCTTTCCACCACAACCATTTTCTTCTTCTTTCTCTCACGGTCAGATCACCTCTCCACCACAAGCACCGATCTGTATGTTTCGGTGAATCAAGTTCACAACAATGCTCTCTCTCTCTCTCTCTCTCTCTGTTGGTTTGTCTGTGTGGATGTGTTTGTGTGGGTGTGTTTGTGTTTGTGGGTATCTTGTTCTATTATACGTCTGGTGTGGATGCAAGCTTGAGCTAACAAATTGTATTTTGTTTTAAGTAACATTTGAATTTTGAGATTGTCCCGCATGAGTTACAGAAAACTTTTTTGGAACTAATATTTTAAAGATTCTCTTGTTGGATTAAACTTCCTCATTCTTCTTCTTAACATATAAATTTCATATTAATTAGATATGATTTACTATACAATTCATAAATTCATATTTTGTATATAGATTTTAAATACAAAAAACTTAGAAATCACATTATGTAATAAAACAATTAGGTTATATTTTGTAGCAGTTTTTATTTATTACTTTTAAAAAACTTGTTTTGAAAAATATAAAGAAAACAATTTTCTTATATTTTTGAAATCAAAAATATGTTTGGATTCTTGAAATTAAAAAAAAAAAATTTTAAAAAAATAAAAAATACTAAAATATGTTGTTACTAAGATTTGAACTTTAATACTAACTTATTAAATGAGACTAACTCATTAAATTAAATATGTATTTTTTTTTTAATTTTTAAAAATTAGAAACTGAAAACAATCTTTTACATGTTTTTAATTTTCTTCACAAATTAAATTTTGATAACGGTTTTTATTTCCTGTCAATTTTAGATTACTAAACAAGTTTTTTAGTTTTAAAAATAAAAAATTATTTTTAAAAACAGAAAATAAGTGAAAAAAGCAATTACCAAATATTACCTTATTGATTTTTTATTATCTTGAAATCTTGTAAGCATGGATGGTATATGGAGTAAATATAATCTAAATTTAATTATAGAATTATCAAAATATTCATCTAATAGAAATTTACCAAGTAGTGTAACATTATCAAAAGTTATACCCAATTTAATTGTAAAAAAGTTCGTACCTCCAAAAGTTTGTAGCACATGTTGGGTTACATTAAATATTGCTGCAATAAGTACTCAAGAATTACGAATATTATATGCATCCATCAAACTTGTTTAATACGTACTATGCGTGGCAACTGGTAAGTGATAACATTTGAATCATCAATTTTGAAATAATTTGAGAATTGGATACTCGTGGGTGTTGAAGAATTAGTCAAAATTGATAAGTTTGTGAAGCAACTTTTTTAATACAAACTCTAACTGCAGTGCTAAAAGCATCAACTTACTTATCACATGGTATATTGGATTAAAGGACATCATTCTAAAAAGTTGGGTGGAGATAATTGCAGTGCTAAAACTTTCTAATAATTTCACTTCAGTTTGATCATCAGTATGAACTTCATTTTTTTTAAAGTACATTACTAATTTGATTTTTTTTTTTCTTACAGATAATACAAAAGAAGAAAGCAAAGAAATGGAAATGGCAATCGAATTTATCAAACCAATTATAGAAAAAATTGAAGAAAAGATTGAAGAAAAAATTGAAGAAGAGATTGAAGAAAACTTGCTGGAGCGGATTGGACAACAGATTGGCTATCTGATTCACCTAAATAGCAACGTCAAGAAGATCAATTTCAGAAGCTGCGTGACAAGAGACGTGGGGTGCAATTAGGAATTGACGAAGCCAAAAGCAACGGAGAGGTAATGGCACCCGAGGTTGAGAGGTGGGCACAGACGGTGGACAACATCAGTAAAGGTCTACAGAGAATCCTTGAAGAAGATGTCAAAGCGAATACGATGTGTTTGGATGGATGGTGTCCCAATCTGAAGTCACGTTATTCCTTGAGTAGGAAGGCTAAGAAGAAAACTCTAGAAATTGATGGGCTTCTAAAGGATGGACAATTTGCTAGAATGTCCTATCGTCCTCCTCCACAAGGAATAGGATCTTCAGGTTTCAAGGCCTTTGAATCAAGAATATCAATTGTGAAAGAAGTTTTAAAGGCTCTAAGGGATAACGATTTCAACATGATTGCCATATGCGGTATGGGGGGGATTGGGAAAACAACAATGGCAAAAGAGGTAGCGAAAATATCAAAAGATGATAAGTTATTTGATGAAGTTGCGATGGCAGTGGTGTCCCAAAATCAAGACGATAGAAAGATTCAAGGTGAAATTGCAGATATGCTAGATCTGAAACTTGAAGAGTATTCATCACTTGTAAGAGCAGAACGGTTAAAAAATAGAATAATAACCAGTGGTAAGAGTGTCCTTGTAATATTGGATGATATTTGGGATGCACTTAATTTAGAGGCTGTAGGAATTCCTTATGGAGGTGAACATAAAAGATGCAAAATCTTGTTGACATCACGAAGTGAAGACGCCTGCAATCAGATGAAATCTCAAGAGATTTTTAAAATCGAAGTCTTATATGGAGAAGAAGCATGGAATCTTTTTAGAGAGATGGCAGGTAATTGTGTTGATACTCCCAATCTATGTCCAATAGCGAAAGAGGTTGCAAAGGAATGTCGAGGTCTACCTGTTGCTCTTGTGACAGTTGGAAGAGCGCTAGAAAATAAAAGTGAGTCTGAGTGGAGTGCTGCCCTACAACAACTTAAAAAGTCAACCCCAAAAAATATTCTCGGTCTAGATTCTAAGGTCTATTCCAGCATAGAGCTGAGTTACAATTACTTAAAAAGTGATGAAGCCAAGTGATATAGGAGACACAAGAAGGTTATTATTTAGTATTGTTTATGTTTGCAATTCAATTGTATTTTTATGTTTTAGGTCCTATTAGTTTCTTGAGCTATTAGTATTTTAATTTATAAGCAAGGTTATTTTTGTAATATGGTAATTAGGGTTTCCTAACCAATTAGAACTAGGGTTTAGCAATCCTTTATAAGCAACCTATTGTACCCTTTGAGGAATTGATATTTTGATGAATGAAAAAATAGCAGTTTGGTCTTTCTTTGGTCTGGTGCTGACTCTAGGTCTACCTTAGGTGCTGACTCCTAGTAGTTTCCCCGCTTGGTGCTGACTCCAAGCAAGGCCTAGGTGCTGACTCCTAGATCATATCTTTTTATTTTTCCGTTGTTTAATTTTGTTCTGGTTGTCTTGCGTTAATTTTGGTATCAGAGCAAACCCCGATTTGTTAAAGTATCACCACAGGAAAGAATCAGGAAAATCACACCAAAAAAAAAAAAATATATATATATATATATATATATCCCATCACTGTCGTGTTTTTCACCACTAGAGAGTTGTCTTTGTCATCTTCCTACTTAGTACCAAAAAGTTGTCCTATAGTTGTGCTACCCATCAGAAGACTAGATGTTCATGTTAATCAAAGACTCCAATCCAAAATCCCACAATCAAGTCTCCAAATCCCTTGCAACCACAAAGACAGAGAGAAGAGAAATAAGAGTCCATTGCTGCAATCGTGCCATGCTACCACCAACAAACCACCACGTTTAGATCGGGTCGAATCCTTTCTTGACAGTTGCTACGCATGCCACCACCACCTCTTCCATGAGCTGCCGCTTCAACTGGTTTTCCTCACCATCACCTTTTTTCCGCGCCGCCACATTTTCAGTTTTGCCCAGTGCCACGCCGTCGCAATCTCATCAGCCTCCATCGATCTAATCTCAAAGGTAACCCAGTACAGTCCCTCTGTGTTATCCATTTTCTTTAGCCAAAAAAAAAAAAATAATAATAATAATAAATAAATCTAACCAACCCATTTTAGAAACAACCACTTGCCTAACCCATTTGTTAACAAGCCCAAAGCCCACATTTTACAACACTAGTTTTCTCTGGAAAAAAAAAATACAAGACCCAGCCCACGAAATCCAAACCTGTCAACCAACCCAATCCCAGCAAGCAGAGAACATCATTGCAACCCAGGTTCTTGTTCCAATTGCCCACTATTTGTTGAAGCACCATCTTAGAGGATCATGGTAATATTAGAAGCACCTTATTTTAATGGTTGTAATATTTATCCATGAGATTTTGTCAACTGGATAAATGGGATGGAGCAATTCTTTGAGCAAGCAAATTTTGCAGATAATAAAAAGGTTAGGTATGCCAAGTTTAAGTTAAGAGGTAAAGCACAAAGGTTTTGGGAGAATCTTGAATATTTCTGCTATATGAGGTATGAACCTGCCATTAGTGGGTGGGAAGATATGAAAGAAAAGTTTTGTGATGAGTATTTGTCACCATACTATCGAGCTAAGTATCTACCCCAATCTCAGTGTGGTACTTTTCAAGTTGGAGCAAATACGATGAATCCTCATCCTCATCCCATTTCATGTCCTCAGCTCACTTTTGAACAATCTATCAAGAAATTATCTACCAAGGAATTAAATGAATTATTTGTAAAGCTCATGAAAGTTGTTCAAGACAGGATTGCTCAAATGAAGCAAAAAAAGACTCAAACCGATTCAATTGGGAAAATAAGGATACTTGATCACAATGAACTTATTATTGCCCCAATAGAAGACAACATTGATGATGATATCTTGGTCATGGAGAATCCTCCAGCAACACCAAAGCCTAATGTTGACACAAACGTACATGCCTCAACAAGTGTTGCTTTAACATACGTGCAAGGAAATGAATCTATTGAAAAGCAACAAGGTGAAGAGATGGTGTCTAAAGAGAGTATTATGTTAGAGGGTGCACATGATGTGATATTGGAAGTTAATGAATCTGCTTTTGATCAGCCTTCCATGGTGCATGAAGACAAATAGTTTGCTAAAGTGGAGAAAGTGGATAACATAGTGCTTCCAATGGTTCAAGATAAGATTATGTTGATTCCACACATTGATTTTGTTATTCCAGAAGAGTTTGACTTGGTGGAATTCAAGGTTTTTCTTTTCTCTATGCTCCTTAGGGTGATTCCAGACTTGAAGCAAGTGTTATTTGTCAGCATCCTAATCCTTCAACGCTTTAGAACTCGAGGTCGAGTTTTCTCCAACTAAAGGAGAATGATGTGGGAGACGCAAGAAGATTATTATTTAGTATTATTTATGTTTGTAAGTCAATTGTATTTTTATGTTTTAGGTCCTATTAGTTTATTGAGCTATTATTATTTTAATTTAGAAGTAAGGTTATTTTTGTAATAAGGCAATTAGAGTTTCCTAGCCAATTAGAACTAGGGTTTAGCAATCCTTTATAAGCAACCTATTGTATCCCAGGAGTTAGTTGATATTTTGATGAATGAAAAAATGGCCGTTTGGTCTTTCTTTGGTTTGGTGCTGACTCGAGATCTACCCTAGGTATTGACTCCTAGTGGTTTCCCCACTTGATGCTGGTTCCAAGCAAGGCCTAGGTGCTGACTCTTAGGTCATATCTCTTTATTTTTATGTTGTTCAATTTTATTCTTGTTATCCTGCGTCACCAAGTCATGCCTTTTGCTATGCTATCTATTTCCTAAAGATTATGATATTCCTATTGAATATATAGTCAGATATGGAGTGGGACAAAGTTTGTTGGCAAAGATTGATAATGTGGGAGAAGCAAGAAATAGAGTCCATGCAATTGTTGAGTATTTTAAAAGATCATTTTTATTGTTGGATAGTGAGCAAGAAGAATCTGTCAAAATACATGATGTTATCCGGGATGTTGCAATATCAATTGCAGAAAATCATGGTTTTTTTGGTACATTGTAATAATGAAATGGAAGAATGGCTAGAGAAAGAGACATGCGACCACTCTGCAATTTCACTTGTATCTAAAAAATTGAAAAGGCATCCTGATGGCTTGGTGTGTCCGAAACTTGAGCTTTTGCAACTACTATGTAGCAGAACGACTTTGCAGACGTTCCCAGCCAATCTATTTAAAGATATGAGCGGATTAAAGGTTTTGTCTTTGAGAGGTATGTCATTTCCATTACTACCACAGTCAATCCATGTCCTTCAAAACCTTCGGGCCCTGCATTTAGATTTTTGTGAGTTAACAGATGTGTCAACGATTGGAGCACTAAGGAAACTAGAAATTCTTAGCTTTTTGGGTTCTGACATCAAAGAGTTGCCCAGAGAAATGGGAAATCTTGGTCATATAAAGGTGTTAGATCTGTCAAATTGCCATGCTCTGCAGCGAATTCCACCTAGTCTCCTATCAAGTTTATCTCACCTAGAAGAGTTGTACATGTTTGGAGTCGATGTGGATTGGGAACCTATGGAAGGCAACGAAGAGGGAGCAAATGCAAGCCTTGCTGAACTGATGTCTTTGCCCAACCATTTGATGGCTTTAAAAATTGATATACCAAATATTGAGGTCTTGCCAAAACACATTCTCTTTAAAAATCAAATGATAAAATTTCAGATATCTGTAGGTGAGGAAGTGTATACTGATTTGGCAAAAAGATATTCTTATCTATATCTATATCTATATATTACTAAAAGCTGAAGCGTACTATTTAATGTTGCTACGCTCCCATTGAGCCACGTCAGCAGTCATGTCATTATCAATTTTTTTCCAATTTTTTTATACAATTTTTTAACATTTAAAGTGAATTAAAAACTCTATTATATTACAATCAAAATATCATATTTAATTTATCTTCTTTTTAATTATTCTTATTTATTATTAAAATTTCAATTCCATTTTAACTTTTCATATCCCCACTACTCTCTACCTTAACTTTCTTCAACCTTTCTCATTCCTTTTCAACTTTTCATATCCCCACTACTCTCAATATTAATATTATTCTATCTTTTTATTTTCATTTATTTTTGACTTTTCTTATTCTTATCCTCATGCTATAAAATTGTCATTCTCCCTCTTATTCCATGCATAATTTCTATTTTTCCACACACAAAAGCCCCTCTCTCTCTCTCTCTCTCTCTCTCTCTCTCTCTCTCTCTCTTTATATATATATATATATATATATTTTTTTTTTTTTTTCCTTCAATTTTTGGTATATATACATACATACATATATATATATATATATATATATATATATATATATATATAAATTTTAGTGTAACAGGTTGACCATCAAAACATACTGATGCAGTATTGAAAGCTCCACCAAATGCATCACAAAAATCAGTTTTAGACTACTAGAATTCAGTTAGTTTGCCAAAATTGGAATTGACAGGTAATCCAATTTGATACGATTTAGTTTTATATTTTATGTTGTTATCTTTTTTATTCTCATTGGTTGTTAAATGTTATATTATTGCATTATAAAGATAGTATATAAAAATATAATATTATTTTATTACATAGCATAACTAAAATAATATGGTGTTTATTGCTATACATTTCATTTTTATTATTTTATTCTCATCTTATTTTATTCAACATTTAAATTTAACAACATCCTCCATATCATAATTATTTATATTTTGTCTCATTTTTTTTTTTAAATTAAACGTATAATATTTTATTCAATAAATAAAAATTGTTCTTATAAAGTCTTCCCATGAAATGTTACAATGCATCAATGGAAAAATGAAATACAAAACAAATATCAATTTAGAAACACTCAATTAAAAAAAAAAAAAGAATAAACAATTTTCTTATAAAATATTCCCATAAAACGTTACAATGCATTAATAGAAAAAAAGAATACAAAACACATGCTATTTTAGAAGCACTAAATTTATAATAATAATAATAATAATAATAATAATAATAATAATAATAATAATAATATCAAACCAAACATATCATAAAATAATAAACTAATAGTTATGAATGTACTAACTTCATGGTAGCAAAATGGAATAAAATAAAAATAAAAATAAACGTTACAATATGCATATTTAGTACATTAGAATTATCATCAAATTTGGGAAAACAATAGGATGTTAACAAAGAGGGAGAGAAATAGATTAGTAAAAGAAATCAAACATCAATTAAATAAATTAATTAGTAACCGTTAATTGGAAAACAAAGAGAGACCGACGGCTAAAGGAGTAAAAAATTAATTAAAGATGACCTTACGAATGTTATTATAAACTTTACAATGCAAATAAATAATTCGTTAAATTCACTTAATTAAATCATATAATCAACAATTAAATAAAATCATACAAACTTTAAACTTGAAACTAATCAAACTCTAATCTAGAAAATCATATTTATTATCAAAACTAAAAGGAAAACATTCTTTAGCAATAATAGAAATATATAAGAAATAAAGATGAAAATTTTCAAATTTTTTTTTTACATTTCATTTAACATTATTTATAAATAATAAAATATAAAAAAATTCCTTAAATGCTTATATTCTTCACACACCATGACTTTTAAAATCTAATGAAAGGTTCTAAGAATTTAACTCTCAT
Source organism: Quercus cerris (assembly GCA_963669245.1). Taxonomy (NCBI): domain Eukaryota; kingdom Viridiplantae; phylum Streptophyta; class Magnoliopsida; order Fagales; family Fagaceae; genus Quercus; species Quercus cerris. The sequence continues at coordinate 23,157,694 of OY770012.1, forward strand.
TTAATGCCTCTATTATGAAAATCAATAGCCAGTAAAATATGATAATAGTAAGAAACGTTATAAATGAGAACATGAAAAAACTAATTAGCCACTATTATTATGGAATAGATGTCTTTTTTTATGCATCTAAGAAAATGAAATGTGTAGGGTTTACTTATTAAGGTATATGTAAAGATTCACGTTAAAAAAATATGTAAAGCTTTTTTGAAAAAAAAAAAAGTATATGTAAGTTTTTTATTAACTTAAAAGACAATGAAAAACCAATTTTTAATTACTACAACCGTCGCTACTCTATAAATCACACACAGCACTGTATTCAATATCCTAAAGAACATAGTTAGACCCTTTTGGATATACACCACCATATTCAACTTATAAATTACAACCCAAATCAATCATACAATTACACAATCAAAGCTCACATGTAACATGTATTACCTTCTGAATTATTGCTTGGAATTTTCACAATTATTGAAAGAGAATCTCCAAATTTAATTTTTAGAAAACACCAAGACAAGGTGAATTTTATTCTTTTTAATTTCCATAGAAAAAAAATATTATGCACATTATTTCAACCCTTATGGAAAAGAACGTTTACATGTAGCATGCAAAACATGTTTAATTGACTTAGAGATGTAAAAATTAGTCAACCAACTATGGTAGAATTAAGGTTTCAAATTTTAAATAAAACAATTCTACAATAATAAAAAATTATTTTGTGATAAATATGACTATGAAATGCATTACTTTTCATTAAATTAGTTCAAATTACAAAATAATAATAATAATGAGATCACCATAAAAAATAATCATGCGCAACGCGCGGGTCTGCGACTAATTTATTTAAAAATAGAGTGGAACTTGGAAGTTGTGATATTCCAAAGAGTCGGATGCTTCTTCAACTGTTAGCAAAATGTGAAATTTTATATTTGGAAGAAATAAAAGATTTAAAAAACATTGTATATGAGTTATACAAAGAAGGTTTTCAATGCTTGAAGGTTCTAGAAGTTTGTGGAAGTAAAAATGTAGAATATTTAATCGATGCCACATCGCATCAGACTCCATGTGCTGCTTTCCCTATCCTGGAGTCACTGCACTTGTCTCTTTTGTATAATTTAAAAGAGATATATCATTGCCAATTCCCAGAGAGATCCTTGATCGATGCAAAGCTTGGTTGTTTTAGCAACCTAAGATCAATTCAGCTATGTTATTACTATGAGTTGAAAAATGTTTTTTCATTGTCTACAGCGAGAGGTTTGGTTCAACTCCAAAAGTTAAAAATATCTTTTAGTTTTCACATGGAAGAAATTTTCCCAAAGGAAGGAGAAGATGAGAAGGCACTTGATAAGATCATGTTTCCGCAATTAACACTTCTACACCTAGAGTGCCTAGAAAGACTCATTGGATTTTGTACAGGCGTAGGTCCCGTTCAGCTTGTCCAATCATCCTTGAATCAGGAGGTATGTATGCGCAAAAATTAATCATGGGTGCAAAAATTAATCTTTCTTTTCTCTAGTTTAAGTCCCCAACTTTCATTTTCAATTATTGCAATTATGTGTACGAAACTCCAAAACAAGGATATGCGCGGTATTACAATTTTTATTTAAAAATAAAAATAATAAGATAAGTTTTACTTTTATTTTTACAACTGGTAGTTCACCCACATCAGGCGAAAATTGGTAATTGATTTTTTTCTTCTAACTATCTAGTTAGTTGTTAAGGTTTTAAAACTATATTTTTTACTAGCATTTCGAGTCTAAGAAACTCGATTTTGGCATATAAATCGAGTCTCAGAAACTTAATTTTTATAGTCTGATGTGGCATTTTTTTTTTCACGTGCTAATACTCGATTTACAAACCAAAAAAATTAAGAAAAATTTTAAGTCTCAGAAGAGAGAAAGAATACAAAGAGAGCAAACCCAAACCCCGAATACCCATCATACCCATCAGACGTGAGCTCTCAAGCTCAAACACCCATCTTCAATCTATCAAAAAAAAAAAAAAAACACTCATCTTCAACCCAAACCCCAATCAGATCAGAGACACAACAATCTCAACACAATCAGATCAGACACAATCAGATCAAAGAGACAAAGATCTAGAGAGCGGTGCGGCTTGGGTCGCGTGGAGCGGCGCGACCTGGCCTGCGTGGAGCCGCGCGGCCTGGCCTGCGCGGAGCCGCGCGGCCTGGGTCGCGTGGTGCCGCGAGGCCTGGCCTGTGTTACCTGGGTCGCGCGGCGCGGCTCGGCCTGGCCTGCACAGCCTGGGTCACGCGGCGCGGCGCGGCCTGGGCTGTCCATTTCTTCTTCTTCTTCTTGGGTCGGCTGGGCTACTTCTTCTTCTTCTTCTTCTTCTTCTCTCTCTCTCTCTCTCTCTCTCTCTCTTTTGTTTCTTTCTTTCTGCTGTTTCCGCGTTTGGGAGATTATATAAATGGGCTGTAAATCAAATTTTTTTAAATTTTTTTGGTTTGCAAATCGAGTCTTAGAGACTTGATTTCTAGCCGGGCTCCACGTGGAAAAAAATGCCACATCAGATCATTGAAATCAAGTCTTTGAGACTCGGTTTATATGCCAAAATCGAGTCTCTTAGACTCGAGATGCAAATAAAAAATATAGTTTCAAAACCTTAACAACTAACTAGATAGTTAGAAGAAAAAAATTAGTTACCCATTTTCGCCCCCACATCACGTACCACATCAATTTTTTTTAAAAAAAAAAAAATTAATGAAATGGGTTTCCCATTATGACTATAGAAGTGTGTGAGAGTGCCTTTTTCTTCTCACCTTAGTGGCCTAAGGATCCTGGTCCAAATAAATATATTTTGGTGGATTGGGCTCAGTTCACCGCAGCTAAAAGGCTGTTTAAGAATCGAGTAGTGCGCAAAACAAGCTCCCTACAATACAAATAACTGACAAACAAAAATATTTGTATTGAATGACCTTTTAACAGCAAAGAAATGCACAACAAATGAAATACAATGTAAGAATAGGTTAGGGATCCTTGAATTAGTGAGGTGCATTTTATTAATTTTCTTTGGTCATTATTACAATGCTCACTAAGACGTGATACAAGGTTCAACTAAGTTCAAAAATTACAGACTTTGATAGCTATTTAAGCTTCCAAGACTTGCAAAGTTTGAACTTGTAGAATCCGAGCATGTGCTATAGTGGCTGTCTCTAGCATACCGGGAGCGGCTCCTTTGTTTTCTCTTAATTTTACAGAGCTCTTTCTATAATTCTGTGAGACTCCAGAAATGACCATTAATGCCTCAATGATCTAATCAAAAATGAATTTCCCTCTGAATCCCCCTGTAGCATGGACCCCCTCCTTCTTTTATAGAACAGTTCGGGCTCCGGGGTACTAGTGATTTCTCCATTTTGCCCCTTAGAGTTGGTGTCGTGCCAGGTTGCTCAGGGTTATGTCGTTTCCTTTTTCTCTTATAGTTGCTTGCTTTTGGTGCGACCAAACGAAAGTCCCTTAGCTAGTTTTCTATTTCCAGACTTCTCCGTTGGCTGGTCTTCAGCTATTTGGCTTTTTCTTTTCAGCACTCCAGCTTTTTCAGTTGTACTCTTCCTTGTCACTTTCTCCAAATGGTCGGAATCACGGCTCTTGCGTTTTGCTTCGTACCTCCTGGCTCCACTGCATGTTTGGAGCATGAGATCTGCATGCTCTTTGTCTTTTATCCCTCTTTGAATTTGCTTCAATCTTACTTTGCGCGTCCAGGGATCCCCAGACTCTAGGAACTTCTGGGATCTCGGCCCACCCCTTCTTACTGGGCTTTCTTTGGTTTGTAGTTCTGCCTGGTTTGGGCCTTTTTTTTGTTTTTTCGTAGGTCTCTGGATCCCAATCATCTGGGCCTTTTGCCCTTTTCTTCTTTCTTTTCTCTTTTCTTTATTGTGTGAGCCCAGTCTTCACTTTTTTCTTATTTTTCTCTTAGCTCTTGTTATTTATTTATTTATTTTTTTTGTGAAATGAGCCCACCATGTTATTTCTTTGGGCCTTAGCTTGTGCCCAATTTTGAACCTCAACATTTAGCCCCACAAGCTCATGGGTTGCCTGCAGCCCATGCGTGAATTTCTGCAGGATCTCTTCCGTTTTGATCTTTATTCGGGGATCCTTATCTTCAAAATTTTTTTTTTTGGTCTTTGTTATCCTGGACCCTTCGCTTCTTTTATTTTTTTTTTGTAACTCCTCCTTTTTACATGGGACGCGGCAGTTTGAGTTTCGAAAAGGAACTTCCACCACCTACTTTTACGTTTCCCATAACTCCCATTAATAACTGCTGATAATTTTTCCCTCTTTAAATTTAATTCCTGGCAATTGGCGCGTCTTTCTACACATTGTCTTCTCTAACTGCTCTTATTTCTTCATTCTAATCTTTTCACATTACCTTTTTTCTTGTCTGCCTGAATCTTCTGTTCCTAGCCTCTTTTTCTTTTCTTTCAATCATTCTCGCTGCTACCTGCTTTCTTTTTTCAAGATACCCATTGCTTCAATGGCTTCTTCCTCTTCTTGAAAAAGAAAGGAGCGTACTCCTAGTCCCTTTGAAGGTGAGGGTTCCTCTAGTTCTGCGCAAGATGAGTTTTTCATTAGGCACCCTGCTTTTCCTTTGCGAGACCCCTGGTACACTCCTAGCTTATTCTTCCCTCAGGTATCCCATGGCGAGACCCCTCCATCCCCTCATGCCTAAGTATTCTCTAGCCAAGCGGGTTTTGTTGGTTTTACACAAGTTCCAGATCCTAGGGAGATTTTTGATCTCCTAATCATGCGAGGACTTCGAGAGGCGGTCCCCATCTTTTTCGATTTTGTCGCTGGAAAGATCCAAGGTTGGCCCATTTGGGTGGATAATGAACTTTCTGACGAGGAATTTGTGGGCCGCTTGGAGCGTGCCAGAGTCCTGAAGGCAGTGGCTATTTCCAGGAATCTTGAGGGTTTCAAAGATGCCAAAGGCTTTAGGCATTTGGTGCGCCGTTGGTGTCCTGCTCTGCACACTTTCTCTTTTTCTGTTGGTGAACTGACTGTCACCTTGAAGGACGTGGTCAACAATTTTCTTCTTCTGGTGCTTGGGGATGAAAACTCCTTTGATATTAAGAAGGGCAAGGCCTCTTTACTCTTTTTTTTTTTTTTTTTTTTTTTTTTTTTTTTTTGTAGTTTGTTGTTCTCCTTTTTTTTTTTTGAACTGATGAGTGGTTGTCTTTTTTGCAGTCCAAGCGTAAGTTGGATCCTATGAAAGGTAGAAGCCCTTCCTCTGGTGAAGATGTGGTATGTTTTTTTTTTTTTTTTTTTTTTTTTTTTTTTTCAGTGCTGTGTACTTGTGATGTCCTTATGCTTTTGTTGTTCATGTTGCCCTTTCTTCTTTTCTTTAGGTGGAGGCCTCTCCCCCCGAGGTTGGTGAGACTTTGGAAGAGGAAATGGTTGCAACTACATCTCAGGACATAGAAGAGGAGACCCCCGGTGGTGGCATTGTTGGGGAGGCCGGGCAGCCAGTGCAGGGTGTCCAGGCCACCTAGGATCCTGAGGTTCCTGAGCTTCTCATGTCCTAGGGTCCCCAAACTGAGCAGACTCCCAGTCCTACAAGGACTGTGCTACCTCAGACGGGGTTAAGTACAATGACTTTGGGAGGCGCATCTCCATCTGGGCAAATAGGTGAGCCTTATTCTTTTATAATATCGTTAATTATATTTCTTTTGCATCCCCTTCCTCTTTTTTTTTTTTTTTTTTCCTCTCCTCTAAGTTCTTTCTTTCTTTTTTCTTTCTCTTTCTAGGCCAAGCCACTACGAGATCTGTCTCTGGTGCTGCTTCTTCTTTAGAATTGGAGGATTCTGAAGGTGGGTGTTGATTGTCCTTACTGCGTTCTCTCTCTCTCTCTTTCTTCCCTTCTCCTGTATTTCTGTTATGGAGAAGCCCCCTGTATCCCTACCTTCTTTTAGTCATTTTGCTGAGACTTCCTCTCCTTTTTTTCAACTTGCCATGTGTTCTTTCTCAAAATCCTTCAAGAAGTCAGAGGAGCAAGAGGAGGAAACTTCGCCCCAAGGGGCCGATACTAGTTTCTCCTCTACCCTTTTTTGTTCTTTATCCTTCTCTTCTTCTTTTTTTTTTTTTTTTTTTTTTTTTTTTTTTTTTTTTTTTTTTAAGAAAAAGCTAAGTCTGCCCCCCCCCCCCTTTTCTCTCTTTTTTTTTTTTTTTTTCTTTTTTGTTAGGTTCTAAGGTCTTAGGATTTTATGTATTTAGAACTCTAATTTGTAATGTTGGCAAACCATGATCAAAACATTGTATGGTGTCTTCTTTAGACTTGCTCAAAGTTGGCTTAATATTGTAAAGTTGGAATCGAGTGGCTGCAGAAGTACTTGGGACTCTCGGCCTGGCTCGATCGATCGAAGAATAGACTCGATCGATCGAAAATCGCACAGGTTGAATTTTCTGCAGAATTTCCAACTCAACCCTACTTCATTAAACGTTTAGGGTTTTATGTTTTTACCTTAGGTATATAAATAAAACCCTAGCCACGTTTTTTGTGGTTGCCCATATTGTATTGTTGCTCATACATTGCGGTTTTGTGTGAATCTCGTGTGAGATCTTTGAGGAGCTTTCCTTTACACAAAACTTAGGGTTTTCATGGTGGAGATTATTTCAACATCTTGAAGATCATTATTGTTGCAACCATTGGAACTTAAAAGAAAAGCAAGCGGGGAGCTTGTAGCTGATTGAAGAATTCAAGAAAGAAGTAGTCCGTGGATTCGGAGCCTGCGCGTGGTCGTGTCAGGAAGTTCTACTGGTGGGTAGCATTAGGAAGTCGAGCGGGGAGCTTGTAGTCCTTTTGTACGAACTTCAATTCTTTCATAGTGAATTCAGGTTAGCCTTGAGGATCGGTGGGTCAAATCCTCCCCAGGTTTTTACCGTGTGGTTTCCTGGGTGATCATATCTTGTGTTATTTATTTTCCGCTGCATTACTATTCTTGATATGATTGTTTGATTGTTTTAACCTAGAATTGCTTAATTTGACTAAGTAACAACTTGGCTAATTAATCTAGGCTACGCAATCTGTGTGTTTAAGGGGTCTAAAACCGTTCAAGTGGTATCAGAGCTTGGTAGCTCTTTTTGATTGAGATTCTTTAATCTCTGAGCTGATCCTTGACCCCTGTTGTCATGGAGCATGGACACTCTCTGTTTGTTCCTCCTCATTTTGATGGGAACAACTATGCCTATTGGAAAGTAAGGATGAAAGCATTCCTGAAATCCATTGATGAAAGGGTTTGGAACTCCGTTGAATACGGATGGGAGAAGCCCGCTACTCCTGTGAGTGAGTGGCAAACTTCTGAAAAAGAAGCAGCAAGCTTCAATAGCAAAGCTATGAATGCTATCTTTAATGCTGTTTCTATGGAGGAATTTAAGAGAATCTCTAATGTTGAGGTTGCTCATACTGCTTGGAAAATCCTCCAAACTGTGCATGAAGGCACAAAGGCAGTTAAGATAAACAAACTGCAGCAATTAACTTCTAGGTTTGAAAACATTAGGATGTCTGATGATGAATCCTTTGATGAATTTTATGCCAAACTGAATGATATTGTTAATTCTGCTTTTAATTTGGGTGAAATCTATGATCAACCTAAGATTGTTAGGAAGATTCTTAGATCTTTAACTGAAGACTTTAGACCCAAAGTGACTGCCATAACTGAAAGCAAGGATGTGGACTCCATCCCTGTTGATGAGCTTGTAGGATCTCTTCAATCCTATGAGTCTGACCTACCTAAAGTAAACAAATCCAAATCAATGGCTCTTAAGTCAGTTGATGATGTTGATGGTGGTGGATTTGATGATGAGCTCTCTGCTACAGAGATTGCCTATCTTGCCAAAAATTTTAAGAACTTTCTTAGGAATACAAATAGAAAGGCAAGAGGTACTTACACTGCTGAACCTAGAAATTTTAGGAAGAATGATCCCACTAAGGTTAACAATTTTGAAAAACCTAGAGAAAATTCTGGTCAATCTTCTAATAACTCTCTGGATCCTCAGTGTTTTGGCTGTCAAGGGTATGGTTATGTGAAGTCTGAATGTCCTACATTCTTAAGGACTAAGGGTAAAGCTATGGCTGTAACCCTTAGTGATAATGAGGTTTCTGATGATGAGTCCGGTGGAGACGAGGATGGAAACTTCATTGCTTTCACGGCTACTGCTATAGTCAACGAAGGCATATCTGCTGAAGAGAACCCTTCTGATGGGGAACTCTCTGAAGATGCAGATCTTCAAGAGGTCTATAACAAACTTTGCAAAATTGCTGCAAAGGATGCTATGAAAGTTGAACTTGGCCTAAAGAAAATTGATTCTCTTGAGCTTGAAAAGAGAAATTTGCTTGTTAAACTGTTTGATGCAAATGAACTTTTGAACAATGTTAAATCTGAGAATATGCTTTTGCTTGATAAAGTTAGAACTTTGGAACATGATTTATCTGTTGCTAGATCTGCTAGTTCTAAACTTGATCACATGCTGAATGTTCAAAAGTATCCTTCTGACAAAACTGGGTTAGGATATGTTGAAAGCATCTTTGATACTGGACCACATTCCACTACCTTTGTTCCTTCTTCTTCTTCTGGACCTTCTGTGAGTGAGGTTGTGTGTGATACTGTCAAACCACCTGTGAGTGAGGTAGTAAAACCTGTAGAAGTTTCACCACCTAAGAAGACTAGGGTAGACTTAAGAGAATCTAAACCTAAGGAGCCTACCAAATCTAAGGACAAGATGCATGGTAAACCTGCGTGGGTTTGTCATTATTGTGGTAAGTCTGGACATATTCGTCCTAACTGTTACAAGCTTCAAGCTGATAAGAGAGCAAATAAACCAAAAGTGCCTGTGCCTCAAGCACAAGATCCTATGGCATTAATTGGTGAATTGGTAAAGGTGTTAAACCTTTATTCCAATCATGGAGTTGGGAATCACTCGAATGTGAATAAGAACTCCAATGCTCATGGTGCATCTAAAAAGTTTTGGATGCAAAAGACTCGAAATACTTGAGTCTTTCTGACATGGTCCTTGTGCTTCATTGCTCTATTCTTTTGTGACCATTGTTCTTTGTTTTTTTTGTGTTTTCTTTGTTCTAGGACTTGCATTGCATTACATTCATGCATTTCATTCTAGGATTTATTTGTTTTCCTTTAAATAAAAAAAAAAAAAAAAAAAAAAAAGAAGGAAGCTAATTTATGTTGAACATATTGTTCTTGATTTTTGAAAAACAAGGTTGGTCAATTTATTTACACATAACATGTCTTATGTACCTTGTTTAACTTGGATGAGCTTACTTTATTGCACTTTACTAGTTTGAGCTTTGTAGTGCATGTTGTGTGGGAAAGATGTTTATGGTGTTTATCACTTTATCTTAATCTTGAAGTCACATGGTATTTGACTGTCGGACTTGATCCTTTTGAGAAAGGCATAAATAACCATCTCACCACTGTTCACTAGCCAATCATGAACACCTTAGTGCATATCATAAGATTCTGTGCTCGAGAAAGTGTAGCACATGCACAAAAAGAACATAAGGTGTAGCCTCAAATTAAATTAAAACTGGTGTGTACTATTAGGCTTGATGCCAATTCACTTAATTCAAACCGGTGTGTACTATTAGGTTGAATGCCATCTCATGCAAATAAGAGGCAAAAATACAAGAAACTTACATGATTGCAAGCTTTTGTTCTAGGAGATGTGGGAGTTATAGGATGTAACTCTTTAGGTGATAGTCTCTTTTGAATTCTATGTGATGAATTTTGTAGACTTTGTGATTGATTGCTATTCACATATCACCTCACATGTATCTCAAGTTTTTGCTAGTATCACACACGACACAAGTTACTCCTTGTTAAACACTGTACATGCTAGTGTGTGTTTTTGGTCTGACCAACCAAGTTTGAAAATGTCTTGAGATTTATGCACAACATATTTGTTGCTTGAGAAAATATAATGGGAGGTTGATTGCAATTTGTTTAAGAATATTGGGTTCAAAATTTTGGGTTTTTGAAAAAGCATTCCATCTCATACTCATGCATTTTGTTTCTTCAATTAAATGCTTTGAGGAGTAATTTTCAAAATTCGGCTTGTGTCTTTCAAAAACTGTGATTTTTCCAAAATTTAGTGAGCCTCTGCCCATTTCGATCGATCCAACCTATTTTTCGATCAATCGAAAAAGTGCTCTCATTTGTCTTAAAATGACTGTGCTTTTCGATCGATCGAATGTAATTTTCGATCAATCGAAAAAGTGCTCTCATTTGTCTTAAAATGACTGTGCTTTTCGATCGATCGAATGTATTTTTCGATCGATCGAATATCGTGAAAAAGGTTTTTAAAAGGCACTTTTCTGACTTTTTCAAAGATCCTATTTCAAAACTTTTCAAACCTTTTTCCTCTCTCCGCGTTGGCAAGCTTTGTTTTGTGAATTTTTGTCGTTTTCTTCCGAAGTCTTTGCACAATCTCTCTCTCCTCAAGCCGGTAAGACTCTTTTGCCCTTCCTTTTGATTTTATTTTCATTATTTCATGCATAAATCCATGCATTTAAGGGTAATTTTCGGACTAGATTCTTTTTGGATTTTCTGTTGATTCAAACCTTATTTTATGAAATTGATCATTGGGTTTTTGTGGGGACACATTATATTAATGATCCTTGGTGGTTAATTTGATCAATTTGGTGTTTTGTGAAAAATTGAAAATTCTAGGGTTTGTTCTTGATCCGAATTGGGGATTTTGTTGAATTGGATTGAATTTGATGAAATTGGCTTGTTGTGTTGGTGTAATTAAGCATTATAATCTATGTGCTGTGTTTTGTAATGCTTAATTCATCAATTTGTTACAAAAATTTTCAAGTGGTTTTTCAAATTTTGGGATTTTTTGATAGAAATTCCTTGTTCAAGCCAATTTTGTCCAATTACTCTCAATTGAACTTAATTTGTCACTGCATTTAGATCATGCATCACAACATGTTATTGTTCATGCATCATATAGATTTTTGTTCTATATTATTTATTGTACTAATTTGCAGTCTGCCCTTGGTTTTGTTTTCTCTTGTTTCTTTGTGTTTTTCTCTTTGTGTCTCTGTCCTTTCCGTAGCACTATGCCTAGGAAAACTAGAGCCCGTAGGAATGTTCCCTCACCTTCTCCTTCACCCCCTCCATCCTTTGATAGTGAGAGGTTTCCGAGAGAGGAAAATCAAGAGACTTTTGAGAAACTGACCGTTAAGAGAAAGATTTGGGCTGAGCGTTCTGTGCTTTTAGATGAGCTTGATCCTGCCATTAGGGCAAATTTTGAGCGTCGGGGTTGGTTACCCTTGGTGGATATTTCTGATCCCCCTCCACCTTCTGCCTTGATTAGAGAGTTCTATTCGAACATCTCTATCCGCGTCTATGATTCCAACACTCTTGTTAAGAGTTGGATACGAGGCGTAGAGTACACCATTACTCCTCGGGTAGTGGCTGATGCTCTAGGGGTACCTTTGGTCCAGCATCCTGTCTATCCTTATGATGAGTCTCCCGAGATTAGCGATGTTTTGTCATACGTCACTGGTACTACTGTCCAGTGGGGTTCTGATCCTCGGATCACTTCTGCTGAGCTCTCTGGGTTGCACTATCTGTTCTTTCGGATAGCTTGTCATTCGATCTGGCCTATTTCTCATGTTCACACCATTCCTCTTGAGAGGTGTGTTTTTCTATACGCTCTTGTTACTGATGCTCCTATTAGTTTTCCCCATCTTTTTCTTCGTTCTTTGAATGAAGTTTATAGGAGTTCATCTACTGCTCATGCTCTTGTTCATCCTATTTTCATTCATAGGATTCTTCTCTTTCTTGGTCTTGATGACTTTCCTTCCTCTGAGCCCGTCCATGTGATAGGACCTATAGGTGCGTCTTTTCTTAGACAGAGGGCCGCTCATCTTCGAGCTGGTTCTAAACACCCTAGATCTGAGCCCTCTGGTAGTGCACCTCCTCCTTCTTCTTCTGCAGGTATGGCTGGTGAGGATATTCCTATTTCTGTTGGTGATGATGATGCTGCTGCTGATGTTCCTCCACCTCCTTCGGCCGACTTTGATGTTCGTCGTACTTTGGAGACTGTCATGACTGTTCAGCAGGCTCATGGTCAGATTTTGGTGGACTTACTAGATGAGATGCGTGCTCTCCGAGCTGATCTTGTGCGTCTTCATTCACCCTCACCACCTCCTTTTGATGGCGACTTGTGATTGCCCTTTGGCATTCCGTCACAAAAAGGGGGAGTGGAGTTTTGACCCTGTAGTAGAGTTTTTGTTGTTAGGGGGAGATTTTTTTTTGTTTTAGAGGAGCTTGTGAAGTTTTAGATTGTATCTATGTGCTTCACTTTGTATATTTTTTTTGGGGATATTCATGTTAGGGGGAGTAACATTGATTGATATACATGATATTTTTTATTGATTCTTGTTGCTTTATGATTCACTGCGTATTGATTTATATTTATGACTTGTTCATTTTTATATGTCTTTATTTTGTGTTGTGTGGATCTTACAAGAATGTTATACCTGTTGTGTTACTCTTTACTGTCACACATGCGTTTATGCGTTTGTTGAGTATTTCAGGATTATACAGGTTGATTCAACTAAGCTGCTGTCTACACTTGCAACTATGGATAGTAGTTAGGCTGAATTGAATTTTATGAGCATTATCTTTGTAAAGGGCTTTTTATTTGTAAAACTTTGAGCTGTTAATTAGGGTTTTGTCACGGATTGCCAAAGGGGGAGTTTGTTAGGTTCTAAGGTCTTAGGATTTTATGTATTTAGAACTCTAATTTGTAATGTTGGCAAACCATGATCAAAACATTGTATGGTGTCTTCTTTAGACTTGCTCAAAGTTGGCTTAATATTGTAAAGTTGGAATCGAGTGGCTGCAGAAGTACTTGGGACTCTCGGCCTGGCTCGATCGATCGAAGAATAGACTCGATCGATCGAAAATCGCACAGGTTGAATTTTCTGCAGAATTTCCAACTCAACCCTACTTCATTAAACGTTTAGGGTTTTATGTTTTTACCTTAGGTATATAAATAAAACCCTAGCCACGTTTTTTGTGGTTGCCCATATTGTATTGTTGCTCATACATTGCGGTTTTGTGTGAATCTCGTGTGAGATCTTTGAGGAGCTTTCCTTTACACAAAACTTAGGGTTTTCATGGTGGAGATTATTTCAACATCTTGAAGATCATTATTGTTGCAACCATTGGAACTTAAAAGAAAAGCAAGCGGGGAGCTTGTAGCTGATTGAAGAATTCAAGAAAGAAGTAGTCCGTGGATTCGGAGCCTGCGCGTGGTCGTGTCAGGAAGTTCTACTGGTGGGTAGCATTAGGAAGTCGAGCGGGGAGCTTGTAGTCCTTTTGTACGAACTTCAATTCTTTCATAGTGAATTCAGGTTAGCCTTGAGGATCGGTGGGTCAAATCCTCCCCAGGTTTTTACCGTGTGGTTTCCTGGGTGATCATATCTTGTGTTATTTATTTTCCGCTGCATTACTATTCTTGATATGATTGTTTGATTGTTTTAACCTAGAATTGCTTAATTTGACTAAGTAACAACTTGGCTAATTAATCTAGGCTACGCAATCTGTGTGTTTAAGGGGTCTAAAACCGTTCATTTTTTTTACAAGGGTTAATATTGGTGTCAAAAATCCTGAACTTGTGATTCTTGAGGGGGGTGTAGGATCTGCTTAGGTTGCTGGCCCTCGTTTTGTTCAAAGGGTTGAAGGTTCCTCAGCTCCTTCAGGCGGTAATGCAACAATGGGGGAGGCCCCAGAGATGGTTGTTTTAGATCCTGCTTCAAGGCTCCCTACCTTTCTGGCTCGCTTTGATCTTCTGGAGTTCAACAGCCTCCCTACCAGTCACTTTTGCCACTTCGGGCCCTCATATGGCAGCTTCTTGCGGTTCTCTGTGCCCGTGGAAGGCCTGCCACTGCTAGAAGGGCTGTTTAAAAGTCATGGAGATTTTACCATTGGTTTCAGATGAGGAGTATTTTTGAGGAACATTCTGATGGAGCTGTTGTGTGCCGTGTTGATTTCCTTGAGAGATTCTTCGCTAGACACTCTGTCTGAGGAAAAACTCTTGGAATGGAGGGGAGTGGTTTAGGATCTCTTGGAAGCCAAGTTTAACCTATCCTTTTTGCTGGAGTACCTGCGATCATTGGCCCAAGTGCTATTCCAGAGGCAAGCTTCTAAGAGTATTGATGCTGAGATTGCTGCTACTGAGGAAGCTTTAGCTCATGCTCACAAGACTTTACAAGATTTGAAGATTAAAAGGCAGAGGGTTCTTTCTTCTTTGGCTGTCCCTGCTTTCTCCTCAGATGGCTTTTTGTTGGCTGGCCTCATTTCTTAGCCTTCTTTTTTTTTTAGCTGGTTTAGATGTGTATGAAAAATTTGGGGTTGTATAAGTTTTCTATCTCTTTGTTTGAACATTGCTTCTGGCTTTTTTTTTTTAGATTTGCACTTCTGCTTTGAGACTGCTTCCATGTATTTGTGCTTTAGGATTGCTTCTGAGTATTTATGTTTCAAGATTGCTTCTTATCTTTTTTTTTAATGGCATGTGGATCTTCTTTTCCTTTTGTCTTTCTCTTTTTTTTTTTTGTACTGAGTTCTGGTCCATGATTCCCACAAGTTTTGCTACAGGTTCCAGCCAGGTACCCACCCCTTTTCTTCTTGATTGCGCAAGTATTGAACTGGGTACATTGGGCGATATTTTTTTGTCCCAGCTCATGAACTTGGCAGGGTTTTTTTTTTTTATTTTTTTTTATTTTTTTTATCAAGTACTGGGCTAGGTATCCTCAGTACATGCCTGAGATCCTAGACCATGTATTTGAAACTTAACTGTTTTGTAGTTATCTGTGGGGTGATCCTGGGTCATGCATCAAAAAGATTTCCCCAGGTATCCTCCCTTTTCTTCTTGGTTGCGCAAGTATTGAATTGGGTACATTGGGCGATATTTTTTTTTTGTCCCAGCTCATGAACTTGGCAGTTTTTTTTTTTAATTTATATATCAAGTACTAAGCTAGGTATCCTCAGTATATGCCTGAGATCCTACACCATGTATTTGAAACTTAACTGTTTGTAGTTATTCGTAGGGTGATCCTAGGTCATGCATCAAAATGATTTCCCCAGGTATCCTCCCCTGATTCCATCTGTGTTAGGACTTTGTAATACTTAGGATTTAATAGCTGAGAAATAAGAAGAAATTTCATTGAATTTAAAACATAAATGTCATTCAAGGAACACAACAAATCTAACAAAGATAGTAAGGATCATAGAGTGTCCTTCTACCACGAGTCCCTGAACAAAATTACTTAAACAATAATATATAAAAAGAAAGAAACACTTAGCAGGTTGGAGAGTTTGGTAAAAAGGATTCTAGTGTATTGAGACCTCTCCCTTCTTATGCGTAGTATTGTTTTAGCCATTTCCCATTTATGGGCTCTGTCAGGATTGTCTCATCTTCTTTTGTAAGGTAGTAATACCCACTATCATGGGCCTCCCTGATGATGTAGGGTCCTTCCCACTTTGGGGCAAATTTGGAAGGTCCCGGTAGGTTTCTTCTCACATGCTCTGTTGTCCTTAGTACTAGCTGCCCTTTAGTGAAAGTTCTTAGGCGTACTGCTTGTGCATATGCTCTAGTCATTCTTTGCTGGTACCTCTATCTTCTTCTCTTAGCTAGCTCTTTTTCTTCCTCTACCCCTTCCAAGTCTACTAATCTCCTTTCATTGTTTGTGTCCTCGGTGTCCTCCTAATTTTCTTCAAGTACTACTCTTGGTGTGGGAACAATTAATTCTACTAGGCTGATGGCTTCTGTCCCATAGACCAGGGAGAATGGTGAGAATCCCGTAGCTGTCTTCACAGAGCTCCTGCATGCCCAAAGTACATCTGCCAAGTTGTCACTCCATTTTCCTCCATACTCTTACTTCATATTTTTAAGGATCTTCGATATCACCCTATTAGTGGCCTCTGTTTGGCCATTTCCTTATGGGTAGTACGGTGTAGACCTTCCATGCTTGATGTAGTAAGCCTCAGTCAACCCCTTCATGTCTTTATTTATGAATGGGGTTCCATTGTCACTGGTCAATCTCCTAGGAATCCCAAACCTTGTAATGATATGGCCTCGAATGAAGTTTGCTACAGTTGCTCTAGTGGCATTTTTCAAGGGGATGGCCTCTACCCATTTTGTAAAGTACTCAGTAGCTGCCAAGATCCATATGTAACCACTAGATGGGGGATTTATAGGCCCTATGAGATCAAGTCCCCAAGTGTGGAAAGACCATGGGGTTGTCATATCCTGTAACATATTTGGGTGAGTATGGATTGCATCTCCGAGGACTTGACATGCGTGGCAGGTTTTGACTAACTCCTCAGAGTCCTTTTTCATTGTTGGCCAGTAGTACCCCAACAGTAGTAACTATTTATAGAGCCTCCTTTTTCCTGGGTGACTTCCATAATCACCGGAATGGACTTCCCTGACTACCTCCCTCGCTTTCCTTGGCCCCAGGCATTTTAAGGGATCCCCACTGTATCCCTTTTTAAATAGGATCTCGTTTTGCAAGAAGTATCTGATTGCGAGCTTTTTGAGCTGGTGGGCCAGTGCCCTGTCAGTCGGTAGGATCCCTTGAGCCAAGTATTCCATAAAGGGAGTTCTCCAATCTTCTATAATAAATACAGCGTAGCTTTCTTCCTTGTCCACCAAGGATTGGCATTATTGACATTTCTCCTATATAGTTGCTACCTCTTTGTTCATATTTGGCCAATAGTATCCCATGCACTGCATTCTCCTATATAGGCTGATCTTTTCTAAGGTCCTGTAGACTTGGGTATGTAACTCTTCTAACCTTACTTTCCTCTCTTTCTCATTGATGCATCTGGATAGGATCCCTCCGGGCAATCTCTTGTATAGTTCTCCTTCTATTAGAGCGTAGTCCCTCAGCTCCTTGACACTCCCTCCGGATCTTGTTTCTTTCATTTTTTCTTTCACTTCGCTCCTCCAGTCCCATTGCCTGGACTCTCCGGGGGATATCCTTTGGAGGATTTTTAAGATGGAATGCTCCTGTCTTCCTATTCTGACAAGAATGTCTTTTCCCTTGAATGGTACCTGGGATCCCAGGGTGGCAAATGCATCTGCGAACTTGTTTTCACTTCTCTGGGTGTAAATTAATCTTCTCCTAGGTTCCCGTACTACTACACACTCTCGAGATCCTGAGGTGCTGGACTCCTTCTTTTGCTTTTTTCTCTTCAGGAGGTCTCTTAAGTCATGGGTACCTCCTCCTTCTTCTTTTTTCAAGATAGGTGTTCCTGGGGTCCCTAGCATGGGACTCTCATCGTCAGGTTTTAACTCATCATAGAACATTGTTTCTACAAAGTTTACTTCTCCTTGGCTAAAAGGGTTATGGTTGGCAGGGATCCTTACAGGCCTTCCATTCAATCTCCCCTTAACACACTGATGGTATGTGGATGGTATAAGGCAGTGCTTATGGAGCCATGGCCGTCTCAGCAGTACATGGTAGGACACCTTTGAGTTGATTACATGAAATCTGGTCAAGGCTACTATTAGCCCCACTCTTAGGGCCAGCTGTATGTATCCCTTGGTTGATTCTGCTGATCCTCCAAATCCGGTTATCTCCATGGAAGCCCCCAGGATCCTTCTTCTAGCTAGGCCTACGGCTTCCAAGGTGCTCAGGGCTATAAGGTTGAGTGATGCCCTTGTGTCCACCAGTGCTCTTCTTATTTTGACACCGTTTATGGTGGCCATTAGATAAAGGGGTTTACGGTGGTCTGGATGCTCAACTTCCATGTCTTCATTGGTTGTTTCCAGGAAAGCTCGACTATCATGTGACTCAGTTGTGAAACATTCCATTCCTGAATCTGCTGCTATAGTCATGAGAGACTCCGTGGCCACCCTTCTTGCTTCTGGTCCAAATTCCAGCTAGTTGAATAGCGATCTGAACTTGGGATTCTTCTGGAGGGTCTTGACTGTGTTTGGGTGGAAAGATCCTTCTGGCTCTTTTGCTTCTGCCGGGTTCCCATGGATTACTACAGCCACCACCCCCTTTCCTTTGTGGTTGGGCAAGGGGTTCCTTTGTACTTCTGGCTCCTTCTGGGTGAGCTCCAGGGTTCCTTTTCTTAGCTTCCTGTGAAAGAGCTTGTAGAGGGTCCAACAATCCTTGGTGGAATGCTTAACATAATTATGAATCCTGTAAAACAAAGGATTTTTCCTTTCTTCCTCGGTTGGTGGTCTGGACACAGTGAATGGCCTAACCACTCCATCCCTGATCCATTTGTCCAGGACATGGTTTAACTCTTCTATGGTACATGGATCACCGGTGGTTCCTCGAACATTTTTCCATCAAGCCTCTTTCTTTTTTCTCCCACTGATGCTATCATGGCTTAGGACGCTGGCATTCTCTTCACCCTCATAGTTTGTGTTGTCCTTCTTGTTCTCTGTAACAGGTCAGCGAACTGTGTGATACATAAATTTTTGAGGTTGAGTCTGTAATTGAAAAGCATGTTAGATATGCAAGTCTCTACGAACTCTTTTTCTTCATGGTCCCCATAACAATCTAGGAACACATCTTCAAATCTTTTGATGAATTGGACGGGATCCTCTCCAAGCCTCTGTCGTACCATCTGAAGGCTTGGGAAAGTGACCTTGTCCTTACCAGGGTAATATTTTGCACAAAATCGCTCCATCATCTCGTCCCAGGTCTTAATAGACCTAGGTCTCAGTGTGGTGTACCAAGTGTATGCCCTGTCCACTAAGGACTTAGCAAACTCTCTTAGGCACAACTCTCAGTTTCCTGCGTAAGTACTCATAGTGTGGACGAACCTACTCACGTGTTCTACTGCGCTTCCATTCCTTTCATAAAAAGGATGGAACTTTGGTGGTTCATATCTCTTGGGATATGGCTTGCCAAGAAGTTCTGGTGGGAATGTGGGATCCCGAGAAAATTACTTGGTGATCCCAGAAAGTTTTTCCCTTTCTTGGTCCAAGAAGGCACTGACATCTGCCAGTGTTAGGTACTGGGGGTTAGTTCCTCCTCCCACTGCTGACCCTCCCTCTGGCTGGGTTCTATCTTGGTTGCCCACATGGGGGGCATTGTCTCTGACTTCCTGTGTCTTGCCTTCTTTGAGAAGGCGAACTTCTTGTTGCAAGTCTTTCAACATTGTAGTCATCTGAGTCATGGGGTCTAGCTCCTGCCTTGCGTTTCTTTGTTTTGACGCGGCCTCCTGTTCTGTTAGGGGCACCTCACCTCTTTGTCTGGAGGCCACTTCATTTTCTCCCACGGGCTCAGAGGTCGTGGGTGGCACATTAGCACCTTTACTGTTCCTTGGTCTTGGAGGCATGCTCTGCGAAGGGATTGCTTCTTGCCTTTTCTTTACCTAGTCCCCAGCGGAGTCGCCAAAATATGAGAGTGCCTTTTTCTTCTCATCTTAATGGCCCAAGGATCCTGGGCCAAATAAATATTTTTTGGTGGACTAGGCTCGGTTCACCGCAGCTAAAAGGCTGTTTAAGAACTGAGTGGTGCACAAAACAAGCTCCCTACAATACAAATAACTGACAAACAAAAATATCTGTATTGAATGACCTTTTAACAGCAAAGGAATGCACAACAAATGAAATACAATGTAAGAATAGGTTAGGGATCCTTGAATTAGTAAGGTGCATTTTATTAATTTTCTTTAGTCATTATTACAATGCTCACTAAGACGTGATACAAGGTTCAACTAAATTCAAAAATTACAAACTTTGATAGCTATTTAAGCTTCCAAGACTTGCAAAGTTTGAACTTGTAGAATCCCAGCATGTGCTATAGCGGCTGTCTCTGGGATACTGGGAGCGGCTCCTCTGTTTTCTCTTAATTTTATTGAGCTTTTTCTATAATTCTGTGAGACTCCAGAAATGACCATGAATGCCTCAATGATCTAATCAAAAATGAATTTCCCCCCGAATCCCCCTGTAGCATGGACCCCCTCCTCCTTTATAGCACAGTTCGGGCTCCGGGGTACTAGTGATTTCTCCTTTTTGCCCCTTAGAGTGCTTGTCGTGCCAGGTTGCTCAGGGTTATGTCGTTTCCTTTTTCTCTCATAGTTGCTTGCTTTTGGTACGACCAAACGAAAGTCCCTTAGCTAGTTTTCTATTTCTAGACTTCTCCGTTGGCTGGTCTTCAGCTATTTGGTTTTTTCTTCTTAGCACTCCAGCTTTTTCAGTTGTACTCTTCCTTATCACTTTCTCCAAATGGTCGGAATCATGGCTCTTGCGTTTTGCTTCGTACCTCCTGGCTCCACTGCATGTCTAGAGCATGAGACCCGCATGCTCTTTGTCTTTTATCCCTCTTTGAATTTGCTTCAATCTTGCTTCGCGCGTCCAGGGATCCCCAGACTCTGGGGACTTCTGGGATCCCGGCCCACCCCTTCTTACTGGGCTTTCTTTGGTTTGCCGGTTTTGCCTGGTTTGGGCCTTTTTTTGTTCTTTCGTGGGTCTCTGGATCCCAATCCTCTGGGCCTTTTGCCCTTTTCTTCTTTCTTTTCTCTTTTCTTTATTGTGTGAGCCCAGTCTTCCCTTTTTTCTTATTTTTCTCTTAGCTCTTGTTATTTATTTATTTTTTTTGTGAAATGAGCCCACCGTGTTATTTCTTTGGGCCTTAGTTTGTGCCCAATTTTGAACCTCAACAAAGTGTAACCTTTAGAAAATTATTAAAGAGAAATATGTAACACCCCGACTCAACTTTATAATTAAACTACGTGTTTTAATAGTTAATTATTATTTTAAGCCACTTTCTTTTTATAATTAATAGAAGAGTATTTAATAAGCATATTATTATATAATGCCATTGAATAAGAATTGTAAAGATTATAAATAATTGAAATGACTATTTGTATTATAAATATATACTTAGTGTGTGCAAAATTATATTAAGTGGTTTAAGTTATTAGATACATAGTTGGTGTTTTAACTAGGTGTGATGCATGAGTTGTTATAGTGGAAATTCCACCCACCCATGCAACTAATGGAAATTCAACACTCATAATGCCAAATTTTGATGCATGATGACAAAATCCAAAGACCAAGACTTGGCCATGCAATGAGCAAGTTCCACCTAGCTTCTTCTTTGAATTTCAATGTAACTAGAGCTTCCAAGAAGCTCTCTTCCCCTCATTCCCACATGTCCAAGCAAATCTGAATTTCTCACCTCAACTTTACTCTCTTTTCTCTTAAGGAAAGAGATAGGAAGCTCTCTTGAGTCTTCTCTCAAATCCATGGTCAACACCTCAAAATAAAGATGAAGCTTCATCTTCTTTCTTCTTCATACTCTCTCAAAGAAATTAGAAAACTCAAGGAAAACTCTCTCTAGCTCTCTACCTCTCATACTTTCGGGTCTAGCCACTAGGAAAGGGAAATCTTTTCATGCAAGAATGATTCTACTTCTATTTCCCCTCAAGAACAAGAAACTTGGTAAGGACTAGCTACTCTCATCTTAGAATCCCTGATTTCTTCAAGGAATTTTTAGTAATGGTATTTGTGGTTTGTGAAATTAGGAAATCATGAACTTGTAAGTTTTTATATATAGATATATATATATATATATATGCTGTTTAGGAAGCTTTGAAACTGTGTTGGTGAATAGTTGAAGGTAGATTAGGGTTTTACTAATTAATGATTATATATGATTAAGGAAGTCAGAAAAAGTTAGGATGTGTACTATTGATGTTACTGCTGAGATTTTTGTTGTATTTAATTTTGCTCTAAATGGTTAAATGACTGTATATAAGTGTTTTCTAACACGTCTAATGAGTGCATAAAAATCCCCATATGAAAATACTATCCTTTGATAATTGTTTGTAAATTTACAAGAAAATGTTGCAAAGCTGTCATTGTGACAGATTCTATGTTTATGCATGATAAATTATGTATTAAATTGTATACAATAAATTAGGATACTAGGAGTAGTTATTATGAAAGCTAAGACACATACGGTTGTTATGGAAGTGGTCTCATAGCATTAATGGTTTAATTTCTAAGTTGCATGAAATTCTATCAGGACAGATTTGAGTATGCTATATTGTATGATTTTTAGTAAAATATGGTTTTATGCTTTGACTCCGAAATTGATATGATTATTACTAGACATCCAGGTTACTCTGTAAAATTGCATGAAGTTTGGATGTGAATTGATAGCCCATTTGTATTTTATAAGTGAAGTATATACTGCTGGAATGAAACAGTGAACAGTAAGGGACATGCCTAACTTTGAGGATTTAATTCTAAAGTTAGGGTGAATGATTTGAGCTATAATTTATTATGCTCATCATTTGGTATGTCTGGATCATGGCTAAATTTTGTATAACTTGGTTCAAATTTTAGTACTCAAAGGAGGGGTAAACCATCCTACTGTTGTTTTTATGAAGCTGTCTTGTTCAATACATTGTATGTTGCCATGTTAGTATATATGGTTATATGACCATGCTTAAAATAGTTTATGTTTATGCATGCATTATTGCCCTAAACTCAAAGCACCTTTTGAAATGAAGTTGGCTCTTCTAGAGATATGATATAAATATGAGAATGATGGCTTTTCTTTAGTTTGGTACATCATTTGTTGATGTGTACATAGTATGTTTGTGGGAACCTCATTGAGGTGGGAGTAGGATTTCCTTGATTCTAAGAGATAGGCTTTGAGATGAATGTATAAGTTTATGATAAGGAATAATGGATAGTAATAAGCTTTGATTTTTGTTTAGGTGTTACCAGTCGCCAGGTCTAAGCTCCTTCGACTGTAGGCTCTCAGTTCCTCTGCTTTCAGGTAAGAGATAAGTTATATGAGCACTTGGTAAGTCATGAGGTTATTTTAAAGTATATTATGCATTAAAAGGTTTTTGATTAGAGATATGACATATAATCATGTTTTAGACAAAGATATGTCCGTAAGCTTTGAAAACCTTATTTATATGATTTAAGTATATTGATGCCATTACTAATTCCACGAACATCATGTTTAAAGAAAATAATGGAAATGCTATTATTGTGTATTTTAGAATCTAATGAAAGTTGTATACCTTAAAGCATTTAAGAGATGTATTATGTGAGATTTAGAATTTGAGTAATTGGTGGATTATGTTATTCTTTGAGTACAGTATAAATGCTCTGAATGTCAAGTGAAAAGTCATATAAAGAAGTAAAGAAACAAGAATGATAAGAAAAATGGAAGCTTTTGTAAAAGTTTTGTAAAACTTAAGTTGGTTCTTGTTAATATCAGGTTTAAGCTTGATATTAGTATGCCGGTCATGGTCACAAATTTGGATATTGAGTTTAGGGCATGACAAAATACATGTGCAAAATAGTTTTTTTTTTTTTTTTTTTTTTTTTTTTTTTTTCTCATAAGTGAGTTGAGTCCTAAAATAAAATTTTAGAACAATTTGTTGGGCTTGGCAAAGATAGAGGAGTAATTTTTAAATCCACTACAAATTGGTGGAAGAGGATTCTCTTCTTTGTAGAACCTTTTGTCTTTTGATTCAAAAGTGGAAATTTGTTGTAAATCCTTTTAAATTCAAATGAATTCCACATTGAAAAGTAAAAAAAGTAAGGAGATACAATTTCTTGTTTAAAAATGGTAATCCCACATTTAAAAGAAGATAACAATGAGCAATAAATAAAGACTTATGGTTATACATGTCAAGAGAATCTTACGTCTAAAAGAACTACCCTTTTAGTGTTATATTGTTATAGTTTATATAGTATATCAAGTATAAATGTCAAAGGGACAAGTAGCCAACCAAAAATAGAGATAGTTGTTGTCATGTCAAATGCATTAGAATGACATCCTAACAGCTAGATACCATATAAATCTTGCATGTCAATGATGACGATTATTTAATAATATATATAAATAGAAATAATAACATTAGCACGAATTACCTATCTAGTAAAGGAAATCTAGAAAGATTGGCCACTTCTGTCAAAGTAGCTCTCCATGTGTGAACTTTATCTATATTATCTTTGAAACATTTTTCATATTCGTCAAAAGCTTGTACATAAGTTCCTGCTTGTTTTCGCACCTCAGATTTATCCACATTGTAAAAAATGGGCAAGATTGTTTGCTCCATCTTTTTTTTTTTTTTTTTTTTACATTCCATGATCTTCACAAGTTCATCCAAATATCATGTTGAGGATGCATAGTTTTTAGAGAGAATGACAATGGCAAACATTGATTCTTCTATTGCTTTTAAAAGCTTAGGTGAAATAGGTTCTCCTCTCTTGAGATTTTTATCATCCCTGAAGGTGATAAGGCCTTTCTATTTCAAGGTAGCGTATAGATGGTCTGTAAAATTTTTACAAGTATCCTCACATCTAAAACTTAAAAAGATATCATATTTCCACTTACGACTAGAAAAAGAGGAAGAAGATGTGTTTTGGCATCCATGATATTTTAGTTAATACTCTTAAAATGATCAAATTGTAACATTTCAAAAACTAATTGATTTGAACTTAAATGGTAACATCAAAAGTCAAATTAATCATGCCTTAAATCATATCTTATTAAGCCTTAAAAGATGCAAGGTGGTAAATGTTGAATCAAGACAACCTAAGTCTAATAAAGGGAAGTCACACATCAATTAATGAAGATTCCACTTCAATTAATAATCCCTTCTCATAAGACTTAAACATTCATTGAAGTAAGACTCACAATTCTTTTTGTTATCCACATGCATGTGCCCATGCTCATGCATGATTGGGTATACACTTGCACACACTTAATTTGTTCTTACCATGCTTTTACCATGTTGTCTTCCACGTCTATACCTTGATTCTTTGAGTTCAATGCTATGAATTAAATGTTTTCCCCCTAACTCCATGTATGTGCATCCACATGTTTATATGCTTGTGCTTGCATGTTTTTGATTATGATATCACATGTCTATTTCGCTTTCCATATTTTTATCACATGACCCATAGACTACACCCAGGTTTAGATACAAATGCATACTTTTTGAGTTTTTAGGATAAACATATATTTTGTCCAAATTGAGCAACGATATATGAAGACTAGCTATGGTTGGGTAGGCTTGGGGTGCCTAACCTCTTCCCATATTGTACCCCAACTCCAAACCTTGTCTGGTAGGAAGACCTTCATCGAGTCATGTTTTGGTTCCTGGACCTATAACTAGGTTGCGACTCCATTTTCCTCTTTTTAAGAGACACCATGTACTCTTAAGCTCACGCCGGCTTTGAGTCTAAAATTACTTTCAAAGAGATTAAGGACCACGCATCCCACCTTCATGAAGGAATTGACATGCCAATATATCATTTAAAGGGATACGAATCACAGAACTTACATAAGCACATCCCATGTGCTTCCTAAGGCGATATAGGACTCTAGGATTGCTTCTCCCACTAGTCATTTACAATCCAACCCCTTATGGGTACACGCATCCTTCCGTGTGGAGCCCACAATTTTGGCTGGAACATGATTCTGATGCCATCTGTAATATCTCCATCCTAACTATGTAAATATTTTTTGCTTTGGGGCCCATACTTTTCGTAGTTTTATTCTTCCCCAAAGCACACAGTAGTGGGGGGAAAATGTCTAGATACATTGAAGGGAGATCACTTCTTAAGTACAAGTACAATTCATGTGAATTGTGATATTTTAGTTAATACTCATAAAACGATCAAATTGTAACATTTCAAAAACTAAGCTATTTTATGTAAAATAAAATTTTGTTTTGTGCATATAGGTTTTGGAGCTTTAATAGACATTGACAAAATAGGAAATATTTTATTTTTCTTATTTAATTGAGGTTTTACATAAAATATTTATATATTAGTTTGACATATATATCAACAGAAAAATAAAGAAAATTGTAATATTAACAAAAAAAAAAAAAAAATCCGCATTCCTTTCATGTGTCCAATGTAGCAATCTTTCAATAATAATAAATATGCTAAAATTCAAATTACACGGTATATGTTTAGGTTAATTTTCATTTTTCAACATTTATTTATTTATAGCCAATTTTCAAGTTTACATTCATTGTAATTTAGTCCTTCCGTTTAAAATCCAATATTTAACCACTAAAATAATTTTCAAAAAATATATATAAATAATTGCTAAATTTTATATTAAAGAAAAAAAAAATCTGAAGATCACTGTGAAGTGTGAACCACCACACCCAATACTACATCCAGCCCCTCAAAGTTAATTGCCCAACTCCTATTCAACCATCAAAGTTACCATTGTTTTGGACACTTATGTTTAATAGACATATTGTTGAGGGATCCTAACTAAAAGTTGACGTTGACAACAGTCCGTAAGTTTAAGGTTAAATGGTAAGCTTTGAGCAATAACAGTCCGTAAATTTTTCAGTCATTTTTTGCACTTACTTTTTCTTCTTCTTTTTTTTAATACTAATACTTCTCCAATACACACGCGTCAACTTATCCATTTTTTAGAATTTTTTTTAGAATTTGTCAACTTATCCTTTTTATTATCTATTCTATTTAAGTAATAATGTTTATTTAATTTGTTGTTATTATTTTATCTTTTTGTATTGTCCTTTTATCGCTGTCTTTTTCTTTTGTACTTGACTCATTTCTCAGATCCTTTGATCTAATTCTTCTCAGTCTCAGCTCTCCACTCTCTTCAAAAGTTTTCACCCTCTACTTCTTTATCCTCTTCCTTTCACGTTCAGATTACCTTTCCACCACAAACATCTTCTTCTTCTTTCTCTCACGGTCAGATCACCTCTCCACCACAAGCACCACAAGCATCAAAACCCACAAGCACCGATCTGTATGTTTCGGTGAATCAAGTTCACAACAATGCTATCTCTCTCTCTTTCTCTGTTGGTTTGTCCGCGTGGGTGTGTTTGTGTATATCTGTGTTGATTTTTCTGCGTGGATGTGTTTGTGTTTGTGGGTATCTTGTTCTATTATACAAGGTCTGGTGTGGATGCAAGCTTGAGCTAACAAATTGTATTTTGTTTTAAGGAACATTTGAATTTTGAGATTGTCCCGCAGGAGTTACAGAAAACTTTTTTGGAACTAATATTTTAAAGATTCTCTTCTTGGATTAAACTTCTTCGTTCTTCTTCTTAACATACAAATTTCATATTAATTAAATATGATTTACCATTCAATTCATAAACTCATGTTTTGTATATAGATTTTAAATTTAAAAAACTTGAAATTTCATTCTGGAATGAAACAATTATTGATTTTTTTTATCATTTTGAAATCTTATAAACATGGAGGATATAAGGAGTAAATGTAATCTAAATCCAATTATAAATTTGTCAAAATACACGTTTAATTGAAATTTACTAAATAGTGTAACATTATCAAAAGTTACACCCAATTTAATTTAAAAAAAGTTTGTATCTCATTTTCCTATTTCTAATCATTAGCACATGTTGGGTTACTTTAAAATTGCTGCAATAAATACTCAAGAATTACAAATATGATATGCATCCATCAAAATTTTTTAATATGTACTACGTGTGGCAACTGGTAAGTGGTAACATTTGAATCATCAATTTTGAAATAATTTGACAATTGGATACTCGTGGGTGTTGAAGAATTAGTCAAAATCGGTCAGTTTGTGAAGCAACTTTTTTAATACAAACTCTAAATGCACATAGCACAGCATCAACTTACTTAGAGGACATCATTCTAAAAAGTTGGGTGGTGATAATTGCTGTGCTAAAACTTTCTAATAATTTCACTTCACTTTGATTATCAGTATGAACTTCACTTTTTTGGAAAGTACACTGTTAATTTGATTTTTTTTTCCTTACAGATAATACAAAAGAAGAAAGCAAAGAAATGGAAATAGCATTGGAATCTATCAAACCAATTATAGAAAAAATTGAAGAAAACTTGCTGGAGCGAATCGGACAACAGATTGGCTATCTGATTCACCTAAATAGCAACGTCAAGAATCTCAAAGATCAATTTCAGAAGCTGGCTGAAAAGAGAAATGCGGTGCAGTTAGAAATTGGTGAAGCTGAAAGGAACGGAGAGGTAATGGTACCTGGGGTTGAGAGCTGGGTACAGAAGGTAGACAACATCAGTGAAGGTCTGCAGACATTCCTTGAAGAAGATGTCAAAGCGAATATGATGTGCTTGGATGGATGGTGTCCCAATCTGAAGTCACGTTATTCCTTGAGTAGGAAAGCTAAGAAGAAAACTTTAGAAATTGATGGGCTTATAAAGGATGGACAATTTGCTAGATTGTCCTATCGTCCTCCTCCACAAGGAATAGGATCTTCAGGTTTTAAGGCTTTTGATTCAAGAATATCAATTGTGAAAGAAGTTTTAAAGGCTCTAAGGGACAACAACATCAACGTGATTGCCATATGCGGTATGGGGGGGATTGGAAAAACAACAATGGCAAAAGAGGTAGCGAAAATAGCGAAAGATGATAAGTTATTTGATGAAGTTGCGATGGCAGTGGTGTCCCAAAATCAAGACGATAGAAAGATTCAAGGTCAAATTGCGGAGATGCTAGGTCTGCAACTTGTTGAAGAGTATTCATCACTTGTAAGAGCAGAACGGTTAAAAAATAGAATAACCCGTGGTAAGAGTGTCCTTGTAATATTGGATGATATTTGGGATGCACTTGATTTAGAGGCTGTAGGAATTCCTTATGGAGGTCAACATAACAGATGCAAAATCTTGTTGACATCACGAAGTGAAGAAGCCTGTAATCAGATGAAATCTCAGAAGATTTTTAAAATCAAAGTCTTATCTGGAGAAGAAGCATGGAATCTTTTTAGAGAGATGGCAGGTAATTGTGATGATACTCCCAATCTACGTCCAATAGCGAAAGAGGTTGCAAAGGAATGTGGAGGTCTACCTGTTGCTCTTGTAACGGTTGGAAATGCACTAGAAAACAAAAGTGAGTTTGAGTGGAGGGCTGCACTTCAACAACTTCAAAATTCAATCCCAGAAAATATTCTTGGTCTGGATTCTAAGGTCTATTCCTGCATAGAGCTTAGTTACAATTATTTAAGAAGTGATGAAGCCAAGTCATGCTTTTTGCTATGCTGTCTATTTCCAGAAGATTATGATATTCCCATTGAATATTTAGTCAGATATGGAGTGGGACAAAGTTTGTTGGCAAAGATTGATAATGTGGGAGAAGCAAGAAATAGAGTCCATGCAATTGTTAAGAATCTTAAAAGATCATTTCTATTGTTGGATGGCAAGACAGAAGAATTTGTCAAAATGCATGATATTGTCCGCGATGTTGCAATATCAATTGCAGAAAATCATGATTTTTTGGTACGACATAATAATGAAAAGGAAGATTGGCCAGAGAAAGAGACATACGAGCACTCTGCAATTTCGCTTGTATCTGAAAATCTGAGAAGGCATCCTGATGGCTTGGTGTGTCCGAAACTTGAGCTTTTGCAACTACTATGTAGCACAATGATTTTGCAGACGCTCCCAACCAATCTATTTATAGGGATGAGCGGATTAAAGGTTTTTTGTTTGATACATATATCATTTCCTTCACTACCAGCGTCAATCCATGTCCTTCAAAACCTTCGGGCTCTGCATTTAGATTTTTGTGTGTTAAGAGATGTGTCAGCAATTGGAGCACTAAGCAAACTAGAAATTCTTAGCTTTTTGGGTTCTGACATCAAAGAGTTGCCCAGAGAAATGGGTAACCTTAGTCATTTAAAGGTGTTAGATCTGTCAGGATGCTCTTATCTGCGGCGAATTCCTCCTGGTCTCCTATCGAGTTTATCTCACCTACAAGAGTTGTACATGTTTGGAGTCAATGTGGATTGGTGATGTAGGACACAATTTACTATTTAATTATTGTAAATTATTATTTTTGGTATTTTATGTTAAAAAAACGTTATTTTAGGTTTAGGTGATTTATTTCCTTGTTTTTAGGTGCATTTAGTGATTTTTAGGTTAAATTTGATTCCTGTTATGGTTAGGTATCAATTAGGAGTTATTTAGATTATATTTCCTTGTCTGTCAAGTTTTAAGGAGCCCTTAAATAGGCTCTTAAGTCTGTAAACGTTTTTCACAGTTTATTATTAATAAAAATTCAGACTTGTGTCTATTGTGTTTTCTGGTGGATTCCAGACCTATCACCTTGTGGATTCAAGGAACCCCTCGTGGATTCGAGGTTTACTACCCAGAAACTAACAGTTTAGTTTTTGTCCATCAAAGAGAGCATCGTGTGTGCTTTTCCTCAGGCTTCCGCGACATCAGTTGGTATCAGAGCCTTGTCTTACCCTGGTCTGATCGCTAACCGACGAGACGGTAACCACCACCACAACAACAACAAATAACTTAGCAAGTATTACGTGACGTACAACAAGCACTCACAAATATCTATGCTAGGATGGCGCCGTTGAAGAATGGAAACAATAGGGATAACTGCAGCGGAGACATAACTCACGGGCAACCTATTGGTAAGCAAATTTCATATAGACTTTATAAGAGAATTGCAAGTTTTAATGGTTATTTTTTAAAAGAAGATTTCCTTGATTGGTTACTTGATCTAGAGGATTTATTTGACTATGAGAATATTTGTTATGAGAGAAAAGTTGGACTTGCTTTGTATAAACTTAGTAAGTATGCCTTATGTTGGTGGGAACGAGTACAATCTGATAGAATCCGACAAGGTAAAGATAAAATTCGATCATGGCCAAGGATGAAAAAGATGCTTGCTATCAAATTTTATCCTTTGGATTGTGAAGAAATCTTGTCGTATACAATACAAGATTATTATTGGCCAAGAAATTCATACTTGAATTATTTTGAAGAGCCAAAAATTCCACCGCTAAAGGAAGAATTACATGTTAAAGAAAATATCATTCTTGAAGAATATGGAGAAGTCAAAGAAGAAAATATAGAGATTTCTGAGGAAATTAATGAAAGCCTTGTTATAGAAGAAGAACCTGAAATCAAGATTGTGGAGGAGATTAATGAAGACCCCATTATAGAGAAAGATCTTGAGGTTGAGATAGTAGAGACCATTAAAGAAGAAATTATAGAGGAAGTTGTCAACGATCTTGATGAAATCAAGTTAGATAATTGCAACATTCAAACTCCTATTATTTTATTGGAAGACACCGAAACAAAGTTTATTGATTTTATTGGGGTGGAAAGATTTGATTTGATCATTGACTCTTATTTGGTGAATATTTTTAATTACATGAAGATCAAGGGAGAAGAAGCTCAAGTTGCCCAATTAATGACTTTCAAGTTTGGCAAGAAGACAAAGAAGATGAAGTATTCAAGGTATTTGTTCTCTTGGCATGGGAGATTTCAGATTTCAAAGATGAACTCGAGGACGAGTTTGTTTCAAGTGGAGGGGTCTGATGTAGGACACAATTTACTATTTAATTATTGTAAATTATTATTTTTGGTATTTTATGTTAAAAAAACGTTATTTTAGGTTTAGGTGATTTATTTCCTTGTTTTTAGGTGCATTTAGTGCTTTTTAAGTTAAATTTGATTCCTGTTATGGTTAGGTATCAATTAGGAGTTATTTAGATTATATTTCCTTGTCTGTCAAGTTTTAAGGAGCCCTTAAATAGGCTCTTAAGTCTGTAAACGTTTTTCACAGTTTATTATTAATAAAAATTCAGACTTGTGTCTATTGTGTTTTCTGGTGGATTCCAGACCTATCACCTTGTGGATTCAAGGAACCCCTCGTGGATTCGAGGTTTACTACCCAGAAACTAACAGTTTAGTTTCTGTCCATCAAAGAGAGCATCGTGTGTGCTTTTCCTCAGGCTTCCGCGACATCAATTGGGAACCTATGGAAGGCAACAAAGAGGGAGCAAATGCAAGCCTTGCTGAACTGATGTCTTTGTCCAACCATTTGATGGCTTTAAAAATTGATATACCACATATTAAGGTCTTGCCAAAAGACATTCTCTTTAAAAAACAAATAATAAAATTTCAGATATCTGCAGGGTGGGGAATGTATTTGGCAGAAACAGATTCTTATTTATTTAAAAATAGATTGGCAATTGGAAGAAGTGATATTGCAAACTGTCGGATGCTTCTTCAACTGTTTGCAAAATGTGAAATTTTATATTTGAGAGATATAAAAGATTTAAAAAACATTGGGCGTGAGTTAGACAAAGAAGGTTTTCAATGCTTGAAGGTTCTAGAAGTTTGTGAAAGTATAAACGTAGAATATGTAATCGATGCCACATTGCATCAGACTCCACGTGCTGCCTTCTCCATCCTGGAGTCACCGAACTTGTCTGTTTTGTATAATTTAAAAGAGATATATCATTGCCAATTCCCAGAGAGATCCTTGATCGATGCAAAGCCTGGTTGTTTTGGCAACCTAATGACTTGTTTGGAAGTTTAGAGAGGGAGGAGAGTAGAGGGAAGTAGAGGGAAGGGGAGTAGTGGGGAGGAGAGTAGAGGAGAATGATTCACCTCTACCTTATTTGGATGTTTTTAAAATTAGTAAGGGAGAAGGGAGTAATTAGCCCTTCTCCTTGTGTAATTTTGTTAATATAATAAGGGTAAATTAGGTAATTTACTTGGTCAATAGTTTATGTACTCTACTCCCCCTCCAAATCTCTCCAATTTGGGGGAATTAAAATTGGGGGGTTAGAGAGAGTCCAAACCCCTCCAAACTCCTCCCCTCATTCTTTAAAAAACTTCCAAACAAGGTAATTGCATTACTCTCCCTCCTTCTACTCTACTCTCCTTCCTTTTTTAAATATCCAAACATGCCATAAGGTCAATTTGGATAAATAGTTGCGAACAGTTGAAAAATGTTTTTTCATTGTCCATAGCGAGAGGTTTGGTTCAACTCCGAGAGTTACAAATATCTCAGTGTGATCACATGAAAGAAATTTTCCCAAAGGAAGGAGAAGATGAGAAGGCACTTGATAAGATCATGTTTCCGCAATTAACACTTCTACGCCTAGGGTGGCTACCAAGACTCATTGGATTTTGTACAGGCGTGGGTCCCGTTCATCTTGTCCAATCATCCTTGAATCAGGAGGTATGTATGTACCACTCAAAGCTCGTTGTTTTATGTTTTTGAAATTGATTTATTGATTTTAACAATTCAAGCTCGATCAGGTTTGAATTTGATGCTTCTTACATGAAAACTTGAAAATTGTTGATTATATATCATAGTAATTTAATGGATTCATCAGGTTGGAAGCAGTGAAACTGATAAATTGACCACTTCTGAAAAGGCTGAGGTGACTGACATTCAGCAACATACTACTAACTCAGACTTTCTTGAATCAACACCCCTTATCTCTCATAAACTCTTTTCATCTACAACCATCTTGTGGCCACCAAATTTAGAAGAACTTTGCTTGACTAGCAACAATTCAATTGAAGTGCTGTTTGATCTTGAAGGACTAAAGGTCGACAATGACCGCCAGGGAATCACAATACTTTCTGAATTGAAACATTTACAAGTATATAATTCATCTAAGTTGGCGTACATTTGGAAGAATGTTCCACAAGGAATTCAGGGCTTTCAAAACCTAACATCAATTCAAGTAATTTACTGTCAACACCTAATTTATTTAATCCCACTTTCTGTTGCAAAACTACTTGTGAAACTTCAAAGCATTAGCGTAGCTCAGTGTCATGTGATCAAAAACATGGTTCAAAGAGATGGAGAGGAAGAGGCAGCAGATATCATCATTTTCCCGAAACTTAGTTCCTTGAAATTAGAAAAGTTGCCAAATCTCATGAGTTTCTGTATTGAATGGCCATCCATTAAGGTTATATCTTTGAGTCATTGTTGCAATTTGAAAACAATTGGTTCAGAAACTCAGAGCCCAAGAAAGTTGAAGAAAATCAACGAGGAATTGGATTCAAGACCTCATGAGCCTAGAATTGGGTCCCTTTGTTTTCTTGGGCGATGCCTTGAGTGTGTACCACATAGCAAAAATTATGGTCCAATGGCTGTGTCAGACCAAGGCACCACCAATAAATCCCAAAGAAGCTATTCTGTGAAGAAAGAGGTACGTAGAAGTTCTATGATTTATGCACTTTCCCCAATGGATCATGGTCATTGACTCTCATATAGATATCCAATAAAATCAATTGTTGGCCATAACCTTAACGCATTCAACATATTGAGATAAAAATAATAATAATAATAATAATAATAAAAGACATTTACAGATCTGTTTATACCATCTTTTTTTCTAAAAAAAAATGCAAATAATAATTGAAAAGAAATTATTATTTTGCATATTTAACAGTTCTTGATTTTTTGTAGGGTACTTTGACAAAGCCGAAGGATCCAAGAGCTAGTGATATCAATAATTCCTCAAAGATATGGTCTCTTTTTCCATCCAATCTAATTGAGTGCTTAAAGAATCTAGAATCAGTTGACTTGGAGAGGTGTGATTCAGTAGAAGTTATATTTCAACTTGAGGAACTAAATGTTGAGGAAAGTCATGTGGCACCAGTACTTGATCAGTTACGAGAATTGTATCTAAAAGATTTACCAAAACTGATGCACATATGGAAGAAGGGTCCAAAAAGGATCGTGGGCTTTGGAAACTTGAGATTGTTAAAAGTTGAGATCTGTAACAATCTGACAAATTTGTTCTCACTATCCATAGGGAAATTGCTTGTAATGTTAGAGGAAATAATAGTTATTGGCTGTGAAAAAATTGAAGAACTCCTTGCAATAGCAAAAGAAGAAGAAGAAGTTTTGTTCTACAAAGTGAAGTCAATCTGGCTTGAGGATTTACCAAATCTTCAGTGTTTTTGCAAAAAAGACAATGCTTTTGAGTGGCCATCCCTGAAGGAAATTGTGGTAATTGGATGTCCCAATTTAAGGACATTTGTTCGAACTAATCTAAAGACACCTGAACTAGAAGGAGTATACGAAGACGAGGAATTCAAAACACCTCAGTGGAAGGGGGACCTCAATGCCACCTTAGAGCACATATTCAAAGGAAAGGTATAGCATATTCTCACCACAAATATCTCAGCAATGGAAGAATTTGGCACTCGTATTGTGTAGACCATTGCATTATATATTTTACAAATATTAAAAACTTTTTTTAATAAGCAGAAATCAGACCACAGTTTTATAAAAAAAGAAAGAAAGAAAGAACACAATTTGTCTATGCGAACAAAATGTTTTGACAAACAGTATTTTTTTTTCTTTGGATCAACTATAGCAGCTCCGATAGTAATTATTGTCATTTTTTCCAATTGCAAATATTATGATTACTTAAATCGCATATATGTATTATTTGTACAGGAAAAACAGGTGGATCATGACATACAGCAGCAAGAGCAAACAGTAATCTCAGATTCACATAGCCACTGTCATTTTTCCAATTGCAAATATTAT
This sequence comes from Quercus cerris, assembly GCA_963669245.1. Taxonomy (NCBI): domain Eukaryota; kingdom Viridiplantae; phylum Streptophyta; class Magnoliopsida; order Fagales; family Fagaceae; genus Quercus; species Quercus cerris. The sequence continues at coordinate 23,193,040 of OY770012.1, forward strand.
GATCACTTAAATCACAAACATATTTTTCGTTTAACAGTTCTTGATTTTTTGTAGGGTACTTTGACAAAGCCAAAGGATCCAAGAGCTGATATCAATAATTCCTCAAAGATATGGTCTCTTTTTCCATCCAATCTAATTGAGTGCTAAAAGAATCTAAAATCAGTTTTCTTGGAGAATTGTGATTCAATAGAAGTTATATTTCAACTTGAGGAACTAAATGTTGAGGAAAGTCACGTGGCACCAGTACTTGATCAGTTACAAGTATTGTATCTACACGATTTACCAAAACTGATGCACATACGGAAGAAGGGTCCAAAAAGGATCATGGGCTTTGGAAACTTGAGATCGTTAAAAGTTGAGAACTGTAACAATCTGACAAATTTGTTCTCACCATCCATAGGGAAATTGCTTGTAATGTTAGAGGAAATAACAGTTATTGGCTGTGAAAAAATTGAAGAACTCCTTGCAATAGCAAAAGAAGACGAAGAAGAAGTTTTGTTCTACAAAGTAAACTTAATCTGGCTCAAGGATTTACCAAATCTTCAGTATTTTTGCAAAAAAGAAAATGCTTTTGAGTGGCCATCCCTGAAGAAAATTATGGTAATTGGATGTCCCAATTTAAGGACATTTGTTCCAACTAATCTAAAGACACCTGAGCTAGAAGGAGTATACGAAGACGGGGAATTCGAAACACCTCAGTGGAAGGGGGACCTCAATGCCACCTTAGAGCACATATTCAAAGGAAAGGTATGGCACATTCTCACCACAAATATCTCAGCAATGGAAGAATTTAACACTTGTATTGTGTAGACCATTGCAGTATATATTTTACAAGTATTAAAAAGTTTTTTTAATAAGCATAAATTAGACCATAGTTTTATAAAAAGAAAGAAAGAAAGAACACAATTTGTCTATGCGAACAAAATGTTTTGACAAACAGTAATTTTTTTCATTGGATCAACTATAGCAGCACCAATAGTAATCACATAGCTATTGTCATTTTTTCCAATTGCAAATATTATGATTACTTAAATCGCATATATGTATTATTTGTACAGGAAAAACAGGTGGATCATGACATACAGCAACAAGTGCAAACAGTAATCGCAGATTCGTATAGCCACTGTCATTTTTCCAATTGCAAATATTATGATCACTTAAATCACAAACATATTTTTCATTTATATAGGAAATTCAAGTGGATCATGAGACACAGCAACAAGAGAAAGTGAGACCAATGAGACAGACCAGCGAGACAGATATGTGATGCTGGGCAAGTCATATAGTACATGAGCATATCACCCTTCTATGGTCAGTATTTGTCCAGTATCCAAAAAAACATAAAAATGAAAAGCACATGCAACTTTTTTCCATTTTTTTTGTTTTTCCTTTTTTTTTTTTTTTTTTTAATATGCAAGTCACACCATTTGAAACCACTTCTAGCCAACAAAAGAGCCAAGAAATATTTTCGTGAGCAGTAATTAATAAAGAGAAAATCATGTAGTTTTTGGTAGAATTAGAAATCACTCATTGTTAAGAAAGATGGTTTTGTTTCCCTAAGAAAGAAAGGTGCTAATTAGAACTACCTGAATTAAGTAGGCTCAATGATAAAGTGATTATATGTATTATACTATTATTCAATTGCTTCCCTATTATAGAATGTCAAATCCTAATGGAAGAGCAAAAGCCTAGGTATGTGGCTTTCTTTTGATCTACTGCAATATAAGCTATCTAAGCGATGTGAGCTTGTTTAAGGGTGGAATGCAAGAATATTGCTAATCATGGAGTCAAATCTATTGGACATTTGAAACCAGTTTATTTACTATACTTAGTTGGTATTCATAGAAAGTATTTATTGGAAAATGAGTCCAATACATCTTTTTTAGCTAAAAGACAAATATATGTTACGTTGCTAGTTATAAGTTATAACACAATAACTTGTGCAGTAACTTCTTGTGGGCTAATAGTTTTCATTCCCATGTCTAGAAAAGGGTCCGACCGGGTTAATCGTGAACCGGTCAAGAAATCGGTTTTTTAAATGTAAGAACCGGTCATTTTAATAATTTGAGAGAACCTCTTGTACCGGGGTTCAACCTGAAAAACCGCCCTAACTGTGATCCGATTCAACCAAGTCAAAGAGTTTAAATTTTAAAAATAGAGAATAGGGAGTTGTGGGGTGTAGAACCTAAGAACACATTGTTGAGGTGCAAAATAATTAAATAGCAACAAATAGGCCCAAAAAAGAGATGGAAAAGACTTTGGGCCCATTTCACACAAAAAAAAGAGAGAGAGAGAGAGAAATAATAAAGAGTGGGTTCTCACAATAAAGAAAAGAAAGAAGAAAAGAAAGAAAAAGCCCAGAAGATCTGATCCAGAGGTCCACGAGGAAAGAGGCCCAAGAAAACAGATGAAAAGAAACAGCAAGCCAAAGGAAGCCCAGAAGGAAGAATTGGGTCGGGACGCTTAGAAGCAGTACCAGAGGCAGAGGATCCCTGGACGCGTGAGGTGAAACTAAAGCAGATTTGAAGAGAGAAAAGAGACAAAAGGCACGCGGACCTTATGACTCAGGCACACAGTGGAAGTACAAAGCAAAGATGCAGGAGCTTTGGTTCCAACCATTTGAAGAAAGAGACAAGGAAAAGTACAACTGGGAAAGCTGGAGCAAAAGCCAAAACGCCTTAGGTTAACCAACGGGAAAATCTGGAAATAGGAAGCTAGCTGGGAGACTTTCATCCGGTTGCAGCAAAAAGAAAGAAACTATGAGGAAAAGGGAAACGACATGATCCTGAAGCAACCAGGCACTGAACCGACTTCAAAGGGCAAAAAGGAAAAATCGGTAGTACCCCAGGAGTCCGAAGCTGTGCTATAAAAGGGGGGGGAAGGAAAAAGGATAGGGCATTCGATTCTGGATGCTTAGATCATTCGTCAAGGCATTCAAAGTCATTTCTCAAAAGTTTCAAAAGATTGTAGAAGAGACTCTGTAAAACTAAAGGGAAAACAGAGGAATCTGTTCCCGGTATCCCAGAGGCAGCCACTATAGTACACGTTCGGATTCAACGAATTCAAACTTTGCAAGTCTTTGAAGCTTGAATGGCTATCAAAGTCTGTAATTTTTGAACTCATTTGAACCTTGCATCATGTCTTAGTGAGCTTTGTAATCACAATTAAAAAGAAACTAATGAAACATACCTCACTAATTAGAGGATCCCTAACGTGTTCTTTGCATTATATTTCATTTATTATGCATTTCCTTTACTGTTAAATGTCATCCAATACGAATATTTTTTTTTTAGTTGTTCGTAATTGTAGGAAGTTTGTTCTGTGCACCAATCTATTCTTAAAACAGCCCGTTAGCTGCGGAGAATTGATCCCAGTCCACCAAGAACCTCTCACACGGCCCAGGATCTTTGGGCCATAGTGCTAAAAAAAAAAAAGCACTCTCACATTTTGGCGACTTCACTGGGGACTGGGTAAAGAAAAGGGAAGAAGCAATCCCTTCGCAGAACATGCCTCCAAGACAAAGGAACAGTAAAGGTACTAATGTGCCACCCACGGCCTCTGAGCCCGTGGGAGAAAATGAAGTGGCCTCCAGACAAAGAGGCGAGGTGCCCCTAGCAGAGCACGAGGCCGTGTCAGAACAGAGGAATGCAAGGCGGGAGCTAGACCCTATAGCTCAGATGACTACGATGTTGAAAGATTTGCAACAAGAAGTTCGCCTTCTTAAAGAAGGCAAGACACAGGAAGTCAGAGACAATGCCCCCCACGTGGGCAACCAAGATGGAGCCCAGCCAGAGGGAGGGTCAGTAGTGGGAGGAGGAACTAACCCCCAATACCTAACACTGGCAGATGTCAGTGCCCTCCTGGAACAAGAAAGGGGAAAACTTTCCGGGATCCCCAAGCAATTTTCTCGGGATCCCCCATTCCCACTAGAACTCCTCGGCAAGCCATATCCCAAGGGATATGAGCCACCAAAGTTCCACCCTTTTGATGGAAGGAATGGAAGTGCAGTAGAACACGTGAGTAGGTTCGTCCACACCATGGGCCCCTACGCAGGAGACCGGGAGCTATGTCTAAGAGAGTTTGCTAAGTCCCTAGTGGACAGAGCATACACTTGGTACACCACTCTGAGACCTGGGTCCATTAAGACCTGGGACGAAATGATGGAAAGGTTTTGTGCAAAGTACTACCCTGGTGAGGACAAAGTCACCTTCCAAAGTCTTCAGATGGTAAGACAGAGGCCTAGAGAGGATCCTGTCCAGTTCATCAAAAGATTTGAAGATGTGTCCCTAGACTGTTATGGGGACCATGAAGAAAAGGAACTCGTGGAGACTTGTGTCTCTAACATGCTTTTCGATTACAGACTCAACCTCGAAAATTTATGCATCACACAGTTCGCTGACCTGTTACAAAGAACAAGGAGGACAGCACAAACTATGAGGGCGAAGCGGGTGCCAGCATCCCAAGCCATGACAGCATCAGTAGGAGAAAAAAGGAAGAGCCCGATGGAAAAACATTTGAGGAACCACCGGTGATCCCATGCACTGAAGAAGAATTAAACCACGTCCTGGATAAATGGATCGGGGATGGAGTGGTTAGGCCGTTCACTGTGTCCAGGCCACCGACCGAGGAAGAAAGGAAAAATCCTTTGTTTTGCAGGGTTCATAACTATGTTAAACATTCCACCAAAGATTGCTGGACTCTCCGCAGGCTTTTTCACAGGAAGCTAAGAGAAGAAACCCTGGAGTTCACCCAGAAGGAACCAGAAGTACAAAGGAACCCCCTGCCCAACCACAAAGGAAAGGGGGTGGCAGCTGTGGTAATCCATGGGAACTTGGCAGAAGCAGAAGAGCCAGAAGGATCCTTCCACCCAAGCACAGTCAGGACCCTCCAGAAGAATCCTAAGTTCAGATCACTATTCAATCAGCTGGGATTTGGACCAGAAGCAAGGAGGGTGGCTACGGAATCTCTCATGACCATAGCAGCAGACTCAGGAATTGAATGTTTCACAGCAGAATCACATGCCAGTCGAGCTTTCCTGGAGATAACTAATGCCATAACTTTTACTGATGAAGACATGGAGGTTGAGCATTCAGACCACCGCAGGCCTCTCTACCTAATGGCCACCATAAATGGTGTCCAAATCAGGAGAGCACTAGTAGACACAGGAGCATCACTCAACCTCATAGCCTTAAGTACCTTGGAAGCCGTGGGCTTAGCTGGAAGGAGGATCCTGGGGGCTCCCATGGAGATAACCGAATTTGGGGGATCCGCAGAATCAACCGAAGGATATATACAACTAGCTCTAAGGGTGGGGCCAATAGTAGCCTTAACCAGGTTTCATGTAATCAATTCAGAGGTGTCCTACCATGTACTGCTGGGACGGCCATGGCTCCATAAGCACCGCCTTATACCATCTACATACCATCAGTGTGTTAAAGGGAGATTGAATGGGAGGCCTGTAAGGATCCCTGCCAACCATAACCCTTTCAGACAAGGAGAAGTAAACTTTGCAGAAACAATGTTCTATGATGAGCTAGAACCCGATGATGAAAGTCCCATGCCAGGGACCCTAGGAACACCTATCCTGGAAAAAGAAGAAGGAGGAGGTACCCATGACTTGAGGGACCTCCTGAAGAGAAAAAGGCAAAAGAAGGAGCCCAGCACCTCAGGATCCCGGGAGTGTGTAGTGGTACGGGAACCCGGGGGAAGATTAATATACCGCTTGTGAAGGTGCACGAGACCTGAGTGCATCGTGTAGGAAGGTCCCGGACCACCAGAATGTATGATAGCCCAAGAGGAAGTCCCAGATGAACCAGTTAAAGAGACACAAATCCAGCCTGAGGAAGAATTGCAGGAAGTAAACTTGGGGGCTGAACTGGGATCCCAAAAGCCAGTTTTCGTCAGTAGTCAATTGGCAGCACAAGAAAAGGGGCCACTGGTGGCTTTGCTCAAGGAATACACAGATGTGTTTGCATGGAGCTATGATGAGATGCCTGGTCTGGATCCCGGGCTAGTAGTCCATGCCTTCAATGTGGACCCAGGAGTTAGACTAGTAATCCAACCAGCCAGGGTCTTTCACACCGACATAGAAGCCCAAATAACTCAAGAGGTCAAGAAGCTGCTAGCAGCTGGTTTTATTAAGCCCATTCAGCACCCCAGACGGCTTTTTAACATAGTGCCTGTGAAGAAAAAGAACGGCCAGATCCGTTGCTGTGTAGACTTCCGCAACCTGAATAAAGCATGTCCTAAGGATGAGTTCCCACTCCCTAATATCGATCTCCTTGTGGATTCCGCTGCGGGAAGTTCTATGTTCTCATTCATGGATGGGTACAGTGGATACAACTAGATTCGTATGGCTGCCAAGGATGCCGAGAAGACAGCATTCAGGACACCAATCGGAAATTTTTATTACACTGTGATGCCCTTTGGCCTCAAAAATGCAGGAGCCACATACCAGCGAACCATGATAGCCATCTTCCATGATATGATGCATGAGGAAATGGAAGACTACGTGGATGATATTGTGGTCAAGTCAAAAACTAGGACAGGACACCTTCAGGTACTTGAACGAGTTTTTAAAAGATGCAGAGAATACAAGCTACGCATGAACCCCATGAAATGTGCCTTCGGAGTATCTGCAGGAAAGTTCCTTGGGTTCCTGGTACATCACAAAGGAATAAGTGTAGATCTAGCCAAAGCCGCAGCCATTGCCACAATGAAAAGACCAACAACAGTGAAGGAACTCAAAAGCTTCTTGGGAAGGGTCTCTTACATCAGGAGATTCGTGCCAGGACCGGCTTCGGCCACAAGAGGCTTATCTAAGCTATTAAAGAAAGGAACTGAGTTCACATGGGGAGCAGAACAACAGGAAGCCTTCCAAAGGGTCCAACAGATCATGAATCATCTGCCCACTCTCTAGGCACCAGTACGTAGGCGACCCCTGTTATTGTACTTGGTATCAAATGCTCAAGCAATAGGAGCACTGCTAGCGCAAGAGGATGATGATGGGAACGAGCAACCTGTTTACTACGTGAGCAGAACACTCAAGGACGCCGAGACCAGGTATCCCAGGATAGAAAAGGCTTGTCTAGTAGTTATTTACGCATCACAGAGGCTGAAGAGATATTTCTCAACTCACCAAATCCTTTTAGTGACTAAGTCACACCCCATAAAAGCACTCCTACATCAGCCCCTCCTAACAGGAAGAATCGCACAGTGGCTGGTCCTGCTTTCTCAATACGACATAGACCTGAGGACCCCCAAGGCCGTTAAGAGTCAAGCTATAGCTGACCTCCTGGCACAGTTCCCAGGAAAGGAGGAAAACTCGCTAAGTGAAGAGATCCCGGGTGAAGTAGCAGTAGCAGAAATCCCAGGAAAGAAATGGACAATGAGATTCGATGGATCAGCTACAGCAACCTCAAATGGGGTAGGGATCGTACTGAGCTGTGAAAATGGGGACACCATACCTCTATCTTTTAAGCTCAGTTTTTCCTGCTCCAATAATGCAGCTGAGTACGAAGCGTACTTAACCGGGCTAACTATAGTACTCAGTATTGGGGTGAAACACATGAGAGTACTGGGAGATTCCAATCTTGTAGTCTCTCAGGTGAAAGGTGACTTTGCACTAAGAGAACAAAGTTTGGCGGCCTACAGGACATGGGCACAAAGGCTGGAGCGGGAGTTCCTGACCTTTAGCATAGAGTATACGCAGAGAAGTGAAAATAGGTTTGCAGATGCACTTGCCACCCTGAAATCCCAAGTACCATTCCAGGGAAAAGACACTCTGGTCAGAATAGGAAGGCAAGAACACTCCATCTTAAAAATCCTCCAACAGATATCCCCCGGAGAGTCCAAGTAGTGGGACTGGAGGAATGAGGTAAAAGAAAAAATGAAAGAAACAGGACCCGGAGGGAGTGTCAAGGAGCTGAGGGACTACACTCTGATAGAAGGAGAACTGTATAGAAGACTGCCCGGAGGGATCCTATCCAGATGTATCAATGAGAAAGAGGGGAAGCTAAGGTTGGAAGAACTACATACTCAAGTCTGCAGGACCTCAGAAAAAATCAGTCTATACAGAAGGATGCAACGCATGGGGTACTACTGGCCAGATATGAACAAAGAGGCATCAACCATACAGGAAAAATGTCAAGAATGCCAATCCTCGGTGGACAAGGAAGAAAGCTATGCTGTATTTGTTACAGAAGATTGGAGGACTCCCTTCATGGAATACTTGGCTCAATGGATTCTACCAACTGACAGGACACTGGCCCACCAGCTCAAGAAACTCACAGCCAGATATTTCTTACAAAACGGGATCCTATTCAAGAAGGGATACAGCGGAGATCCCCTAAGATGCCTGGGACCAAAGGAAGTAAGGGAAGTAGTCAGGGAGGTACATTCTGGTGATTGTGGAAGCCACCCAAGAAAGAGGAGGCTCTATAAACAGTTACTACTGTTGGGGTACTACTAGCCAACAATGAAAAAGGACTCCGAAGAGGTAGTCAAAACCTGCCACGCATGCCAAGTCCTCGGAGATGCCATCCATACTCACCCAAACATGTTACAGGATATGACAACTCCATGGCCTTTCCACACATGGGGGCTTGATCTCATAGGGCCTATAAATCCTCCATCCGGTGGTTACATATGGATCTTGGCAGCCACTGAATACTTTACAAAGTGGGTAGAGGCCATCCCCTTGAAAAAGGCCACTGGAGCAGCCGTAGTAAACTTCATTCGAGGCCATATCATTACAAGGTTTGGGATCCCCAGAAGGTTGATCAGTGACAACGGAACCCCATTCATAAATAAAGACATGAAGGGACTAACAGATGCTTACTACATCAAGCATGGAAGGTCTACGCCCTACTACCCACAAGGAAATGGCTAAGCAGAGGCCATTAATAGGGTGATATTGAAGATCCTTAAAAAAATGAAGCAAGAATATGGGGGAAAATGGAGCGACCACCTGGCAGATGTACTTTGGGCATGCAGGAACTCTGTGAAAACAGCCACGAGATTCTCACCATTCTCCCTGGTCTATGGGACAGAAGCCATCAGCCCAGTATAACTAATTGTTCCCACACCAAGAGTAGTACTCGAGGAAAGTCAGGAGGACACCGAGGACATGAACAATGAAAGGAGATTAGCAGACCTAGAAGGAGTAGAAGAAGAAAGAGAGCTAGCCAGGAGAAGAAGCCAGAGGTACCAGCAAAGGATGACAAGAGCATATTCACAAGCAGTACGCCCGAGGACTTTCACTAAAGGGCAGTTGGTACTAAGGACAGCGGAACATGTAAGAAGAAACCTACCAGGACCTTCCAAATTTGCCCCAAAGTGAGAAGGACCCTACATCATCAGGGAGGCCCATGATAGTGGATACTACTACCTTACAAAGGAGGATGGAACAACCCTGACAGAGCCCATAAATGGGAAGTGGCTGAAACCATACTACGCATGAGAAGGGAGAGGTCTCAGTACACTAGAACCCTTTTTGCCAAGATCTCCAACCTGCTAAGTGTTTCTTTATATATATATATATATATATATATATTATTTAAGTAATTTTGCTCAAAGCTCGAGGTAGAAGGACATTACATGATCCTTACTATCTTTGCTTCGATTTGCTGTATTCCTTAAGTGACATTTATGTTTTAAATTCAATGAAATTTCTTCTTTTTTCTCAGTTATTAAATCCTAAGTATCACAAAGTCCTAATACAGACGAAATCAGAGGGAGGATACCTGGGGAAATCTTTTTGATGCATAACATAGGACCACCCCACGGATAGCTACAAAGCAGCTAAGTCTCAAATACATGGTCTAAGATCCCAGGTATATACTGAGGATACTTAGCCCAGTACTTGATAAAAAAAAAAACCTGCCAAGATTCATGAGCTGGGACAGGTAAAATATATTGCCCAATGTACCCAGTTCAGTACTTGCGCAACCAAGAAGAAGAGGGAGGATACTTGGGGAAATCTTTTTGATGCATAACCCAGGATCACCCCATAGAGAGCTATGAAGTGGCTAAGTCTCAAATACATGGTCTAGGATCCCGAGCATATACCGAGGATACCTAGCCCAGTACTTGATAAAAAAAAAAAAAGAGGAAACCTGCCAAGATTCATGAACTGGGACAAAAAAAAAATATATTTATATATGTATATTACTCAATGTATCCAGTTCAGTACTTGTGCAATAATAATAAATAAATAAAAAGGTACCTGACTAGAACCAACAACAAACTTGTGAGAATCACAGATCAAGACTCAGTAAAAAAAAGAAAAAAAAAGAGAAAGAAACAAGAAAAGAAGACCCACATGCCATTAACACCTAGAAGCCATCATAAAGCACAAGTACATGGAAGCAGTCTCAAAGCAAAAAAAAAAAAAAAAAAAAAAGGGAACCAGAAAGCATTGTCCAACCAAAGAAATAGAAGATTTATACAACCCCAAATTGTCCATACATATCAAAAAAAAAAAAAAAAAAAAAGGGAAGACTAAGAAAGGAGGCCAGCCAACAAAGAGCCATCCGAGGGTAAAGTAAGGGCAGCCGAAGAAGAAAGAACCTTCTGCCTTTTGACCTTCAGATCTTGCAAAGCCTTGTGAGCACGAGTCAAAGCCTCCTCAGCAGCAGCAATCTCAGCATCAATGCCTTTAGAAGCTTGCCTCTGGAAAAGCACTTGGGCTAAGGATCACAGATACTCCAGCAAAAAGGACAGGTTGAACTTGGCTTCCAAGAGATCCTAGACAACTCCCCTCCATTCCAAGAGCTTTTCCTTAGATAGAGAGTCTAGCGAAGAATCTCTCAAAGAAACTAGCACGGCACACAGCAGCTCCATTAGAATGTTCCCCAAAAATACTCCTCCTCTGAAACCAAGGGTAAAGTTCCCATGCCTTTTAAACAACCCTTCTAGCAGTGGTAGGCCTTCCACAGGCACAGAGAATCGCAGGAAACTGCCATAGGAGGGCCCGAAATGGCAGAAGTGACTGGCAAGGAGGCTGTTGAACTCCAGGCGATCAAAGCGAGCCAAAAAGGTGGAGAGCCTTGAAGCAGGATCTGAAACAACCACCTCTGAAGCCTCCCCTACTGTTGCACCATCACCTGGAACCCCAAAGGAACCTTCAACCCCCTGAACAACGTAAGGGCCAGCAACCTGAGCAGATCCTACACCCCCCTCAGGAACCACAAGTTCAGGATCTTCAATATTAACTCCTGCAAAAAGAGAAGAGGAAAGAGAAAAAGGGGGGGAGGCTTAGCTTTTTCTTTTCTTTAAAAAAAAAAAGAAGAGAAAAGTCAGGAACAAAAAAAAAAAGGTAGAAGAGAAACCAGTATCAGCCTTCTGGGGCGAAGTCCCTTCCTCGTGCCCCTCTGACTGCTTGAAGGACGCTGGGAAAGAACACATGGCAAGTTGAAGAAAAGGTGAGGAAGCCTCAGCAAAACAGCTAAAGGAAGGCAGGGACACAGGGGGCTTCGCCATAACAAAAAAAAAAAAGAGAAAGGATGCAGTAAAAAAAAAAAAAAACAGTCGACACCCCACCTTCAGAATTCTCCGATTCCAAAGAAGTAGCAGCACCAGAGGTAGATCTCGCAGTGGCTTGGCCTGGAAAGAGGAAGAAAAAGAAAGAAAAGAAAAGGAAGAATTCAAAAAAAAAAGAAAAAAAAAAGGAGTGCAAAAGAGATAAAGCTAAAAAGCTATATAAAAGAAAAGAAAGGCTCACCTGTTTGCCCGGACGATGATGCGCCTCCCAAAGTCTTTGTACTTAACCTAGTCTGAGCTAACATGGTCTTGACAGGACTAGGAATCTGCTCAAGCTGAGGACCTGGGGACACAAGAAGTTTGGAAGCCTCAGGATCCTGGGCAGCCTGGACGTCTTGCATTGGTTGCCCAGTCTCCTCAGCTATGCCACCACTGGGAACCTCCTCCTCCCTACTCTGGGATGCAGCTACAGCCATCTCTTCCTCCAAAGTTTCACCAACCACAGGGGGAGGAACTTCAACCTAGAAAAAAAAAGAGGGGGAGTGAAAAAAAAAGAAAAAAAAAAAAGAAAGAAAGAAAGGACGTGAATAACAGGGCAGCACAGACATATAACACTTGTGAAATAAATGTAAGGAAGCAGCAAAAGACACAGATAAGGAAAGCCATACCACATCTTCACCAGAAGACTGGCTTTTGCCCTTCTTGGGATCTAGCTTACGCTTAGACTGCAAAAAAAAAAAAAAACACAATCACCCATTAGTCCAAAAAAGAAAAGGAAAAAGGGAGAAACGACAAAACTGCAACTTAAAAGAGCAAAGGAGGGAGAGGCCTTGCCTTTCTCTCTCTTTCAACAAGGTCTTCAAGTCTCTGTTGTTTACTACGAGTACGCCCAGAGGGTCCCGAGGAACCATGAACTGAAGGACTCACAGGAACCTGGGGAAGAGAAGACTCTACCTTAGTCTTCACTCGGCCCCTTGCAGCCAAAGGTTGCTCCACTTCCTTCTCTTCAACAAGTATCAACTGCTTCTGAGATTTCCCAGTCTTCTTCTTCCTCTTTGACTTAGGGCTGACATCCTCTACACTCTCTTCAGCCGCGGCCTCCTTCAACTTTTCCTGTTTAACTGATTTCTCTTTACTCATGCCAACGGGAGTACTGGCACTTATGGCCTCCACTGCCCCCTTTTTAATTGGTACCCCAGCAGAAGCGCCAACAACAAGATCACACCCCAACCAGTTCTCTGGAAAATCCTGCGCATAAGTCACCCAGCCTTCCCTGGAAGCATGCCATTCTGCAAAGCCAGTTTTGCTGCTCACAGCCGTGGAAACAACACCAGCAGTAGGTTGGGACAGACGCCTGTTAGATGTTGGGGCGGAAGAAATGTCAGGGTTGGGTACTCTCCCAATTGCCCCAGAATCAGCATAATCAGCAAAGGACTTCTGAACCATCCTCCAATAACCAACATAGCCACTGGAGGCAAAAACTCCTCTCTGAGAGTTAGGCACTACAAACTGAGGACTCCGTTTTGACCAATAGGAGAAGGCCTGGAGTCTCATGAAGGGATCCAAGGAAGGGAGAGAAGGAACTATGTCATTGAACGCTGGGGGAACACCCTGGTCAAAGCCAAATCGCCGAAGTACTCGATGCGCCGAGTAATGGGTGTACCGTGGGCCAGTCGAGGAAAGCACAGGAAGCCAGGAAGGACTAATGCAAGCCAAGTTGGCTAAGCTGCCTTCATCACCACTACGTAAATCAAAAGTATTCCCTGTAGAAGACAGAAAGGGAGATAACACAAAATTGCAAACAAAACCAGTACCAAACTCCCGGGGGGAGCGCCAATTCAAATGGCCTGTTTGATCAAATAACTCAACCAAATTAAGATTGCCACCTTTTAGACTCAGCCAACGAAAAATAATGGGGAAGCTGTCAGTAGAACTGCCACAAAGCCCTTTTACCACATCAGGAGATCCCTAAAACTTATCTTTCACAAACTTTAGATTCCTACATTTTGCTAAAGTAACTGAAGAATGGTCCCACATAAATACCTGGAGAATGGCGCAATGAAGCGAAGAAGTAATAACATAACAAGAATCACCCTCAGCCTCATCTCCATGAAGTTGATCCAATTGAGAGTAAACATGGCCCAAAAACATGGGGGCCAGAGGATATTGGGTGCCCTAAGCCAACTTAATCGCTAGAGGAAAAAGAGTAGACTTGATTCCATACCCGGGGAACTCGCTGGATAGGAACTTGCTAAGCCAGAATGCAAGGAACCCGGCACGCCTGACTTCCTTATCCTTTTCACGTGAAAGAGTCATAACCCACCTACCCATCCTGGCCGGTTTCCCATCAGAAGAAGCAGTACGTCCACCAAAGTGAGCGAATAATTTCTCTTCCACTTCGAGATCCTCATCAGAAAGCTTAATATTAAAGGGGTTTTCATTCCCAAGCACCGGAAGGAGAAAATTATTGACCACATCCTCCAAGGTAACAGTCAGTTCACCAACAGAAAAGGAAAAAGTGTGCAGAGTAGGGCACCAACGGCGCACCAAATGCCTAAGGCCTTTGGCATCTCTGAAACCCTCGAGATTCCTGGAAATAGCCACCGCCTTCAGTACGCCGGCACGATCCAAGCGACCCACAAACTCCTCGTCAGAAAGCTCATTATCCACCCAAATGGGCCAGCCTTGGATCTTTCCAGCAACAAAATCGAAGAAGATGGGGACCGCCTCCCAAAGTCCTCGCCTAATTTGAAGATCAAAAATCTCCCTAGGGTCTGGAACTTGTGCAGAACCAGCAAAACCCGCTTGACCGGAAAATACCCAAGCGTGAGAAGATGGGGGGGTTTCGCCATGAGACACCCGAGGAAAGAATAAACTAGGAGTATACCAGGGGTCTCGCAAAGGAAAGGCAGGACGCCCAACGACAGGCTCATCTTGCGCAGAACTGGAGGAGCCCTCACCTTCAAAGGGACTAGGAGTACGCTCCTTTCTTTTTCGAGAAGAAGAAGAAGAAGCCATTGAAGTAATGGGTATCTGGAAAGAAGAAAAGAAGATGGCGACGAGACTGATCGAAAGAAAAGAAAAAGGGTTGAGAACAGAAGACTCAGGTAGACAAAAGAGAGTAAATGAGAAAATGCTAGAATGAAGAAATAAGAGCAGTTAGAGAAGAAGATGTGTGAAAAGACGCGCCAGTTGCCAAGAATTAAATTTAAAAGAGAAGAAGTTAGCGGCAGTTATTAATGAGTGTTATGGGAAACGTAAAAGTAGGTAGTGGGAGTTTTATTTCAACCCAACTGCCACGTCCCACGAGAAAGGGAAGAGTCACAAAAAAGGAGGGAAGAAGTGAAAAAGCCAGGACACCGAAGAAATGGAAGATCAGGATCCCCGTAGAAGGATCAAAACAAAAGAAGATCCTACAGAAAAAAAAAAAAAAAAAAAAAAAAAAAAAAAAAAAAAAAAAACTCACGCATGGGCTGCAGGCAACCCATGAGCTCGGGGGGCTAAATGTTGAGGTGCAAAAAAGAGATGAAAAAGACTTTGGGCCCATTTCACACAAAAAAAAAAAGAAAAAAAAAAGAGAGAAATAATAAAGGGTGGGTTCTCACAATAAAGAAAAGAAAGAAGAAAAGAAAGAAAAAGCCTAGAGGATCTGATCCAGAGGTCCACAAGGAAAGGGGCCCAAGAAAACAGATGAAAAGAAACAGCAAGCCAAAGGAAGCCCAGAAGGAAGAATTGGGTCGGGACGCCAAGAAGCAGTACTAGAGGCAGAGGATCCCTGGACGTGTGAGGTGAAACTAAAGCAGATTTGAAGAAAGAAAAGAGACAAAAGGCACGCGGACCTTATGACTCAGGCACACAGTGGAAGTACAAAGCAAAGATGCAGGAGCTTTGGTTCCAACCATTTGAAGAAAGAGACAAGGAAAAGTACAACTGGGAAAGCTGGAGCAAAAGCCAAAACGCCTTAGGTCAACCAACAGGAAAATCTGGAAATAGGAAGCTAGCTGGGAGACTTTCATCCGGTCGTAGCAAAAAGAAAGAAACTATGAGGAAAAGGGAAACGACATGATCCTGAAGCAACCAGGCACTGAACCGACTTCAAAGGGCAAAAAGGAAAAATCGGTAGTACCCCAGGAGCCCGAAGCTGTGCTATAAAAGGGGGGGAAGGAAAAAGGATAGGGCATTCGATTCTGGATGCTTAGATCATTGGTCAAGGCATTCAAAGTCATTTCTCAAAAGTTTCAAAAGATTGTAGAAGAGACTCTGTAAAACTAAAGGGAAAACAGAGGAATCTGTTCCCGGTATCCCAGAGGCAGCCACTACAGTACACGCTCGGATTCAACGAATTCAAACTTTGCAAGTCTTTGAAACTTGAATGGCTATCAAAGTCTGTAATTTTTGAACTCATTTGAACCTTGCATCATGTCTTAGTGAGCTTTGTAATCACAATTAAAAAGAAACTAATGAAACATACCTCACTAATTAGAGGATCCCTAACGTGTTCTTTGCATTATATTTCATTTATTATGCATTTCCTTTGCTGTTAAATGTCATCCAATACGAATATTTTTTTTTAGTTGTTCGTAATTGTAGGAAGTTTGTTCTGTGCACCAATCTATTCTTAAAACAGCCCGTTAGCTGCGGAGAATTGATCCCAGTCCACCAAGAACCTCTCACACGGCCCAGGATCTTTGGGCCATAGTGCTAAAAAAAAAAAAAGCACTCTCACACACATGAACAAATATGAAGTATTATTATATTTATTATAAACTTATGTGATTTATAATTTTTCAACTTAATTTTATTACCTCTCTTTCAGTTTATTAATTATTTCTAAATTTGTTTTCTTTGATAAATTTACTTGCGATTTAAGAATAATGCATTTACATAAGAATTTACTAAAATAATTAAAATTTATTTATTTTTATTTAATCAAAATGATTTAGACTTGATGGACTATTATTTACAATTTTTTTTTTTTCATGCTTATTTATGTTGTACTATTTTCTATTAACCTTATAACATCATGAAATTTTTATTATAAATTTTGTTTCAATTATTTTTAGTCAATTATGCTAATATATATAAATTTAATATACTTTTATTTTTATTTTAATTAATTACTAAATTAATTATGACATCATTATGGTTCGATCTCAGTCGAACTTTGGTTCGACTTTAAAAACCATGGTTCTTTGAACGGTTTGGGTTTAAAAGCCATGTTCCCATCTAGAAGTATTTAAGTGATAATCGTATAAGAGATCTGAAGTTCAATTTCTACTTACACTAAAAACCGATTAGTGTTTAGAGCGCAATCATTAGATATGGACGTCATAGATTGAAACTCTATCGAAAAATGATAGTTGTATAGAATTTGAAAAATCATATTTGGAAAAATGCTAATAGTTAGCAAAGATCTTGGATGTACAAGAACTTTTTTGCTTAGTATCCCCTGATCACTTTGCTCTAATTTTACATTTATATTAGTGGCAATTCCAAGAATTTTACATTAAGAAATTTAACTTTAACAAAATTTATTAAAAAGAAAATTTGACTATATTGAGTTACCGATATTAAAAAAAAAAAACACGCAAATGCATGAAGTTTCACAATTTATTTTATGTTATTGTTTAGTTTTGGACTGGATTTATATGTGTTATGGTTTAGTTTTGGTCTGAGTTGATCTATGATCAGTGTGTGCAAGATTTAAATCAAGGTGTGCAAGAATATTTTTAAAGGTAAAGTAAACTAATAAAAAATTATTTTTTATATATAAATTATTTTTATTTTAAGTCGGGTTCATTTGAACCTTGAAGAACACTTAAAGTTGCCCTTAATTTATATATATATATATATATATATATTTGAAGTGTAGTATTTATTGTTAGTATACTTATGTTAAGTCACCTCATCTACCATGTCATTGGCCACATCATTATTTTTTTCTTCTTTATTTATTACCTTCAATTTTTTTGACAATATTAATCATATAAATATATAGACTTTACAAATTCAACTTAAGTGGATTTAACTTTACATATTTATCTACTTTAATCGTGATATTATAATTAAATGATAACTCAATGAAAAATCAAAACAAAGATATTGTCTACACATGTTCCTCTTGGATGGTTTTCACTTTACATATGATCTTGTCTTTACATGTTTATTTACTTTAATTTAGATGTTTATAACTGAAAAATGAAATCAATGAAAAATAAACTTTTTTATAAAAAAGATTGTCTATAAAAATGTATTCATAAGCCATGCTTAATCTTTGATTGTAGAAAAGATACAACTTGACAATTACCCCCAAGGAGTCCAAATCAAGCGTGGTATAGATCTCCTACTAGAGGTTTGTACTCCAATTATTCTATTATTAATTAATACATATGTATTCCTTGATATAAGTATTTGGTTTAGTTATCTATATGTTGCTGACTTGTTTTGAGGAAAAAAACATATTATAATTTGTCTTATTTTGTGTTGTTGTCAGGTTTTAATAGGATGGTCTGGACAATATGATGAAGAAAAATTTACGCAATTAAAGAAGATAATTTTTATGCAGTTTCCTTTCACTATTTGTAAATATTTGGTTTAATAAATTAGCAAAAAAATTGTTATGTCTTTGTTATATAATGTTTTCAGATGATTGAGTAATTGTTTTAAGCATTTTCGAATATTTTTACATACTGCTCTTTATCTTCCTTATTGCATTAGTGTGTTTTGTTTTAAGGAAAAAAAAATACAAATTTGTGTTTAAAATTATTTATCTATCTATTCATTATTCATATGTATTTTTCTTCTTTTTTTTTCAAAAATTTGATTCTACTTTTCTCCTCTTTGGAATTGTACTCTTTAGGTTTTTTTTCTTTTTTCTTTTTAGTTACAATCATCATTTATAAAGTATGAACGTACAATCAATACTTTTGAATAGTATGAACGTACAATAGCATGACTTCAAAACGTTATTAAAATTTTTGAATTTGATTATTCATTGGATATTTAGCTTGATTACATATATTTGATATGTTATACATATTCAAGAGAAGGAGTTTGACTTTGATGTAAGTTTAATTTTCCCTTTCTGTTTTATTTTGAACTGTAATTTTATTGAGTTTTATCAATATTTGAGATACGTCTTTCGGCGTTTTAGAATGTGGGGGAGAAATTTTTGGGTTTAAGAAAGTTTGTTTAAAACTAAAAAATAATAATTTTCAAATTTTATGTACTTTTTAATGATGCACAAAATGATATAGATAACTTTTATTTAAAAATGAATATATTTGCTACCTTGCCTTTTATCCTAAGAAAAATGGTACTGTTTTCATTTTGGAATGACATAAATTATTATTATTATTATTATAAATCTATAATCTATAAATTTATAAAACTGAAGATGTTTAACCATTAGCGGATGAAACTTCGTTTGGACTGAAGGGGCATATAAACAATTTTTAAAATATGATCCCAAAATTTATATACTTAGCCCCCCTTCTTCAAAAACATTTACAAATTGATGTATGAAACCCAAATAGAAAAAATATCTGACCTAACCCTTTGCCCAGTTGTCCCAAAAATAAAAACTTCAGACGAAAGTATTGGATACGTTGAATCCACTGTTTGATTTTATAAATTCTGCAACATTTAGTATAGAATCGATTATATATGATTTCCAAAATTAAAAAGAATGTCAAATTCTATTTTATAGAAAACCGAGTTATGTATTAAAAAATAACTATTTTTGTGTTTTTTCATTTGTTGATATTTTGTTAATACTAAATGGATACTAAAAAGAATGTCAAATACTATTTTATAGAAAACCGAGTTATGTATTAAAAAATAACTATTTTTGTGTTTTTTCAATTGAAATCTTGACTATGTCCCTATCCTAAAATAAATTAACTAATTTGGGGAGAACTAAGTTCGGCCAATTTGGCCTAAACCCAGACTTACCCACATCTTTCTCTCGTAAGAGGATAAGAGGGGTATCGTAGCTGCATGGGACACCCCTCTCAGAGAACATAAACCCCAATGCTACCATTAGCAACATCCAGCAAGCCCAGGAGGGAACGTTCTATGAAAATTGGTCACACCTTAATTCACCTTTTAGGACGGTGCTATCAACTCATATCTGTGAATTTTTGTTTTATATCAAACCCAACCCTTCCCATTCTTATATTTGTAGTCCATACAAAGAGTGGCAGGTGATTCAGCTGTACTTTCATGTCAAAAGAAAGTGATTCTACACCCACCTTTACAACAACTCAAAAGCGTGAACCAGTTAGAACCACCGAATATCTAAACGATATTAGACAATCAAAACATGAAAAATAAAAATTACATAAAAAGGTCAACTTCTCTCACAAACCCATTCCAAGTAGAGGCTCAGTAATATCCTATCTGATGGATGAACACATGATGAAGATTATAAAACTACATTCCCAACCTTATACTGACTTCCTAAACAGAAGTGATAATAGGGGACAAAATTGCTTTTTGCCCCTTTCTGAAAAAAAATCCAGCATTTTGCCCTCTTTCTCAAACTAATTAGGGAAATGCCCCTCTTTTGAAAATCGAGTTTCTGAAAATCGATTTATGCTCTATAGCGGCGTTTTTAAGGACCTTATAGTGACGTTTTGTAACTCGATCTTCATAAAGTCGAGTTATAGGTAAAAAAAAAGAAAAAAAATTGCATGTAACTCGACTTTATGAAAATCGAGTTATAAAACGTCACTATAGGTCCTTAAAACATCATTATAGGGTCCTAAAAAACGCCGCTATAGGGCATAAATCGATTTTCAGAAACTCGATTTTCAAAAGAATGGCATTTCCCTAATTAGTTTGAGAAAGATGGCAAAATGCTGGATTTTTTTTTCAGAAAGGGGCAAAAAGCAATTTTCTCCTGATAATAGGTAAAGACCCAAGGCCACCATGAGCTAGTGTTTCCGTCAAATTTTCCTCATCTATATTGGCTATGACATAATTAAAAATGTGAAAATTGGTTTCCTTGATGGATCTTGTTTAGTGTTTCAGCTAAGACAGGTTGCAAGTCTTTCATACCATGATCTCTCTTCTTGCAAAGTTTTTCAAGAGCTTATAGTATTAGTTAGACTTATGTAATTTTTGTGTAATTAATTAGGGAGATAGTTATCTATTACTTCTCTCATAATTAAGCTTGTGGTTTTGTTATGGATTACCAAAGGGGAAGATTGTTACGATCATAATTTTTATGTATTGGCTTATCTTTTGACAAAACACACTTTACTTGTAATTGGGTAGATCTAAGTTGGGTTTAATGTATCTAGAGGTATATTGCTTGAACATATCAAGTGGTATCATTAAAGACATGAAGATTAATCTAAGAAACAAGGGAAGAAAAGCAGTTTCATTAAAGCTCAACACTAGTCTTAATATTAACATCTATCGAGGTTTAATGAAGAAGCTCGACACAAGTTTAACACTAACTCGATCTATCGAGTCTTACAATTTCAGAATTCTTAGATTTGAAATTTGGCACATGATGACTTGGATGATTATGATTTCTCTCTCTACAACCCTAGACCATATAAAAGGCTTATTTTAAAAGTCATCAAATACACAGAGACTCAGTTAGAGAACTCATACACTCTGTGAGAAGCTACTACATTTTGTGTGTCTTAGAGTTTTGTAAACAAGTACTTCTAGATCTTTAACGTGTTTTGAAGTGAAGAACTTTGCAGCCAACAACGATCATTCAGTTGCTTGGAGTTAGTCACGTATTGATGTAGAACAGACAGCACATGCCTTCTTGGAGCAGCAAGGGCGCAGGAAGTCACAACGCAAGATCAAAGGGGGGTGCCAATAGGGGCCATCAGAGGTAACAGTGTCGGAATTGCATGAAATTTGGCAGGTTGAAGGGAAACGGCGTTCTGATCCAGATTCATGACATGAATGTCGCCAAATTTTAGGCAAATTCCTTCGTTAAGGCCCCGAAAACAATGTTTGCTATTTATAGTAATATTTGTTTTTCCTTAATAACTTTTAGTTTAAAAGTCAGAATAAGGTCCCATCTGCTTTGGGACGACCCTTAAGGTCAATAGTTTATGATTTTGCATTTAACTCAATTTTGCCATTTTTGGTAAAATTCGGTAATTTTGTCACCTAATCGCTTAATTAGTGCGAATTAGGGTTTTAAACGTTTTTGCTTAGTATTTATATGTTTTGTAGCCGTCAGAGGCAAAACAGACTATTATCAATAAACACAGACATTTTGTCAATTTTCTCTTCTGGTGGATTCCAGTTTTATCTCTTTGTGGATTCAGGGAAACACCTCGTGGATTCGAGGTTTACTACCCAGAAACTAACAGTTTAGTTTCTGTTTCATCAAGAGAGCATCGTGTGTGCTCTTCTTCAGGCTTCCGCGACATCAGTTGGTATCAGAGCCTTGATTTACCCTGGTCTAATGGCTAACCGGCGAAACGGTGACCACCATAACAATGACGGCAGTGACGACGTCAATAACCCAGTCCTCACTAGGGTTGAGTTCCTTGATTTTCGTGACGAAAATCAACAATTTTGTGATTCAACCCAACAGACTCTGGACCAGATTCAAGCAGCACTTACCACTTTGCTTAACCGAAACCCTAATTGCGTTGATGAAGAGCGACGTGATAACCGAGTGCGTGGCCCTCCCTATCGTGGTCCAAACCGGAACAGGCAGTAAGACTATAACGAAGAAGACAGTGAAGATGAGGAGTATGCAGAGAGAGTCCTTGGAAATCATCGTGGTCTCGCGAGGGATAATGGTCGAGATTATCAGGAGCAGAGGGACTATCAGATAAAAATAGAGTTACCATCTTTTAATGGTAATGTCTCCATTGAAGAGTATTTGGATTGGGTCAATGAGGTTGAAAAGTTTTTCGACTATATGGGTACAGCAGAAGACAAACAGGTGTGTTTAGTGGCCTACAAATTGAAGGGATGAGCATCTGCCTGGTGGGATCGTGTTCAATTAAACCGTACTCGTGAATGAAAGCCTCCAATATAGTCATGGAGGAGGATGAAAAGATTAATGGCAGATCAGTTCTTACCACCCGATTACCAGCAGGAGTTGTTCAGACAGTACCAGGATTGCAGGCAGGGTACTCGGATAGTTAATGAGTACATGGAGGAGTTTGACAGGTTGGCGAATCGCAATGATTTGGAGGAAACTGAAGATCAACGGATATCCAGATTTGTACACGCGTTACAAGTTTCCATTCGAGATCAGGTATCCTTACAAACCTTTTATACTTTGAATGAGGCTGTAACCCTATCCAAGAAAATAGAATTTCAGCATCTCAGGACAGGTTCGAAGTTTTCCAACCGCAGTTCGGAGTCCTCTAGTTCCATTGCCAACAAAGGTAAACAGCCCATGTTTACACCACGGTCACAACCCGTGGTTAGGGAGAATAGTGGTGTCAACCAATCCACAGTGGCAGTAGCAGGTTCCGCAGCCCAGCCAATAGCGAATGCCAACCCCTATGCTTGGCCAACTGGGAATAAGTGCTACAGGTGCGGAGAACTAGGACATCGATCTAGTACTTGCCCTAAGCGAGCCGTAGTGAATCTGGTAATGGCAGAAGAGGGTGAGGTAGAAGGTGAACAGGAGGGTGAAGAGGTGTATAACGATGCAGATCTGTATGCCTATGATCCCAATGAGGTCCAAGAGGATGAGGAAGGCGTGCCATTAGGGCAGTCTTTGGTGATTCAGAGGTTATTACTCACACTAAGGCTGGAATTTGGTGACCAGCAGAATGAGATCTTCCGAGCACGATGCACCATCAATAAAAGGGTCTGTGATTTGATCATAGACAGTGGTAGTGTAGAAAACATTGCGTCGAAGAGTTTGGTTACCAAGCTAGGACTGAAAACAGAAAAGCATCCCTCCCCGTACAAGATAGGTTGGATCAAGAAAGGTACGGAAACTCTTGTTACTCAACAATGTCGTGTTACTTTTTCTATGGGTAAATATTATGTAGATGAAGTAGTTTGTGATGTTGTTGAAATGGATGCATGTCATTTAATACTGGGTAGACCTTGGCAGTATGATGTAGATGCTACTCATAAGTGTAAGGATAATGTGTATGTGTTTTTTAAGAATGGCAGAAAAATTGTCCTTGGTCCTATTAAGGAAGGCAGTAGACCCAAAGCTTCTAAAGTGGAGGGGAAGCCAGCACTCCTTATAATGAACAATGAAGATGAGTTTGACAGGGATTGTAAGGAGCTGAAACAGGTATATGCTGTAGTAGTGACAGATGGTGAGCCAAAGAAGGTTGCTGAGATACCTGAGGCGATTCAGCCATTGATCAAGGAGTTTGAAGAGCTTTTTCCAGAAGAGCTGCCTGCAGGTTTACCACCGATGCGTGACATCCAGCATTGCATTGATTTAGCTCTTGGAGCTAGTCTACCAAATCTGCCACATTACAGGATGAATCCTCAAGAGGGTCAGATTCTACAGGGGCAGGTGGATGAGCTTTTGAGCAAGGGGCAGATCAGGGAGAGTATGAGTCCATGTGCAGTACCGGCATTGTTAACACCAAAGAAGGATGGAAGCTGGCGTATGTGTGTGGATAGTCGAGCCATCAACAAGATCACAGTCAGGTACCGATTTCCTATTCCATGACTAGATGACATGTTTGATATGTTGAGTGGGTCCAAGTGTTACACCAAGCTGGATCTCAAGAATGGGTATCACCAGATTCAGATCCGACCTGGAGATGAATGGAAGACAGCTTTTAAGACAAATGAGGGGTTGTATGAGTGGATGGTAATGCCTTTCGGATTGTCTAATGCTCCCAGCACTTTCATGAGACTTATGAATCAGGTATTGAAACCATTTATTGGAAAGTTTGTGGTAGTTTATTTTGACGATATCTTGATTTACAGTAAGACAGAAGCAACCCACTACAATCATGTGCGAGAAGTATTAGCGGTGTTGCAAGCCAATGAGTTGTATATCAACTTGAAGAAGTGCAGCTTCTTGACTGATAAGTTGCTGTTCTTAGGGTATGTGGTCAGTGCGGATGGGATTCATGTTAATGAGAATAAGGTCCGTGCAATCAGAGAGTGGCCAACCCCAATGACAGTGAGTGATGTGCGAAGCTTCCATGGGCTAGCAACCTTCTATCGGCGGTTCGTTCAAGATTTCAGTAGCATAGTAGCCCCTATCACTGAGTGTTTGAAGAAAGGGAAGTTCTCATGGGGAAAAGAGGCAAAACAAAGCTTTGCCTTAATCAAGGAAAAGTTGAGCACAGCCCCGGTTTTGGCATTGCCTAACTTTGATAAGGTGTTTCAGGTGGAGTGTGATGCATCTGTGGTCGGGATAGGCGTTATTCTTTCACAAGACAACAGACCAGTAGCATTCTTCAGTGAGAAAGTTTGTGAAGCTTGAAGTAAATGGTCAGCCTATGAACTGGAGTTCTTTGCTGTAGTACGGACTCTTAAGCATTGGGAGCACTACCTAATTTAGAGGGAGTTTGTATTATACACGGATCATCAGGCATTAAAGCACATCAACAGTCAAGTTAGCATTAACAGGATGCATGCTAGGTGGTTAGCTTATATACAGCGCTTTCATTTCACTCTGAAGCACAAGTCTGGTGTCACCAATAAGGTGGCTGATGCACTCAGCAGGCGAGCATCGTTGTTGACCACCCTACGTACTAAAGTTGTAGGGTTTGATTGCCTTAAGGAGCTGTATGAGAATGACGAGGATTTTGGTGATATTTGGGGTAAGTGTCAACAAACTCATACTACTATCAATAGTATGTACATCCAGGATGGTTTCCTTTTTCGGGGCAACCAATTATGCATCCCTAAAAGTTCTTTGAGGGAGCAGATTATTAGGGAGCTGCATGGTGGAGGTTTGGGTGGACATATGGGCAGAGATAAGACTATAGCACTGGTGGAAGAGAGGTATTATTGGCCATAACTCAAGAGGGATGTTGGCAATCATGTAAGGAGGTGTCCAATCTGCCAAACTGCTAAGGGACAATCTCAGAATACTGATTTATATATGCCTTTGCCAGTTCTACAAGCACCATGGGAAGATCTGTCTATGGACTTTATACTGGGTCTTCCTCGAACCCAGCGAGGTATGGATTCTGTTTTTGTTGTGGTTGAAAGGTACTCCAAGATGTCCCATTTCATAGCATGTAAGAAGACTTCAGAGGCTACTCGAGTGGCCAATCTGTTCTTTAAAGAAGTTGTGCGTTTGCATGGAGTGCCAAAGTCCATCAACTCTGACCGGGATACCAAGTTCATTAGTCACTTCTAGCGAACTTTGTAGAAGCGTTTTGACATTTCCTTGAATTACAGCAGCACTAGTCATCCACAGACTGATGGCCAGACAGAAGTGGTTAATCGTACTTTGGGGAATCTGATTCGGTGTATCTCAGGTGAGAAACCCAAGCAGTGGGATCTTGCATTGTCCCAAGCAGAGTTTGCATACAATAGCTCAGTCAATAGAAGCATTGGTAAGTTTCCATTTGCTATCGTCTACTGCGTGCCCCCAAAACACACTTTGGACTTGGTACCTTTACCTGAGCTTCCAAGAGTGAGTCAAGCAGTAGAGAATATGGCTAACCATATTCAGGCCATGCAAGAGGAGGTGAGGCAGAAACTGGAAGCCTACAAATGCTAAGTACAAGGATGCTGCTGATAAGAAGAGGCGTGAGAAGATCTTCAATGTTGGGGATTTAGTGCTGGTGTATCTTAGGAAAGAGAGATTTCCTGTTGGTACCTACAACAAATTGAAGGACAAGAAGTACGGGCCATTTCAGATTACTAAGAAGATCAACAACAATGCTTATGTGGTTGCTCTTCCTCCAGATATAAGCATTTCTTCTACCTTCAATGTTGTTGATTTATATGATTATCATCCTCCTGATGAACTGGATAGTGGGAACTCGGGGTCGAGTTCTTTTCAAGTGGGGGGGACTGATGTAGAACAGACAGCACATGCCTTCTTGTAGCAGCAAGGGCGCAAGAAGTCACAACGCAAGATCAAAGGGGGGTGCCAGTAGGGGCCATCAGAGGTAACAGTGTCGGAATTGCATGAAATTTGGCAGGTTGAAGGGAAACGGCGTTTTGATCCAGATTCATGCCATGAATGTCGCCAAATTTTAGGCAAATTCCTTCATTAAGGCCCCGAAAACAATGTTTTTGCTATTTATAGTAATATTTGTTTTTTCTTAATAACTTTTAGTTTAAAAGTCAGAATAAGGTCCCGTTTGTTTTGGGACGACCCTTAAGATCAGTAGTTTATGATTCTGCGTTTAACTCAATTTTGCCATTTTTGGTAAAATTCGGTAATTTTGTCACCTAATCGCTTAATTAGTGCAAATTAGGGTTTTAAACGCTTTTGTTCAGTATTTATATGTTTTGTAGCCGTCAGAGGCAAAACAGACTATTATCAATAAACACAGACATTTTGTCAATTTTCTCTTCTGGTGGATTCCAGTTTTATCTCCTTGTGGATTCAGGGAAACACCTCGTGGATTCAAGGTTTACTACCCAGAAACTAACAGTTTAGTTTCTGTTTCATCAAGAGAGCATCATGTGTGCTCTTCTTCAGACTTCCGCGACATCACGTATTGAGATTCGTGTAAAGGAAGAAGTCTTCTACAAGATCAAGTCTAATCGAAGATTGGAGTAAAGGTTCAGCTGTAAGGTGGTATTTTGTGATAATCCAGTGTAATGGTAAGATTCCTTATACTAGTTCGCTTGTTCTTGATTAGTAGATTCTTGGGAGTGGTGACCTGAAAATCATCCAGTGGAGTTTTTTCCTTGCGAGAGATTTTTCCCATTCATCAACAAATTACCGTGTCCATTTAATTTCTAATGCACTTACTTTATTTATTGATTTGTTGGTGCCTTCATGATTTATATGTAATTTGACCTAATTAATCAATTTAAGTAATTAAATTAATTAACTAAGGTCAATAATTGTATGGTCAGTGAAGCTCTTATATTGTGTAATTGGTGGTTTAAATAAAGGAATTTGCAACGTGTTGGGTGTGAGATCTAGAGAGACAAAGAGAGGGAGCTAGAGAGAGAGAGAGAGAGAGTCCGCCCTTTATAGTCAAGTCTTCTTTTTCTTTTTTCAAGCTCGTTTTTAGTCTAGTCTATAAATCATTTAGCTCACTTTAGACTTTAGTGTGGCCCTTGCTTTTAAAGTATCTTTAGACTTTAAGATAGAAAGCAAACTCACGTAGACTGAAGGTGGGATCCACATGTTGTTTGCTGTGGCTAGTGCAGTAGTGCTAAGGCAAAGCTAAATTAAAAAAGCAAAATGAAGGTGAAATGAGTTACTTGCTATAGTTTACTGTATTTTCTTTGTGTCAAGATTCAAAGGCTGCACTAAAATTCTAGTGCTTCATCATGAACACAGGCCTTAAAGAAAATGGAGTAAACACCACGTTACATTCTTGAGTAATGAATGAATACTCATCATCAACCTAACAGACTCACCGCTCTCGTGCCTTTGTGCATGTGGTAGCAGTAGAGTCTTGCAGTTCTTGCAAGAGGTAACGTGACCTCCCCTAAGTGAGGTCTGGTGTAGTTTTATTTTTCTCTGAGGGCTATCTTATTGGTTCGGTCCACATAAAGGTGAGAAATAGCAAGGTCATGGCAGAGGAGCTTGAAGTCCTATGGAAGAAAATTTCTTTCACGGAGGAGGAAGATGAGGGCATAGAGATAGATAGCAATAGCACAAGAACTGCTAAGGAAATAGGGAAGAACTGTGCGATGATGAAGATTATGTCCCATAAAAGTATAAGTTTAGATGCCTTAAGAAAGAATATGAGAATGTTGTGGAAGCCAAACAGGGGGGGTCCAAATCTTTGAGGTAGAGGAAGATCTTTTCCCGGTGGAATTTAGTGATGGAAAAGACAAGAAGAAAGTCCTTGATATGTGCCCATGGAACTATGAAAAACAATTAGTCCTTATACAGGAGTTCGACGGTGAGCTATCTCCGAAGGAAATAGAGCTTAAATGGGCACCCTTTTGGATTCAAATATTCAATCTACCTTTAAAGTGTAGAACGAAGGAAATAGGATTGGTGATTGGTTCCACACTAGGTGAGGTTTTGGAAGTGGATGTCTCCGAATCTGGAGTTCAATGGGCAAGATGTCTACGTGTACGAGTGCGCATTGATGCGACAAAGAGATTGGTCCGCGGGAAAAAGATAAACATAGAAGGAGGGGAAGGCAGATGGAGTTCAAGTACGACAGACTCCTTAACTTCTGCTACAAGTGTGGCTTACTTAGTCACGCTCTAAAGGATTGCCCAGAAGCTGAAGTCCATAACACTCTGGGTGAAAAGGAGGAACTCCAATATGGGGCTTGGATGCGAGGAGAAATTTTAAGGAGAAGCAATCATGACTCAACCAAGTTTGGTATGGTGAAAGGTGTAGGCAACAGGCACGGGGAATTCGACGCCGAGGTAGAACAGAGGTCGGAGGTGGTTCAGGCACGTGGGAGTTCGAAGGAAGAAGGTAAGATACACGCGCCAAACTAGACGAACCTAGAGACGTGTTCCCTGACACGGGGAGAATCAAGTATTGGCGCATCGAAACAACAACCAAAAAACTTGCATGAAAATGGGATGGTCAAGGGGTTGGCGAAAAAGCAAGGGGAGAAAGAAGTAGATTTGGGTGAAAAAGCATTGGACCTGTCAAAAGTTTAGTATGGGGCAACCGAAAATATGTCGTGGGAGACAGCAACTTCTTACGAGGGAACACCTAATTTCAAAGCTATTCTGATGTCAAGCCCATGAAGCAACATTGTGGAGGACAGCCCACTATCACCAAGTGTAGAATTGGGCCCATTGGCTATGGGCTTTGACATGAGCAACGGGTGGACAGCTGAACAGGTAGACCCAATTACAATTAAGAGTGTTAAGGAAGTGTCTCCTTTTAGTTTGAGTGGCCCAAACCGAAAAAATAACCCAAGTACAGAAAGAGGAAATACACGAGCCCGTACTCAGTCTGCTACAAAATCTTGTCAAGGGAAAGGTGAATCTAAAATACTTGGTACGGAGTGTAATGTATGCGTTGCGTTTGATGAAGAAGAGGTACACGGCAAGGGCAAGAAACAAGCAATGGAAAATGCACAATTTCAAATGGTGAAGGCTGATTCTCAGCCCCGCCGACACCAATGATTTCCTTAGCCTGGAACTGCCAGGGGCTTGGGAACCACTGGACAGTTCGAGAGCTTGTAGAAATCGTGCAAGCTGAAGGTCCCAAGATTGTGTTCCTCTCTGAGACTTGGTCAGGTAGGAAGCACATGGAGAAAGTGAAAAGAGAGTTGGAGTTTGATGGTTTGTTTATCGTTCCTAGTGATGGAAGGGGCGGTGGGCTAGCGATGTTGTGGAAATCGGAGGTGGCTGTATAGGTAGATAGCTTTTCGAAATTTCACATTGATGCGATTGTTAGTGGTGGATTGTAGGAGGCGTGGCGGATAACTGGGTTCTACGGGGAGCCCGACAGAGATAGAAGGGAGGAGGGATGGAATATGTTGAGGATGTTGTGCTCGAGGTCGGAATTGCCGTGGTGTTGCTTTGGAGACTTCAATGAGCTGCTGAAAGTAGAAGATAAAAGAGGAGGTGCACCTCGGTCACATAGACAGATGAAGCAGTTCAGAGACGTCCTTGATCACTGCAGGTTTGTTGATCTTGGATTCTCGGGTCCTGCTTTCACATGGAGAGGTAGGCACCGAGGTGAATTGGTTTGGGAACGGCTGGATCGGGGAGTAGTGAACTACGACTGGTTAGCAAAATTTCCAACAGGTAGGGTCTGAAACTTGTCTTGTTTTACTTAGGATCATTCTCCAATTTTGCTAACTTTGGACTCAGAGGGAGAAAAGCAACGGTGGAAAAGAAAGCCCTTTAGATTTGAGGAAATGTGGCTTACTAATTCAGGGTGCCACCACACGGTCTCAAGAGTGTGGGAATCTAATCCGAGTGGTGCACCTATGTACAGAGTCTCGAAGAAGCTAAAGAAATGTAAGAAGCTACTGAAAAAGTGGAGTAAGTCATAGTTTGGTAGTGTGCTTGTTCGGATCAAAGAAACTAAAGTGGCTCTATGCAAGGCAGAGGAAAATGCAATGTAGAGAGGTAATTATCAAGAGGTGATTAGGCTGAAATCGGAACTTAATTTACTTTTGGATAGAGAAGAGCAGATGTGGCATCAACGAGCACATGTGAAGTGGGTACAGTGTGGTGACAAAAACACCAGATATTTTCAATGTACGGCAACTCAACGAAAAAGAAGAAATTTCATCAAGGGCTTAAAGGATGATCAGGGGGTGTGGCAAAGGAAGGAAGAAGCTGTCTCGACCTTACTTGTTGGCTACTTTGGCAGCCTTTTTACCTCTTCAGACCCTCATAATTTGGATTCAATTTTGGAGGGGGTCCAAGTAGTGGTTACTGAGGATATGAATGCTAATCTTATTGAGAGGTACACAGCTGAGGAGGTGGCAGCTGCAATCAAAGAGATGGCTCTGCTAAAGGCCCCTGGACCAGACGGTATGCCACCTTTGTTTTTTTAGACGTACTGGCCGGACATAGGTATGGACATAACTAAAGTTGTACTTTCTAGTTTGAATTCGGGCTCTTTGCTAAAATCTATTAATCATACATTTATCACCCTAATTCCAAAGGTTAAAAATCCTGAAACAGTAAAACTTAATTTAAGTAAGTTTGTGTGTATAACATATTTATATAGACTTCATACTAGATTGTATATGAACTTTATTATAAATATTCCATTTTAATTGCAATAATTATATAAAATTTGTAATTATAAAAGTTTAATATAAATCTAATTTTTATGAGTTTCTTAATGAAGATTATTCTATATATCTAATTAACTCAAACAATTTGATTTCAACTATAATTTAGTCAATAATTATTAGCATAGATTTCTAAAGGGCTAAAAAAAAAAAAAATAAGAAGTAAAAGGAAACGATTTAGAAAAATAAGAGTGAAACTTAAAAGAGAGGAAATAAAAAGAGGAGAAGGATGTATGTATACATACATCCTTCCAAACACTGATTCTCAAAGCCTCAATTGAGAGTCCATGGACATATTCACCCAAATACCTTCGAAGCAAATGCAGAACCTGCCAACAAGGATCATAAGCAACCGCTATATCCACATGATTTCCAGACAGAACTATTAAAATATAATGAAGTATAACACCATCTCACATCAATAAGCTTTAGAAAAATAACATAAAACAAGCTCCGAATCAAGGATGTAATAAATAAATAAAATGCGCAGATTGTCTTAAAGCACAGTATGATCATAAGGAGGAAGAACAGAGAAAATAAGAAAGTTCAAAGCACAGTACTGATTAA
Source organism: Quercus cerris (assembly GCA_963669245.1). Taxonomy (NCBI): domain Eukaryota; kingdom Viridiplantae; phylum Streptophyta; class Magnoliopsida; order Fagales; family Fagaceae; genus Quercus; species Quercus cerris. The sequence continues at coordinate 23,224,899 of OY770012.1, forward strand.
CAAGAATAAGTTCATAGTCCAAATGAATAGTTCAAACTTCCCATATAAAAGGAAGACCAAGAGTGCGCCAAGCTCTCTCAAAATTTTCCCTTTTTTTTAGAAGTAAATAAATAAGGAAAAAAAAATTATAAGTACTGTGAGGGATTTCACAATTCGCTCCAATACCAATGGGCTTAGTCTGTGATCGAATGCTATAAAAGATTTGTGCCCCCTCATCCTTCACCAATTGGTCATTGGATGGATCGGTAAGGCACACAGTCCGACAAGTGGTATTAGAGCCAAGGTCATAGGTTCGAGTCGTTGGAGCCGCATTGTGAGGGAGGGATTCTGAGGGATTTCACAATTCACGCCAATACCAATGGGGTTGGTCTGCGATCGAATGCTATAAAAGATTTGTGCTCCCTCATCCTTCACCAATTGGTCGTTGGATGGATCGGTAAGGCACACGATCCGACAAGTACAATGGTTACAATAGATCGAGTAAGTAAATAAGTATTTTATTGAACACAACTACTACATACTCACGAAAGTGAACATTAAGAAGTTTAAAGAATTACATAAAGTTATGTACATAAATATAATGGTTCTAAAAACTCATGAATTGAGTTGGTATTGATGAAACCCCAAGCCCTAGACCAATCAAACAATGATCTAGAAAACAGCTCTATATTACTTGAGAATGATGGCTATGGCAGCTGAGAGAGAGAGCTCTGAGAAGGGAAATGGGTGGTGGATAGTGCGAGCTACTCGATGGCGTGGAGAGGTTCTTGGTGGCGGTGGCATCAATCGGAGCACGACAACATGGCTCAGAGCACGATGTGGCATTGAGAATGATAGAGAGCAAGGGTTTTTTTGAGGAGTGATTTGAGTTTGTGTGAAATTGAGGGTTTTTTATTTATTTTATTTATACTGAGGCTATAGCCACGTTTATAAAACAGAGCTACAGACATGCTTTAAGCTGTAGTTAGAAAAACGCAGCTGTAGGCAGGCTATAGCCACGGTTTTAAAACGCAGCTATAGACATGCTTTAAGCCATAATTATGGAAATGCAGGTGTAGGTAGGCTATAGTCGTGGTTTTAAAACGCCGCTATGGGTCCTTTTTCAAAAAATATTTTTTTTATTCAACCTATAGCCGCGCTTAAAACACGCAGCTACAAACAACACTATAGCTGCGTTTTTATAAAACATGGCTTTAGGTGTGTCTATGGCCGCATTTTCCAAAAGCAGCTATAGGACATCTTTAAAAAAAAAAAAAAAAAAAAAAAAAATAGTCATGTCTATAGCCGCGTTTGAAAAACGCAGCCATAAGCCTACCCACATATAAACGCTGCTAAAAACACCAAAAAACGCAGCTACAAATCTCATCTATAGCCACGTTTAATAAACGCGGTTGTAGGTCTATCGTTTTAGCCACATTTTTGAAACATGCGGCTACAGGGTATCTATAGCCGCATTTTTAGTAAACGTGGCTAAAAAAAAAGCGCCTATAGCTAGCGTTTTTTGTAGTGGTAACAAGTGAAAACTTACAAATTATAAAGAATTGCAGTATTGTTTTGAAGCTCCTATCGTGTGATTGCTAATTTCAACATTTTGTGCATGTAGAGAGAGACAGAGACAGAGAGAGAGTCTTCCGTTTATATATGGTCCAGCCAATAATTCATTTAACTTTTTCAATACTTCTATAGATTTGATTTCTGTAACAGATGAGAGCCTGGGATCCATTCCTTGTTATGAAAATCAGCCCCTTGGAAACTCTTGTTTGTTTTGAACGGTTTTAGACCCCTTAAACACACAGATTGCGTAGCCTAGATTAATTAGCCAAGTTGTTACTTAGTCAAATTAAGCAATTCTAGGTTAAAACAATCCAAACAATCATATCAAGAATATAAAGCAGCGGAAAATAAATAACACAAGATATGATCACCCAGGAAACCACACGGTAAAAACCTGGGGAGGATTTGACCCACCGATCCTCAAGGCTAACCTGAATTCACTATGAAAGAATTGAAGTTCGTACAAAAGGACTACAAGCTCCCCGCTCGACTTCCTAATGCTACCCACCAGTAGAACTTCCTGACACGACCACGCGCAGGCTCCGAATCCACGGACTACTTCTTTCTTGAATTCTTCAATCAGCTACAAGCTCCCCGCTTGCTTTTCTTTTAAGTTCCAATGGTTGCAACAATAATGATCTTCAAGATGTTGAAATAATCTCCACCATGAAAACCCTAAGTTTTGTGTAAAGGAAAGCTCCTCAAAGATCTCACACGAGATTCACACAAAACAGCAATGTATGAGCAACAATACAATATGGACAACCTCCAAAAACGTGGCTAGGGTTTTATTTATATACCTAGGGTAAAAACATAAAACCCTAAACGTTTAATGAAGTAGGGCTGAGTTGGAAATTCTGCAGAAAATTCAACCTGTGCGATTTTCGATCGATCGAGTCTATTCTTCGATCGATCGAGCCAGGCCGAGAGTCCCAAGTACTTCTGCAGCCACTCGATTCCAACTTTACAATATTAAACCAACTTTGAGCAAGTCTAAAGAAGACACCATACAATGTTTTGATCATGGTTTGCCAACATTACAAATTAGAGTTCTAAATACATAAAATCCTAAGACCTTAGAACCTAACATGTTTTATCTGTTTGGCAATTATGGTTGTCAAGAAATGAGAGGGTTTTTAAAGCTTCTTTTAGCTCTGTTCTACAACTAATTCACAAACCCACTCATTTAGCCATTGAATTCTTCTACTCTACATATCCTTTAAAACATCAAAAAAATTATATTACAAAAAACATCTTTTGGCAACCTTCCTTAGAGCCTTTTATCACTTTAAACACAAGTGGGAGTTCTTTTGGTACTCCAGGTAGAGCTGGTGGAGGGGGGGTCTTTCGTGATTTTAATGGGTTTTGGTTAAAAGGTTTTTCTACTCATCTAGGAACAACTACCAATTACATAGTAGAATTAGAAGCTGTTATTTTGGTTTAAATCTGGCTTGGAATCTGGGATTTAAACATATTAATTTCCAAATAGATTCTACCCTGGTTATGCAATGGCTAACACATGATGGTGCTTATGTGCCACAACTTTATGTTTTAATTAATGATTGCAGGTCCCTTATCACTCACAAGTGAGTCATCCTTCTTACTCACATATACCGAGAGGCTAATGGACTGTCTGATGGACTAGCTGATGGACTAGCTAAAAAGGGAAGCTTGCAAATGGATAGAATTTTTGTATGAGTCTTGCCCGAGTTTTGTGTATGAAAAGTATTTCAGGGATATTTGTCCAATGGACACTCTTAGAAAGTGCTATGTAACAAACTGAACGGTTTTAGACCCCTTAAACACACACAGATTGCGTAGCCTAGAATAATTAGCCAAGTTGTTACTTAGTCAAATTAAGCAATTCTAGGTTAAAACAATCAAACAATCATATCAAGAATAATAATGCAGCGGAAAATAAATAACACGAGATATGATCACCCAGGAAACCACACGGTAAAAACCTGGGGAGGATTTGACCCACCGATCCTCAAGGCTAACCTGAATTCACTATGAAAGAATTGAAGTTCGTACAAAAGGACTACAAGCTCCCCGCTCGACTTCCTAATGCTACCCACCAGTAGAACTTCCTAACACGACCACGCGCAGGCTCCGAATCCACGGACTACTTCTTTCTTGAATTCCTCAATCAGCTACAAGCTCCCCGCTTGCTTTTCTTTTAAGTTCCAATGGTTGCAACAGTAATGATCTTCAAGATGTTGAAATCATCTCCACCATGAAAACCCTAAGTTTTGTGTAAAGGAAAGCTCCTCAAAGATCTCACACGAGATTCACACAAAACAGCAATGTATGAGCAACAATACAATATGGACAACCTTCAAAAACGTGGCTAGGGTTTTGTTTATATACCTAGGGTAAAAACATAAAACCCTAAACGTTTAATGAAGTAGGGCTGAGTTGGAAATTCTGCAGAAAATTCAACCTGTACGAATTTCGATCGATCGAGTCTATTCTTCGATCGATCGAGCCAGGCCGAGAGTCCCAAGTATTCTGCAGCCACTCGATTCCAACTTTACAATATTAAACCAACTTTGAGCAAGTCTAAATAAGACTAAATACAATGTTTTGATCATGGTTTGCCAACATTACAAATTAGAGTTCTAAATACATAAAATCCTAAGACCTTAGAACCTAACACAAACTATGTACTCTCATAAACTATTTGTTTGAATAAATAAAACTTACCCTTTGTACAAAAAAAAAAAAAAAGAATTTATTAAATGCAGATGTGAGAAAAACGAAGGTGAAAATGAAATGAGTAGGTTGTAGATAGTTGTATTATTTTATTTAAAAAAATGATTAAAAAGTTGTAGATAAAATAAATATATTGAGTAGTTTTTTTTTTTTATCCATATATAACGATTAAAAATTCAGAACGCAAAATTAATAATAATGACTTTAATGATTATCTACTTGTCTTCTTCTAAGGGCATTAAAAATGGAGTAAACAAAGCTGACGTTAAAGTCTAGAGTAATGAATACTCATCCATATATCTATGTAGCAGAGTTTAGTCAATAATTTATAAGAATGTTGTAAAAAATTTTATAGCTATTGTAGTATTACTACCACTTGTACGATTTTAGACCCCTAAAAACTAGATTGTTTAACCTAATTAATTGACCAAGTGAATACTTAGGTTTATTATTGAAATCTAGGTTAAAACAATAACAATCATATCATGTAAAGCAGCGGAAATATAAAGAACACACGATATGATAACCCAGGAAAACTAAACCGGTAAAAAACTTGGGGAGGATTTAACCTAGTTATCCTCAAGGTAAAAAGCAAATCCACTATGAAAGAATTGAAGTTTGTACAATAGAACTTAGACCACTAACATTCTATTGCTACCTTGAGTAAAAAACTTACTACCACGTCCTCATGATAGCTCTGAGTCCACGGACTACTTCTTTCCTTGGCCTTTGCAACAACACAAGCTCACCTGCTTGTGATTTTGAGACTCTGCTCAAAGGTTTTGGATCTCCTTAAACATTGATCTTGTATGCAGCAACTTCTACAACACCGGATCTTGAGATTCTTCAAGGAATAACACTAGTAGAAGATATGAGAGAGCTTTTGGGTACAAAACCCTAGATCTACAAAAGAGGCATAAGATGCACTTTAATCTCTCTAAAAAACTATGAAACCCCTCTTTAGGGTTAGCTTATATTGTCCTTTAAATATTGGAAAAAATGGCTAACGATTTCAACTTCAAACGGATAAGTTATGGCCTTTTTATGTTTATTGATTTTTTGCTGATATGCGACTTTCGATTGATTGAGTACCAATCGAACGAAACAGCTTGTAACTCATTTTTTTCATCCTGAACTTGAGTTTTTGTCTTGGACTTCAATGTAGACCATTCTAAACCAATGAGACTTAGTTTTTGTCATGTTTTGTCATGGTTTGCCAGCATTACAAACTCAAAACCTAATAATCTCCCCCTTTGGCAATCCGTGACAAAACGCACATACAACATAATGCCCATATACAATAAAATGCCCAAATACATCACAAATCCCAATCTAAGACTCCTAATCTAGAAGTTGCAAGAAGAGGTAGAAGCAAGAAGAGGTAGAAGGTCTTGATCATAATGTACCTGTCTTTCCTGAAAACACTCAAAAGAACACATCAACTCATGTGTGGAAAGAGAGACATATAAATAATAATATGAAACACAATATAAAAACAAAAGTAAATTCTAACTCTTCCCCTAAGTTAGATACATCAAAAAGTTTTTATATTCTCCCCATTTCAAAAACAATTTTATCTCCCCCTAAACAAAACATTTTAAAAACCTTTTTAAACAGGATTCCCACCACATTTCATCTATTTCTCTCCCTTTTTGTCATGTATTGACAAAGACAACCCAATCAAAAGCTAGACAGAAAACATACACAACAGAGAATAGAGAATCAAGGAAACAAATGAATCCAATTCTATAGAGAATAGAGGCAACTCCTCCTATGAAGAGCAACAACTCCCTCTATAAACAACATAGGTTTTAAAAAAAATTTCTCCTCCTATAAAAATAGGAAAAACAAAACATGTTTTGGGAAAAAGTTTTGGGGAAAATTTAGGAGGTGGGGAAAATGAAGACACACAAACCAAACTTAAAAACTAAGTTGAGGATACACACGAAGAAAAATATTCTCTCTTTCAATAAATGTAAACTCGACACTGTGACCCATAAGTAGTTGCATGAATAGAGAAAATATTTACACATTGATTATCCATCATATCTCTTAAGAAAAATATTTTACGCAGTTCATACATAAAAATAGCATATACTAAAATGTACAAAGGATTCAAAAATTAATCAATCAATTTTTAAATCAAGTTGAGTACCCAATTTATCAAAATGTATGCATGCTATGTGTGAAAACAATGAGAGATATGGCTGCAAAACTGCAAGATGGATACAAAAATAATGCAATGCATGTAAATCCTAAACATAAATGATGCATGAAAAAATAGATTGGTCAAATACTTAAAAACTGAAAAATTTTCAGTTCGATCGGTCAAGCATCGATCGAATACCAATTGATTCAGGCAGATTCAAACCAAAAACTTAAGCACAATTTCGATCGGTCGAGCAACAGGTTCAATCGATCGAAAATCTAGAAAACTCAAAATTTTGAAAAACAGAGCAATTTAACGTAGAAACTCCTCAAAGCACAGTGTTTCATGAATGAAATGCATGAGTATGAGATTAAAAGTTTTCCAAAAACACTTGAATTCAACCCAGATCTTCCAAAAATAAAATTTTCAAACAATTAGTCCCAAAAAAAACTTAACCATAAAACACATTTTGCATTAAAATCAAGGAACATGTAATCTTGGATGGCCACAGCAAGATCACACACAATATAATGTACCAAGTTTAGCAAAGAGTAACTTGTGTAGTGTGTGCAACTAGCAAGAACTTGAGATACATGTGAGGTGATAAGTAAATATTGATCAATCACAATTTCTACAAAATTCATCACATAAGTTTGAAAGAGACTATCACCTAAAAAGTTACATCATATAACTCCCACATCTCCTAGAATAAAAGCTTGCAATTATGTAAGTTTCTTGATTTGCCTCATAATGTACACACCAATTTTATTTGATCAGAAACTTATTAAATTAGCCAAGATAATGTACACACCAATTTTATTTGATTTGAAGTTATTATAGCCCAATAATTTACACACCAATTTTAGTATTTAAACTGATGCTATACCTTATGTTCTTTTTGTGCATGTGCTACACTTTCTCGAGCACAAAATCTTACGATAAGCACTAAGGTGTTCATGATTGGCTAATAAACAGTGGTGAGATAGTTATTTATGCCTTTCTCATTAAGTTCAAGTCCAACAATTAAAGGCATGTGACTTTAAGATCAAGATCATGTGATAAAAAACTATAAACATCTTCCCACACAACATGCACTATAAAGCTCAAACTAGTAAAGTGCAATAAATAAACTCATCCAAGCTAAACAAGGTACATAAACATGTAATGTAAAGATAATATGGTCAATCCTTGATTACAAATCCATGATATGTAATACAAAACACAAAAATCTTTTTGGTTTAAAAAAAATTTTATGACCAAAAACAAAAAGCATACATTATGCTAAATGATTAAAAATGCAAATGCAATGCATGATAGTGCTTAACTAAGTTATAGAGGGTACACAAACAAGAAATATCAATTTCTTACTTAACCCTTAAGTACATGTACAAACTAGTACATACTCACACAAAATCGAAAATAGCTTAGCACTTATACAACACATACTTTTCAAGTTTCTCTACAATGTCAAACATGTTTTAAATCAAGAGAGAGATATTATAACTCATGTAATTCTCAAAACAAATAACACAAGACACAAAATAAAATATTTTTGTCTTTTTGAAAATTTTCAATGTTTTTGGATTTTTTTTTTTTTTTATAAAACAAAACAACCTAAGAAAATAAAACAACCAAAAACTAAAAGAAAAAGTTTGTTAGACTGTAACAGATGGGTGAGTCTCTTTGTCACTAAGAAAGTGAGTTTGCTCTCTTCTCTTAGGCAGTAGAAGTTTTAGTCCCTTCTTTCCAAAGGAGAGTTCTGTTCTCTAAAGGTAGCAAGTTTACCTCTAGAGCTTGTGGATTTTTTCTTCGTGGGTCCTCTCTTGCACCAAGGGTGCTTATAGAGCTTGTGGGTTGTTTTTTCGGGGTACGGAAAACATAATAGGGTGGGAGGGAGTTTCTTCTCATCTGCTACAACATGGAGGATTCATCCAAAGATTGGGGAAAATTATCCTTATGTGATAAGGAAGAGAAAGGGTATGTACTTCCAAAGGTTCAGCGGGAAAATAAGTTTATGATTGCTGTGAAGGTGATCTTTGTCCCTGGTTTTTATGATAAATCGGGGTTGGAGAATGACAGAAGGCCAGGGAAAGGGGGTCACGGTAAACTAGTGGTGTCGGGCAGCAGTGATACGGCGGCACAAAGGGGGGAAAATTCAAATATGGAAACGGAAGAGATTGGGGAGGCATTAATGACAAATTTGAATCATGATGGGGCGACAATTAAACTTATGGAAATGGCTCCCGAAATAAATGGGGCAGCAAGTAATAAGGAGAAAATCTCTAATGTTGATAATGGCATATGAATTACGTTACAGCAGCAGCGTGTTTCAAGGAATTCCATTATGGACAACAGCAAGGAATTGATTGGTAATAAGTCAGAGGAGCATATTTGGGGCCTGCCAAGTGGATTAGTGATGACTCATGAATTTGGGTCGGTTAATATGGTCAATATTCCAGACAAGGAAAAAAGCGCAACAACAACAATGAAGGGTAATGAGCCAGATCAATCCAATCAGCCTCCACACCATGCCATTTGGAAACCACCTCCATGGCCGATCCTGAAGGTAAACTCTGATGATGCGATTTTCCGAGAACAAAATTCTGTGGATGTTGTTTTGGATATGGAAGGTGGATTAGTGTTGTTTTGGAGATCGACTATTGATGTAATTGTGGAAGGTTCGGGCACAAATTATATCAATACAATGTTTCAAGAAGAAGATAGGGCAGGGATTGGAGTGATCATTTGAGAATGCCAAGGAAAAGGCTTGGCACACATGGTCGGAATCATCCCTCTCCCCCTAGGCTATATCGAAGGTTTTACAGTTTGATGCTGATCTGAGTTTGGAAGATGTCACCCCAGAGAGAGTTTCAGAGATTGCAAGGAACGCTTTGAATGCAGATTCGCAGTCTTTGGAATCCTTTGGTTTACTTAGTCGTGATGTTAAATGTTTTGCAAGTTTATTTCATTGTATTAGGTTTTCACATATTCGTAGAGAAGGATTGTTGTATTCTCACATTAAGAGAAACGACAATGGGGTTGCTCATAGTCTTGCTAAAAATGTATTATGCATACCAGATTTTCAAGTATGGATGGAAGATGTCCTATCTCATATTGGTTCAATTTTACAATTGGATGTAGTTGAATTTTATTAATAAAATCCATCAGTTTCTTTCTCAAAAAAAAAAAAAAAAAAAAAAAAAAAAAACGTGTCCATAATTAATTGAAAGAATTAAATCAAGGACAAGTAAACAACACTTACCTTAGAGAATATTTTCTCACCTATATAGCACGAATCTTCGGCTTTGTAGGTGAAAATCCATAAGAAGCAGAGTGTATTTGAGGGATTACACCAATTTTCTGAGAAAGACTGAAATTCTACAAATTCCTTTCACAAGCCAACAAGTTTAAACTTTTCAAAAGAATATGAAACAATTTGTATGGACTTATGGTAGGAGAAATATCATCACATATCCTAGATTGAAATACAGAATTTTTAAATTTCAAATTATGACAATTAGGACGATTGCGATCGGAGACACCACAAAAGTGACAAACAGGAACAAATTTAGGAACATCACTATTCCTAACAACAAATCTAGTCTTAAATTTTGGTTTTTGCCTCAACAAAGAACAATTTGGTCTAATATGATCAATAACACCACAAAGGTGACAAGTAGACACAAAAACAGATTTATTATGCTCTCTAACAGTAAGTTTAGACATAGGTTTAGAAACTTCAGCATCTATATCAGAACTTTTACCTTCGTCTAACCTAGCAAAATAAGCATTTTCTTTATTATTGCTCTTGAAAGAAGGGATATAAACTTTCTCAGTTTTAGGTTTAAGAGAAATAGAAACACTTCTGTTATCAACAGCAGGTTTGGTACTAGTCAAATTTTCAATTTTAGCTTTAGATTCAACTAACTCTTGTTCCAAGCTTTTCATCTTCTCATCTTTAGAGGAAATTTGATTTCTCCAAAATTCATTCTTTTTATTAGATTCATCTAATCTAACAACTAATTCCTCTTTTTCAAGATTAGCCAATTTTAACTCTTCCTTGAATTTCTTAGCAATTTTCATAGATTTCAATAATTCCTTACAAAGAGTTTCACAGGCATCAATAAGATCAACAGAAACAACAGTGTCATTTTTATTCAAATCATCACAATCAAAAACAGTAAGACACTTAAAATTATCCATGATAACAGGGACCAAGGATCAACTCTTAGATCAAAAGATCTAACACAAGAGCTACCCGCTTTGATACCACTTGTACGTTTTTAGATTCCTTAAAACACAACCAGATTAACCTAGTTAATTAGCCAAGTGATCACTTAGTCAAATTATCAGATCTAGGTTAACACAAATATATCATATCAATGTAAAGTGCGGAAAATAAAGAACACAAAGATATAATGACCCAGGAAAACCAAACCGGTAAAAAACCTGGAGAGGATTTAACCTAACTATCCTCAAGGTAAAACGAATCTACTATGAAAGAATTGAAGTTTACACAATAGCGACTTAGACCACTAACATCCTATTGCCACCTTGAGTAGAAAACTTACTACCACGACCACGTGACAGCTCCGAGTCCACGGACTACTTCTTTCTTGGATTCCCAGCAAGTACAAGCACTCCCGTTTGTGTATCTTTAAGCTCTTGAATCTGCAACTGAATTGATCACCAAGTTCTTGACATAGTCTTGATCCTTGATAACCTTAAGTATGTGTGAAGGCAAACACCTCTAGATCTCACAAAAGATTCACACATACAGCATAAAGAGCAACCTCAAAACGTGGCTAGGGTTTTCCCTTTTATACTTAGAGTAAAACATAAAACCTTACATGTCAAACGGGCTTGGGCTGAGTTGCAAAATTTTGCAGAAAAAACAATCTGCATGACTTTCGATCGATCGAGCTAGGCAGATTTACACAGTAAATCCTGCAGAACACTTGATTCCAACTTTACATATAATTACACTTTGAGCAAGTCTAAACAAGACTAAAACATTTTGATCATGGTTTGCCAACATTACAAATTGAAGTTCTAATACATTAGTTCCTAATTCCTTAGAACCTAACAAACTCCTCCTTTGGCAATCCGTGGCAAAACACAAACTTAACAAAATGCTCAAAGTTTACATAAAAACAGCCCATTACAAAAACATAGCCCAACATAACAAATTCAACCTAACTACTATCTATCAGTTGCAAGTGTAGACAGTAGCACGACTGAATCAACCTGTATATTTCCTGAAAAACTCAACAAACGTATAAACGCATGTGTGGAAAATACAAGTAAAACAAAATAACTTCTTGATTTCATATAGCACAGAATAAAGACATATATCATGAATAATCTCATAAATATAAATCAATATGCAATGTGAAACAAGAAACATATACAATCAATGTATCTCCCCCTATCATGGACAACCAAAACAAAATATATCATGAGCCAAAAAGATAAATACAGAATGAAGCTCCTAGATACATTCTAAAGCTCCACAGCTCCAAAACACAAAAAATCTCCTCCTAACAACAAAATCCTAAATGTACTTCCTATTTTTGTGACAAATTGCCAAAGGGCACTTACAACTCATCATCAAAAGGAGGTGGTGGAGACGACCGTCTAATATGCTCCAAATCCGCTTGCAAAGCATGAAGCTCAACAAGCATGTCCACCAAAATCTGACCATGAGCCGCCTGAATGGTCATGACAGTCTCCAACATACGACGAATGTCTAAATCACCCGAAGTAGAAGGTGGAGGAACAGCAGTAGCAGGATCGACAGATGCCTCAGCAAAAGTATCACCTGTAGAAAAGGAGGAAGAGGTGCGACACCAAAAGACTCAACCCTAGGGCATTTAGTGCTTGCTCTCATCTGAGTAGCCCTCTGCCTAAGAAAGGTGGCACCTATGGGAGCAACTATATGGACAGGCTCAGACGCGAGAAACTCCTTTAAACCCAAATACAAAAGAATCCGATGAATAAAAACTAGAAAGAAAAGAGCATGAGCGGTAGAACTACTCCTATGAACCTTAATCAAAGAACGAATAAAAAAATGAGGAAAGCTCATAGGAGCATCAGAGACAAGGGCATACAAAAATGCACATCTCTCTAAAGGAATAGTGTGCAGATGAGAGATAGGCCAAATAGAATGGCATGAAATCTGGAAAAAGAGATAATGAGTCTCGGTCAACTTGTGAGAGGTGATCCGAGGATCATAACCCCATTGGATAGTAGTACCAGGAATAAATGACATAATGTCATCAAAGGGTGGAGACTCATCGTATGTATAAACAGGATGCTGGACTAGTGGCACCCCAAGAGCATCAGCCACTACTGAAGGAGTAATGGTGTACTCATCACCCCATATCCAACTCCTCACAAAAGTGTTGGAATCATAGGCGTGGACAGAGAGGTTCGAGTAGAACTCCCTGATCAAGGTAGCCAGAAGAGGATGATCAACATCCAACAGAGGTAACCAGCCCCTATGGTCAAAGTTTCTTCTAATCTCACCATCTAGCTCGTCTAGAAAACCTTCCTCTCAGCCCAAATATTCCTACGAAGGTTAAGCTTCTCATATGCTTCCTGGTTTTTCTCACTCGGAAATCTCTCGCTATTGAAGGTGGGGGGGAAGAAGTAGAGGTGGATTTCCTATTAGCTCTAGTCATCCTAGACATGATGCTAAGGATCAAAGGGACAGACACAAAAGAGACAGAGAAAAAAATAGAAAAACTAAGAGCAGACTACAAGTTAGCGCAAAAATATATAGAAATAACAATTCTATATGATGCATGCTCTAATGTAGTAAGAATAAGTTCAATTTTACTCCAAGATCACAAAATTGGCTTGAGCATAGAGTTTACATCAAAAACCCAAAATTTGAAAAACCCATTTTCACAAAACCCAACAAATTGATCAATTTACCATTACACAAGAGAAATAACACATTATAATGATCAATTGAATCAATCTACCAAGCCAATTTCATCAAATTAAGCACAATTGAACAAAATCCCCAAATCGGGTAGTTTCAAGCCCTAGAATTTCAATTTTTTCCCAAATCATCAAATTGATCAAATTAATTCATAAAGATCAGTTTTATATTGTCCCACAACAAAAACCCATTGATCAATTTCCAAAGAAAAGCTTAAATCAACATAAATCCCAATTTCCCTCAGGTTCGAAATTTCCCTTTAATGCATGGCAAAAATGCATGAAAACAAGAAAATAAATGAAAAAGGAGGGGTATAAAGGTCTTACCGGCCTTAGATGACAAAAACCCTTGAAGAAATTTGGGCGAAAACGACAAAAATCTTGCTTGGAATCTTAGACCGATCGAATAGAGAGAGAAAAGCTTTTGAAAGTTTTGAAATAGTGTGTGAACACGTGAGAAACAAAGGTTTTTAAAAAACTCTCTATTTCGAATTTTGATAATCGAAAATTAGATTCGATCGATCGAAAATCAATTTCGATTGATCCAACAGCGATCAAGTAGGTCAGATTCAAAACAAAATTTTAATCGCATTTTCGATAGGTCGAAAAACAGATTCGATCGATCGAAAATTTGGAAAACACAATTTTTTGAAAAACAGAGCAATTTTATGTAGAAACTCCTTAAAGCATAGTATTTTATGAATAAAATGCATGAGTATGAGATGAAATGCTCTTCAAAAAACACTTGTATTGAACCTAGATTTTCCAAAAATAAGATTTTCAATCAATTATCCTTAAATTCTTAAACAGCAAACATGTTTTGCATAAAACTCAAGGAATTCTCAAACTTAGTTGGCCAAACCAAAATCACACACAATAACATGTACAAAGTTTAGCAAAGAGTAATTTGTGTAGTGTGTGCAACTAGCAAAAGCTTAAGATACAGGTGAGGTGATATGTGAATAGTAATCAACCACAATTTTTACAAAATTTATCACATAAATTTGAAAGAGACTATTACCTAAAGAGTTACATCATATAACTCTCACATCTCCTAGAATAAAAGTTTGCAATCACGTAAGTTTCTTGATTTGTCTCATAATGTACACACCAATTTTATTTAATCAAAAACTTATTAAGGATAGCCGGGATAATGTATACACCAATTTTATTTGATTTAAAGTTATTATAGCCCAATAATGTACACACCAATTTTAGCATTTAAACCGAGGCTTACACCTTATGTTCTTTTTGTGCATGTGCTACACTTTCTCGAGTACAAAATCTTACGATATGCATTAAGGTGTTCATGATTGGCTAGTAAATAGTGGTGAGATGGTTATTTATGCATTTCTCAATAAGTTCAAGTCTGACAATCAAAGGCATATGACTTTAAGATCAAGATCATGTGATCAAAAACTATAAACATCTTTCCACACACAACATGCATTACAAAGCTCAAATTAGTAAAGTGCAATAAAATAAGCTCGTCCAAGCTAAACAAGGTACATAAATATGTTATGTAAAAATAAATTGGCCAACCTTGATTTCAAATCTAAGACAAATAATTCAAAACACATTTTGCTTCCCTTTTCCCTTTTTTTTTTTTTAAAAAAAAAAAATAACAAAAACAATCCTAGAATGAAATGCATGAATGTTATGCAATGCAAATCCTAGAAAAACAAAGAAAACAAAAGCAACAAAAGAGAATGGTCACAAAGAGTAGAGCGATGAAGCACAAGCACAAAGAGTAGATGCAACTCTAGCATTGGAATTGTTCTTCAAATTAGAATTATGAGCAATTCCAGGATTGGAATAAAGGTTTAAAGCCTTTACCAACTCACCAATAAGTACCATAGGATCTTGTGCTTGAGGCACAGGTACTTTTGGCTTATTTGCTCGCTTAGTAGTTTGCAACTTGAAACAATTTGGACAAATATGCCCAAACTTTCCACAAAAATGACAAACCCATGCAAGCTTATCATGCAACTTGCCCTTAGAAAGAGTAGACTTCTTAGGTTTGGACTCTTTAAGATCAACCCTAATCTTCCTAGGATGTGTGACTTCTACAGGTTTAACAACCTTACTCACAAAGGGTTCAGAAGAAGGAACAAAAGTTATGGAATGGGGTTCAGGCACATAAATGCTTTCTACAAAACCTAACCCAGTTTTGTTAGAGGGAGACTTTTGAACACTCAGCATGTGATCAAGTTTAAAGCTTGCAGACCTATTAGATTGTTCTTTAGAAACAAATAATTCAAGTTCCAAATTCTTAACTTTATCAAGCAAAAACATGTTCTCAGTCTTCACATTATTCAACAATTCATTAACATGAAACAGTTTCATAAGCAAAATTTTCTTTTCAAGTTTAAGAGATGCAATTTTCTTTAAGCCTAGATCAACACTCATAGCATCCTTTGCAGCAACTTTGCAAAGTTTATTGTAGGCTTCTTGTAAATCTGCATCCTCAAAGAGTTCCCCATCAGAAGGATTCTCTTCAATAACAACACTTTCATCAACTACAGCAGTAGCAGTGAAAGCAATGAAGATTCCATTTTCATCACTACTAGACTCATTGTCAGAAATTTTATCATCACTAAGGGTTACAGCTATAGCCTTACCCTTAGACCTCAAGAATGTTGGACATTCAGATTTCACATGACCATACCCTTGACATCCAAAACATTGTTAACTCATAGAATTATTTGAAGGTTGACCTACTTTCTCTTTAGGTTTTTCAGTGTTGTTCACCTTAGAGGGATCATTCCTCCTAAAATTTCTAGGTTTAGCATTGTGCTTACCTCTTGCCCTTCTGTTATTGTTCCTAAGAAAGTTTCTAAAGTTCTTGGCAAGATAGACAATCTCTATAGCAGAGAGCTCATCATCAAATCCATTCACCTCAATATCATAAATAGACTTAAGAGCCATTGATTTGGATTTGCTAGTCTTAGGTAGGTCCAACTCATAGGACTGAAGAGATCCTACAAGTTCATCAATAGGGATGGAGTCCACATCCTTGCTTTTAGTGATGGCAGTCACTTTGGGTCTAAAGTTCTTAGTCAAAGATCTAAGAATCTTCCTAACAATTTTAGGTTGATCATAGATTTCACCCAAATTATATGCAGAATTAACAATATCATTAAGCTTAGCATAGAATTCATCAAAAGATTCATCATCAGACATCCTAATGCTTTCAAATCTAGATGTTAATTGCTGCAACTTATTGATTTTAATTGCCTTTATGCCTTCATGCACAGTCTGGAGGATATTCCAAACAGTATGAGCAACCTCAACTTAGAGATTCTCTTAAATTCCTCCATAGAAACAATATTAAAAATAGCATTTATAGCCTTGCTATTAAAAGTGGCTGCTTCTTTCTGAGAAGTTTGCCACTCACTCACAGGAGTTGTGTGCTTTTCCCATCCGTATTCAACGGAGTTCCAGACTCTCTCATCAATAGATTTCAGGAATGCTTTCATCCTTACTTTCTAATAAGCATAATTATTCCCATCAAAGTGAGGTGGAATAACAAGAGAGTGTCCGTGTTCCATGACAACCGGGGCCAAGGATTAGCTCTAAGATCAAATGATCTACAACAAGAGAGCTACCCACTCTGATACCACCTGTACATTTTTAGACCCCTAAAAACAAAACCAGATTAACCTAGTTAATTAGTCAAGTGATTACTTTGTCAAATTATCAAATCTAGGTTAACACAAATATATCATATCAATGTAAAGTGCGGAAAATAAAGAACATAAAGATATGATGATCCAGGAAAGCCAAACATGTAAAAAACCTGGGGAGGATTTAACCTAGTTATCCTCAAAGTAAAACGAATCCATTATGAAAGAATTGAAGTTTACACAATAGTGACTTAGACCACTAACATCCTATTGCTACCTCGAGTAGGAAACTTACTACCACGACCACGTGACAGCTCCGAGTCCACGGACTACTTCTTTCTTGGATTCCCAACAAGTACAAGCACTCCCGCTTGTGTATCTTTAAGCTCTTGAATCTGCAACTGAATTGATCACCAAGTTCTTGACATAGTTTTGATCCTTCATAACCCTAAGTATGTGTGAAGGCAAACACCTCTAGATCTCACAAAAGATTCACACACACAGCATAAAGAGCAACCTCAAAACGTGGCTAGAGTTTTCCCTTTTATACTTAGAGTAAAACATAAAACCCTACATATCAAACGGGCTTGGGTTGAGTTGGAAAATTCTGTAGAAAAAAAAAATCTGCACGACTTTCGATCGATCGAGTCTAATTTTCGATCGATCGAGCTAGGCAGATTTACAAAGTAAATCCTGCACAACACTCGCTTCCAACTTTACATATAATTACACTTTGAGCAAGTCTAAACAAGATTAAAACATTTCGATCATAATTTGCCAACATTACAAATTGAAGTTCTAATACATTAGTTCCTAATTCCTTAGAACCTAACAGTAGTATTACTCAAAATGGGAGTAAAAAGTGTAATTTTATAGAACAAAATTGTTAAAATTAATACTTATATATATATATATACACTATTTTTTTTTTATAAATGTTTTGTGGGTGATGAAGGCACTGGCCCAAAGTCCAAGAGTGCCTCCATTCCCGCCTTCAAAGTCGAACCATGTTAATTTGATTTATGTTCCTTCTCTTTGTCTACTTTCGTTATTTTTTTCCATATGTTCTGAATCTTCTGATACACTATAATACGTTATGGGTGCTCCTCTCTTCTTTCTTGACACCCTTATCAGAAGTGTTATTCTCTACTAGCACATTTAGCACTGTACAAGACTACCTTCATCAAATCCAAGCCTTCCAACCATTAGGCGATTAATCAAACAAGTCAAGAGATTAGAAGCTGATGTACATGAGGCCACAAAAATCACTACCAAAAAAGAGATCATGAGTCATGGACCTTATTCATGTTCCACCAAAAGGACCTACTACCCACATGCATATCCAAGCTTCCATGTGCCGGGCACACACTTGCACCAACCCTGTGCACTAGCTAGGGCTATAAACGAGCTGATCTTTGACGAATAATGCATGTTCGAGCTTGGCTTATTAGTAAAAGTCAAAAACTCAAGCTTGGCTCAAGCTCGAGACAAGCCTAAAATAATATTTTGAGCTTGAGCTCATGAGAAGGCCAAAAAGATTGAGCTTGGCTTGGTTTGGATTGATTAATTAGTCAAGCCAAGGTTAAGCTTAATATTAAGCTCAAACTCAAGCTCAAGACAAGCTTTTGAGCTTGTGATCCAAAAAAAATTATATTATCAAATACTTAAATCTCCAAAAATTAAGTAAACAAAAATAAGAAAATAGCATAGCATACTCATTTTCTCATACTTCTAGTCCCACCTATGATTAGCCATTGTTCAAATTACAACTTTACATAATTAAATCCATCTATTCATCCTTTCTTGTCTATAACTTTAGCAATTGTTTAAAATTCAATTTTTACATCCACGTTAGATAGTAAAGAACTAGAAAGAGATTTGAGTGTAACTATTGTGAATGAGAAATGACTAACATGTTTTGTAACTTTACAATAGATAGTGAATGGGGAAGGGACATACATGGCCTACTTAAATTTTTTTTTTTTTTAAAATGTAACTAAAGTATAAAGTGGTACTTGGTCAGTTTATAGGGAAAAGAAAAAAAATTTAAGGTAATGGGAAGTGGTCCCATGTGGATCATGTCATTATTAAGATATGTGTAGTGAGTTAATTTAGCAAACAAATATCAAGCCTATAAATGAGTCTATAATTGACTTATTTTGTATCGAACCATATAGCTTATGAGCTTGTTGATGAATAAATGTTTTTTACTTAGGCCTGGCTTGTTTACTAAACAAGCCTAAAACTAAGGCACAAATTTGGCTTATTTATAAACAAACAAATATAAATAAGCATTTTATCGAGTTAGACCTGAGTTGTTTGTGAATGACTTGGTTCATTTACAGCCCTCATACCGGCACCTTCTTGATTACATATGCTACATGTGCGTCTCCTTCCGCATACACTTTCACAAGCCATTTTCTCCAACTTTGGCACTCATCTTGCTCTCTAATAGACACACGTCAAGGAATTCCTATCGTCATGCAATGGTGGAATCAAGATTTAATTTCAAGGCATTGTTTATTTCATACCTTGTGTTGTTACACCCACACTATGTATTCTTATAAACTAAAAACATGATTTTAAGTCACATTTTCAATTTTAATAACATAAGTGTGTGTAACACACTATGCACAAGAGTTTTACACTATGCACAAGAGTTTTACCCTTACTTTAAGGGGAACAAAATTCCCATAAGCAATACAAAGTACAAAGATGCACACACGTGCACACGACTAGGGACCAATGTGAATAATAAAAAACCATTTGTGTGAATACTTAACAATATTTTAATGTAAGACATTTCATTAAAAAATAACATTTTTTTACAATTCAAATAAAAGGATTTATATGTTAAGGGGTTTTTTTTAATGCACAAATAAGCTATTTTGTGTTCCCCAACTGTATGAATATTGTCCGCTTTAGGACCTATACTACTCACAGTTTTATTCTCCCCCAAAACACATAGTATTGGGGGAAAAGGTCTTTACACATTGAATGGAGATCGCTCCTTATAAGCACATCTCCATGTGCTTCTCCAGGCAATGTGGGACTCCAAGATTGCCTCTCTCACTGGTCCTTTACAATCCACCCCCTTATAGGTGGGGCCCACAATTCCGGTTGGGGCATGACTCTAATACTATTTGTAACGACCTCATCCTAATTACGTAAATATTTTTTTGCTTTGGGGTCCATACTCCTTGCAGATTAGTTCTCCCCCAAAACACATAGCAGTTTAGTTTTCCCCCTAACTCCTTGTATGTGCATCCACATGTTTATATGCTTGTGCTTGCATGTCTTTGATTCTGATATCACATGTCTATTTCACTTTCCATATTTTTCTCACATGACCCATAGACCACACCCAGGTCTAGATACAAATGCACACTTTTTGAGTTTTTAGGACAAACATATATTTTTTCCAAATTGAGCAACAATATTTGAAGACTAGCTGGCTGGGTAGGTTTAAGGTGCCTAACCTTTTCCCATCTTGTACCCTAACTCCAAACCTTGTCTGGTAGGAAGACCTTCATAGAGTCATGTTTTGGTTCTTGGACCTATAACTAGGTTGTGACTCCATTTGTCTCTTTTTAAGAGATACCACGTACTCTCAAGGTCATGCCGGCTTTAAGTCTAAAATCACTTTCAATGAGATTAAGTACCACGCATCCCGCCTTCATGAAGGAACTGACATGCCAATATATCATTTAAAGGGGTACGAATCACAGAACTTACATAAGCACATCCCATGTGCTTCCTAAGGCGATATGGGACTCTAGAATTGCTTCTCCTACTGGTCATTTACAATCAACCCTCTTATGGGTACACGCATCCTTGTGTGTGGAGCCCACAATTTTGGCTGGAATATGATTCTGATAACATCTATAATAACTTCATCCTAATTATGTAAATATTTTTTGCTTTGGGGCCCATACTTTTCGTAGTTTTATTCTCCCCCAAAGCATACAGTAGTGGGGGAAAAATGTCTAAATACATTGAAGGGAGATCACTTCTTAAGTACAAGTACAATTCATGTGAATTGTGATATTTTAGTTAATACTCGTAAAACGATCAAATTGTAACATTTCAAAAACTAAGAGCACGTTTGTTACACTGTAATGATTATTACATGGAAATAAGAATAAGTATTACAAGGAATACATTAAGTTGGAATGCAATAAGTATTACTATTTATTAGTTTGGTGATCATTTAGGAATAAAATTCTGAATATGCATCCACAATTTAGTAGAGTATAAAAAGAATGTGTAATTAAATCATTTTTAAGCCAAATTTCCTAAAATACACTTATTTTAAGGTGTTCAAAATAGTGCTAATAATTAATAACAACGAAAATTTATTTTCTTTTCTTTTGAAGATGTGGCAACTAATGGCTTTTTAGGATTTTTTTTTTTTTAGTTATTACATAAGGTGAAGGAATAGATATTCAGTACTTTTGATAAGGAATAGTTATTCCTCATTTTGAAAAATAGATATTCATAAGGAATAACTATTCATTGTAATAAAAACATAACCAAATAACCGAATAATTATACCATAGAAAAATCTATTACATTACAGTATTTATTATAGTCTACCAAACGTGCCTTAAGCTATAACATTTATGTACCTAAAACTTTAAAGTTTTATGTAAAATGAAATTTTGTTTTGTGCATATAGGTTTTGGAGCTTTAATAGACATTGACAAAATAGGTTCCAGTTAGCTCAACTGGTAAAGTCTCTGATGGTTGTATAAGAGATCTGGGGTTCAATCTCCGCCTACACCAAAAACTGATTGGTGTCTTGGTCTGATAATAAAGAGCAATTATCAGGAGCAGACGCCATAGGTTGAAACTCTCTCTCTCAAAAAAAAAAAAAAAACAAAATAGGAAATATTTTATTTTTCTTATTTAATTGAGGTTTTACATAAAATATTTATATATAAGTGTGACATATATATCAATAAAAAAATAAAGAAAATCGTAATATTTACAAACAAAAATATATATATATATATATATATATATATATATGCATTCCTTTCATGTGTCCAATGTAGCAATCTTTCAACAATAATAAACATGCTAAAATTCAAATTACACCGTATATGTTTAGGTTAATTTTCATTTTTCAACATTTATTTATTTATTGCCAATTTTCCTTAAAGTTTACATTCATTGTAATTTAGTCCTTCCGTTTAAAATCCAATATTTAACCACTAAAATAATTTTTTTTTAAATACATAAATAACTCCTAAATTTTATATTAAGAAAAAAAAATCTGGGATTCAAGAGAAAGAAAAAAAAAATCATCACCTAATCAAAATTAGTACACATTGTCAAGATCTGAAGATCACTGTGAACCACCACGCCCAGTACTACATCCAGCCCCTCAAAATTAACTACCCAACTCCTATTCAACCATCAAAATTACTATTGTTTTGGACACTTAGGGTTTGTTTGGTAATGTTATTCTAATAGTGTTGTTTATATTTTTTGAAAATACATGTAGATAAAAAAAAAATGTGTGCAAATACATGTAATGTTGTTTAAACACTGAAAACCGTTGTTTAAACAACAATAACAAATGGCTTAAAGTTAATAGACACATTTTGTTGAGGGATCCTAACTAAAAGTTCACGTTGACAACAGTCCGTAAGTTTAAGGTTTAAACGGTAAGCTTTGAGCAATAACATCTAAATTTTTTCAGTCATTTTTAGTATAAGAGCATTTGCAGCAGTGTAGGTATATTGCTATATAGCAATAATTTAGCTCCTCAAACAACAAAATGATGCTCCAGCAATGGAGTTAAATCTATTTTTTTTTAGCTCCACTGCTACAGTGCATATTTATAAATAAATGTGCACTGTTCATGAGAGTTAAAAAAAATATATATTTTATTTTGCCTCGGAGATTAAATATATTATTTCATTCTCTCTCTCTCTCTCTGTGCCTCTCTCTCTCAGTCACTCAGCTCTCATCCCCTCCCAAGACTCTCTCAATCTCTCAAGCTCTCATCCTCTCTCAGTCACTTTCCTCTCTCACCATCACTCTCTCAATCTCCCTCATTCACCACCGCTGGCCCGACCCAGCCGTCCCAAGCCGCCGATCGCCTCACCTGTCACTCTCCTCTCTCACCGTCACTCTCTCAAGCTCCCTCATTCACCGCCGCCGGCCCGACCTAGCCGTCCTAAGCCGCCGATCGCCTCACCGTCACTCTCTCAAGCTCCCTCATTCACTGCTGCCGGCCCGACCCAGCCGTCGATCGCCTCAGACCCATATCACCGATCCACCCCTTCTGTAGACCTAGCTCACCAACGTTGTGCTTGTTTGTGATTGGTGATTTTTTATTTTGTTTGTGATTGGTGATTTTGTTTGGTCTGGGTTGAGGAAAAAATTGGAAATTTGGATTTTTTTTTCCCTGTTGTGGACTAGTGGTGGTGGTGGTGGTGGTGGTGGTTGTGGCTATGGTTGTGGCTGTGGCTGATGGTAGAGGTGGTTGTGGTTGGTGCTGTGGATGTTTTTTGAGTAGTAAGATATATTATTTTATTGTGATATTTATATTATTTTATTGTGTTGAAAGTTAAAATAGATTCATTGCTGCAGCATGAGTGTAGGTAAAATAAATAAAGTAACTTTTGGCAGAACTAAATTGCTAAATTTTTAACTCCACTGCTGTGGATGCTCTAAAGTACTTACTTTTTTATTTTATTTTATACTAATACTTCTCCAAAAACACACTGGTCAATTTATCTATTTATTTAATTTGTTATTATTATTTTATCTTAGTCTATTGCCCTTTATCTCTCTGTCTTTTTCTTTTGTACTTGTTTTAGAGCGTTTTTATTAAGGGTTTTAAATGCTAAAAGATGCTTTTTTTTATCATTTTTGACCTAAAAATTTTCTCCATCAAGAGTCTCAAATGCCAAAAATTTTGGCATTAATGAACAATGCGGTTTCATATTTGAAACCGCGCTGTTCACCAAATGGTAAAATGTAAATTATTTTTTTATTCAATTGGAGCCTACTTTTTTTATTCAATTGAGAAAGAGAGAGACAAAGGAGAGAGAAGGAAAAATAAAAAATGATAAAGAAAGAATATTTAGATGAAATGTTAAAAAAAATAAAAATTTTAATGAAAGAAATATTGTAAAGTAGGGTGTTATATGTTATAAAATTGAAATTTGAGATAGTAAATGCTAAATTTTGTTCAGACTTGATAAGAATGCTCTTATTTCTCAGATCCTTTACCTCTCCACTCTCTTCAAAAGTTTCCACCCTCTTCTTCATTTTCCTCTCACGTTCAGATTACCTTTCCACCACAGCCATCTTCTTCTTCTTCTTTCTCTCACGGTTAGATCACCTCTCCACCACAAGCACCACAAGCATCAAAACCCACAAGCATCGATCTGCACCGCCAGCACCGATCTGTATGTTTCGGTGAATCAAGTTCACCACAATACTATCTCTCTCTCTCTCTCTCTCTCTCTCTCTCTTTCTCTGTTGGTTTGTCCGCGTGGGTGTGTTTGTGTATCTCTGTGTTGATTTGTCTGTGTGGATGTGTTTGTGTGGGTGTGTTTGTGTTTGTGTTTGTGGGTATCTTGTTCTATTATACAAGGTCTGGTGTGGATGCAAGCTTGAGCTAACAAATTGTATTTTGTTTTAAGGAACATTTGAATTTTGAGATTGTCCAGCATGAGTTACAGAAAACTTTTTTGGAACTAATATTTTAAAGATTCTCTTCTTGGATTAAACTTCTTCGTTCTTCTTCTTAACATACAAATTTCATATTAATTAGATACGATTTACCATTCAATTCATAAACTCATGTTTTGTATATAGATTTTAAATACAAAAAAACTTGAAATTACATTCTGTAAT
Organism: Quercus cerris; assembly: GCA_963669245.1. Classification (NCBI taxonomy): domain Eukaryota; kingdom Viridiplantae; phylum Streptophyta; class Magnoliopsida; order Fagales; family Fagaceae; genus Quercus; species Quercus cerris. The sequence goes on from OY770012.1 coordinate 23,249,769, forward strand.
GAAACAATTATTGATTTTTTATCATCTTGAAATCTTGTAAGCATGGAGGGTATAAGGAGTAAATGTAATCTAAATCCAATTATAGATTTGTCAAAATACACATCTAATAGAAATTTACTAAGTAGTGTAACATTATCAAAAGTTACACCCAATTTAATTGTAAAAAAGTTTGTATCTCATTTTCCTATTTCTAATCATTAGCACATGTTGGGTTACTTTAAATATTGCTGCAATAAATACTCAAGAATTACAAATATTATATGCATCCATCAAACTTGTTTAATATGTACTATGTGTGGCAACTGGTAAGTGGTAACATTTGAATCATCAATTTTGAAATAATTTGACAATTGGATACTCGTGGGTGTTGAAGAATTAGTCAAAATCGATCAGTTTGTGAAGCAACCTTTTTAATACAAACTCTAAATGCACATAGCACAGCATCAACTTACTTATCACATGGTGTATTGGATTAAAGGACATCATTCTAAAAAGTTGATCATCAGTATGAACTTCATTTTTTCGAAAGTACACTGCTAATTTGATTTTTTTTTTCTTTTTCTTACAGATAATACAAAAGAAGAAAGCAAAGAAATGGAAATAGCAATGGAATCTATCAAACCAATTATAGAAAAAATTGAAGAAAACTTGCTGGAGCGAATCGGACAACAGATTGGCTATCTGATTCACCTAAACAGCAACGTCAAGAATCTCAAAGATCAATTTCAGAAGCTGGGTGACAAGAGACATGGGGTGCAATTAGGAATTGATGAAGCTGAAAGGAACGGAGAGGTAATGGCACCTGAGGTTGATAGATGGGTACAGAAGGTAGACACCATCAGTGAAGGTCTGCAGGGATTCCTTGAAGAAGATGTCAAAGCGAATACAATGTGCTTGGATGGATGGTGTCCCAATCTGAAGTCGCGTTATTCCTTGAGTAGGAAAGCTAAGAAGAAAACTCTAGAAATTGATGGACTTCTAAAGGATGGACAATTTGCTAGAATGTCCTATCGTCCTCCTCCACAAGGAATAGGATCTTCAGGTTTTAAGGTTTTTGAATCAAGAATATCAGTTGTGAAAAAAGTTTTAAAGGCTCTAAGGGACAACAATATCAACATGATTGCCATATGCGGTATGGGGGGGATTGGAAAAACAACAATGGCAAAAGAGGTAGCGAAACTAGCAAAAGATGATAAGTTATTTGATGAAGTTGTGATGGCAGTGGTGTCGCAAAATCAAGAAGATATAAAGATTCAAGGTCAAATTGCAGAGATGCTAGGTCTGAAATTTGATGAAAAGTATTCGTCACTTGTAAGAGCAGAAAAGTTAAAAGAAAGAATAACCTGCAGGGATAAGAGTGTTCTTGTAATATTGGATGATATTTGGGATGCACTTAATTTAGATAATGTAGGAATTCCTTATGGAGGTCAACATAACAGATGCAAAATCTTGTTGACATCACGAAGTGAAGAAGCCTGCAATCAGATGAAATCTCGGACAATTTTTAAAATTGAAGTCTTAACTGGAGAAGAAGCATGGAATCTTTTCAGAGAGATGGCAGGTAATTGTGTTGATACTCCCAATCTAAGTCCAATAGCGAAAGAGGTTGCAAAGGAATGTGGAGGTCTACCTGTTGCTCTTGTGACAGTTGGAAGAGCGCTAGAAAACAAAAGTGAGTTTGAGTGGAGTGCTGCACTTCAACAACTTAAAAAGTCAATCCCAAAAAATATTCTTGGTCTGGATTCTAAGGTTTATTCCAGCATAAAGCTTAGTTACGATTATTTAAAAAGTGACGAAGCCGAGTCATGCTTTTTGCTATGCTGTCTATTTCCAGAAGATTATGATATTCCCATTGAATATATAGTCAGATATGGAGTGGGACAAAGTTTGTTGGCAAAGATTGATAATGTGGGAGAAGCAAGAAATAGAGTCCATGCAATTGTTAAGAATCTTAAAAGATCATTTCTATTGTTGGATAGTGAGGAAGAAGAATCTGTCAAAATGCATGATGTTGTCCGGGATGTTGCAATATTAATTGCAGAAAATCATGGTTTTTTGGTACAATGTAATAATGAAATGGAAGAATGGCCAGAGAAAGATACATATGAGCACTCTGCAATTTCGCTTGCATCTAAAAAACTGAAAAGGCATCCTGATGGCTTGGTGTGTCCGAAACTTGAGCTTTTGCACCTACAAGGTAGCTTAAATACTTTGCAAAAGCTCCCAGCCAATCTATTTAAAGGGATGACCGGATTAAAGGTTTTGTCTTTGATACGTATGAACTTTCCATCACTACCAGAGTCAATCCATGTCCTTCAAAACCTTCGGACCCTACATTTAGATTTTTGTCAGTTTACAGATGTGTCAGCAATTGGAGCACTAAGGAAACTAGAAATTCTTAGCTTTTTGGGTTCTCACTTAAGAAAGTTGCCCAGAGAAATGGGAAATCTTAGTCATTTAAAGGTGTTAGATCTGTCAAAATGCCCTCTTCTGCGTCAAATTCCACCTGGTCTCCTATCAAGTTTATCTCACCTAGAAGAGTTGTACATGTTTAGAGTTCGTGTGGATTGGGAACCTATGGAAGGCAACAAAGAGGGAGCAAATGCAAGCCTTGCTGAACTGATGTATTTGTCCAACCATTTGATGGCTTTAACAATTGATATACCAAATATTGAGCTCTTGCCAAAACATATTCTCTTTAAAAATCAAATGATAAAATTTCAGATATCTGTAGGTGGGGGAGTGCAATGCGAATTGGCAGAAACAGATTCTTATTTATTTAAAAATAGATTGGCACTTGGAAGATGTGATATTGTAAAGAGTCGGATGCTTCTTCAACTGCTAGCAAAATGTGAAATTTTATATTTGGAAGAAATAGAAGAATTAAAAAACATTGCGTATGAGTTAGACAAAGAAGGTTTTCAATGCTTGAAGGTTCTAGAAGTTCATCAAAGTGAAAATGTAGAATATGTAATCGATGCCACATTGCATCAGACTCCATGTCCTGCCTTCTCTATCCTGGAGTCACTGAAAATGTCTCATTTGGATAATTTAAAAGAGATATATCATTGCCAATTCCCAGATAGATCCTTGACCGATGCAAAGCTTGGTTGTTTTGGCAACCTAAGATCAATTTGGCTATATCGTTGCAATCGGTTGAAAAATGTTTTTTCATTGTCCATAGCGAGAGGTTTGGTTCAACTCCAAGAGTTAGAAATAGTTGACAGTGATCACATGAATGAAATTTTCACAAAGGAAGGAGAAGATGAGAAGGCACTTGATAAGATCATGTTTCCGCAATTAACACTTCTAAACCTACTGTGCCTACAAAGAGTCACTGGATTTTGTACAGGCGTGGGTCCCGTTCAGCTTGTCCAATCATCCTTGAATCAGGAGGTATGTATGTACCACTCAAAGCTCGTTGTTTTATGTTTTTGAAATTGATCTATTGATTTCAACAGATCAAGCTCGATCAGGTTTGAATTTGATGCTTCTTACATGAAAAGTTGAAAATTGTTGATTATATATCATAATAATTTAATGGATTCATCAGGTTGGAAGCAGTGAAACAGATAAATTGACCACTTCTGAAATGGCTGAGGTGACTGACATTCAGCAACATAATACTCGCTCAGACTTTCTTGTATCAACACCCCTTATCTCTCATAAACTCTTTTCATCTACAACCATCTTGTGGCCACCAAATTTAGAAAATCTTTGGTTGAATAGCAACGATTCAATTGAAGTGCTGTTTGATCTTGAAGGATTAAAGGTCAACAATGACTGCCAGGGAATCACAGTACTTTCTGAATTGAAATATTTACGAGTAGGTTATTCATCTAAGTTGGCGTACATGTGGAAGAATGTTCCACGAGGAATTCAGGGCTTTCAAAACCTAACATCAATTGAAGTATCTTACTGTCACCACCTAATTTATTTAATCCCACTTTCTGTTGCAAAACTACTTCTGAAACTTCAAAGCATTAAGCTATCTTTTTGTAATGCAATCAAAAACATTGTTCAAAGAGATGGAGAAGAAGAGGCAGCAGATATCATCATGTTCCCTAAAGTTAGTTCCTTGGTACTAGTAGAGTTGCCAAATCTCGTGAGTTTCTGTATTGAAGCTTATTCTTTTGAATGGCCATCCATTAAGGTTATTACTTTGAGTCATTGTTGCAATTTGAAAACAATTGGTTCAGAAACTCAGAGACCAAGAAAGTTGAAGAAAATCAACGAGGAATTGGATTCAAGACCTCATGAGCCTGGACTTGGGTCCCTTGGTTTTCTTGGGCGATGCCTTGAGTGTGTACCACGTAGCAAAAATTATGATCCAATGGCTGTGTCAGACCAAGGCACCACCAATAAATCCCAAAGAAGTTTTTCTGCGAAGAAAGAGGTACGTAGAAGTTCTATGATTTATGCACTTTTCCCAATGGATTATGGTCATGGACTCTCATATAGATCTCCAATTGATCAATTGTTGGCCATAATCTTAACGCATTCAGCATAGTGAGATAAAAAATAAATAAAAAAAGACATTCACAGATCTGTTTATACCATCTTTTTCTCTGAAAAAATGCAAATAATAATTGAAAAGAAATTATTATTTTGCATGTTTAACCATTCTTGATTTTTTGTAGGGTACTTTGACAAAGCTGAAGGATCCAAGAGCTAGCGATATCAATAATTCCTCAAAGATATGGTCTCTTTTTCCATCCAATCTAATTGAGTGCTTAAAGAATCTAGAATCAGTTCACTTGCGGAGCTGCAATTCAATAGAAGTTATATTTCAACTTGAGGAACTAAATGTTGAGGAAAGTCACGTGGCACTAGTACTTGATCAGTTACGAGAATTGTATCTAAATGATTTACCAAAACTGATGCACATATGGAAGAAGGGTCCAAAAAGGATCATGGGCTTTGGAAACTTGAGATTGTTAGAAGTTGAGAATTGTAACAATCTGACAAATTTGTTTTCACCATCCATAGGGAAATTGCTTGTAATGTTAGAGGAAATAAAAGTTATTGGCTGTGAAAAAATTGAAGAACTCCTTGCAATAGCAAAAGAAGAAGAAGAAGAAGAAGTTTTGTTCTACAAAGTGAACTCAATCTGGCTCGAGGATTTACCAAATCTTAAGTGTTTTTGCAAAAATGAAAATGCTTTTGAGTGGCCATCCTTGAAGAAAATTATGGTAATTAGATGTCCTAATTTAAGGAAATTTGTTCCCACTAATCTAAAGACACCTAAGTTGGAAGGAGTATACGAAGACAAGGAATTCAAAACATCTCAGTGGAAGGGGGACCTCAATGCCACCATAGAGCACATATTAAAAGGAAAGGTATGGCACATTCTTACCACAAATATCTCACCAATGGAAGAATTTAACACTTGTATAGACCATTGTAGTATATATTTTACAAATATTAACAACTTTTTTTTAATAAGCAGAAAGTAGACCACAGTTTTATAAAAATAAAGAAATAAAGAGCACAATTTGTCTATGCGAACAAAATGTTTTGACAAACAGTAATTTTTTTCATTGGATCAACTATAGCAGCACCAATAGTAATCACATAGCTATTGTCATTTTTTCCAATTGCAAATATTATGATTACTTAAATCGCATATATGTATTATTTGTATGGGAAAAACAGGTGGATCATGACATACAGCAACAAGAGCAAACAGTAATCACAAATTCACATAGCCACTGTCATTTTTCCAATTGCAGATATTATGATCACTTAAGTCACAAGCATAATTTTCATTTATATAGGAAAAACAAGTGGATCATGAGACACAGCAACAAGAGAAACAGAGACCAATGAGACAGAACAACGAGACAGATATGTGATGTTGGGCAAGTCATATAGTAGGTGAGCATATCACCCTTTCTATGGTCAGTATTTGGTCAGTATCCAAAAATACATAAAAAAGAAAAGCACATGCAACTTTTTTCCTTTTTTGTTTTTTTTTTGGTTTTATTTTATTTTTTTTTAATATGCAAGTCACACCATTTGAAACCACTTCTAGCCAACAAAAGAGCCAAGAAATATTTTCGTGAGCAGTAGATCAATAAAGAGAAAATCATGTAGGCTTTGGTAGAATTAGAAATCACTTATTGTTAAGAAAGATGGTTTTGTTTCCTTATTAATGAAAGGTGCTAATTAGAACTACCTGTATTAAGTAGGCTCAATGATAAAGTGATCATTACATGTATTTTACATTTTTACTATTATTCAATTGCTTCCCTAGTATAGAATGTCAAATCCTAATGGAAGAGGTATGTGGCTTTCTTTTGATCTTCTGCAATATATATACTAATATGGTGATTTGAATGTTTCTATAAGACAATCCGCTGGTGGTGCTGTGTGGTGCACTCAATAAGAATCCCAACCAATGGTATATAAGCTATCTAAGCGATGTGAGCTTGTTTAGGGGTGGAATGCATGAATGTTGCTGATCATGGACTCAAATCTATTGGACATTTGAAGCCAATTTATTTACTATCCTTAGTTGGTATTCATAAAAAGTATTTAATGGACAGTGAGTCCAATACATCTTTTTTAGCAAAAAGACAAATATATGTTACTTTGCTAGTTATAAGACAATTACTTGTGCACTAACTTCTTGTGGGCTAATAGTTTTCATTCCCATGTCTAGAAAAGGGTTTTGGCTTCACTAAGGCCTTTCAATTCCCATCCAGGAGTATTTAATTAATAGTTGTATAAGAAATCTAGAATTTAATTCCTGTTTACACCAAAAACCGATTAGTGTTTAGAGGGCAATTATTAAAAATGGACACCATAAATTGAAACTCTATAAAAAAAAAAATGATAGCTGTATAGAATCTGAAAAATCATATTTGGAAAAATGCTAATAGTTAGCAAAGATCATGGATGTACAGGAACTTTTTAGCTTAGTCCCCCCCTGTTCACTTTGCTTTAATTTTACATTTATATCAATGGCAGCTCCAAGAATTTTACATTAAGAAATTTAAGTTTAACAAAATTTAATAAAAAGAAAATTTCACAATATTGAGTTATCGACATAAAAATAAAAAACACACAAATGCATAAAGTTTCACAATTTATTTTATGAGTTTTTATATTTTGAAATCATTACATGATAGTTGATTATCAGTTGTTATTATCTATTGTCAATATAGGTAGATGTGAGTGTGACCATATTTATTTATGTAGTTGTCATTATCTATTTGTCATTATTTTTTTTAAAACATGTTAAACTAAATGCCAAAACTTAACCCACTGGCACTATGTTAATTATTGACCCACATGGTTACACTCATCCACACATAAATAATACACTTTTTTTTAGGGAATAAATAATACACTTAATGTCTAATTAACCAATCAAAAGTTTCTCAAAAAAAAAAAAAAAATCAATCAAATGCTTGAACAATCGCTAACTTTACCTTTTTTTTTAATACTTGAATCACTAACTTTATAACAAAAAATTGTCATAACATGATAATGATATGCACACATATAACAGACCCTCTGTTTTATCAAAACAAAAATCCTTTATATTTCCTAATTATTAAATTATATAAAGTTATATTATATTTATATTATACACGCACACATTTGAACACATCACAATTCACACAAATAACATTATAACAAAATAAAACTCTGATAATTAGTATCATACACACTTACACATAATATAAATCAATATATATATATATATAAAAGCAGAGACCTTAAGTGAGAGTGCATGAGGTCCTGCCACGTGGCACTCTAATATTGCATTTAACTTTCTTTTTTTACCTTTTTTCATTAAGTTTTTTTTACTGTTACCCAATAAATTATAGTAACTTATTTTTACTATTATATAAATTTAGCATTTTTTACCTCTTTTTATTAACTTTTTTTTTACTGTTACCCAATAGATCATAATAACTTATTTTTACTATTATATTGATATGAGTTGTTCTTGATAATTAGACCAATTAGACTAAAAGTTATTCACTATAAAATTGATTACCCTTTAAAAGTAGACCAAACCTTATGAAAAACTCAAGCCTAGTTCTTACCTTACATATTATGACCCAAGTTTGACCATTCCCACGTGTAAATCAAAGCAAAAACCCTTACCCTCTTACAAACTCTCTTCTTCCTCTCCCACGTATAGATGATACTTCTAGAAAATCTCATTCTCATGAAATATCTCTTCATTTTTTCCCAATTTCAATTCAATATGCTTTTGTCTATTAATAATATTCTATACAACTTATGCAGACAAATTCTCTGTCATTGACCAGTGCAACAAAAATATATATAAATCTTGAGATCTCTCAAGTTGCTGAAATAATTGACAAGTGTATATTTCTAAAATTTATAATAACAAAAAAGTCTAATAAAGAGCATATATTATCTCACAAAATGCCATTAACTTAATATTTTCTTTAAAAAAATTCAATGATAGGAATGGTAAAAAACATGATACTATACAAAAAATACCAAAAATACATGCAAAACAATTTTCATAGGAGGATTTATCTTTAAATAATATGAAGAAAATAGTAAAGATAAAATGCATTGAATGAGATCCTACGAAAAATGTTTGTTAATTATTTCAAATTATACTCATCATTTATGTATAAAAATAATAATAGATCATATTATTTACATTAAAAAAAATACATATTAATTTCAAAATTTATTGCAAGATGTGAACTGCTAGGGTATTGTAATAATAAGTAACATTGATATAACAATGGGTTGGTATTACATTTTGTGCATACTTTGTGAAAGGAATGTCAAATTACAAACAGGATCATTTTGGTGTACAAAATGTAAAATAAAAATAAATCTTTCTATCTCAAAGTTAGAGGCACTCACATTAACTACATACTCTCCAAATATTTATAATATATTTATCTCACTATAACTACTATATATATACAATTGCAAACTACTTTAGATACAGGATTCAAATTGAAGTTTTTAATGCAACTAACAAAACAAAGTTTGTGATATTTGATCGAGGTGCCGAGAAAATCCTAAATAAATCTACAAGATCAAGATCTTGCTGAAAATAAACTAAGGCACAACTTATTTAAATTATTGTAAAAATATTGATATTGGAGAAGGAATCTCACGTTATTTGAAAAAAAAAAATAGGAAAAAAATGGATTTCTCTACTTCATTTGAATGAATTCAATCTAAAAGATGGTTTTGAAAATTATATAGTTGCTAAGATTTTTGATGCGCCTTCAAATGATAAAAAGGTATGGAAGAAAAAAAAACACAATTCAACATGCTATGTTAATTCTTTTTGCTGCACTATTCCAAAATTAACAAAAATAAAAAATTTACAAAAAACTGTCACATAATTGAAATTTAATATAAATGCAAATACCTATGAAAAATCTTAGCGACAAAGTCCAAACTTTGTAAGATCTAATCAAGAATCTCTTGGTGCCAATTCATTAGTAATTAACACAAATGATGCAACAAAAGGAAAATATGATGAAAGCTCAAAAATTGAACAAATATGGACGGACTAAATTTCAAATGTTGAAGATGGAGAAACTGGTAATGACAACAAGCGTCACCATACAACAATAACAAAGCATTGAAGAAAAAAAATAATCGTAATGAAACTTTTTATTACATCACATAATAAAAATCAATAATATAGAATGAATTAATATGCTTTTATCAACTGTTATTATACAATATTACTCCAAGTTGTTTTCATTATTGCTCATTACTTGAACAAAATAATTATAATAGATATATGTGTGCAATTTATAATTGTTACTTTTTATGATGAACTCATTACTAACAAAGTTTTATAATAAATATGCTATAATATATGTATAATATTTTCCAAAAACAAATTTACATAAATCATTATAACATTATCCGTGCATCGCACGGGAAACTTACTAGTTTATAATAAAGAAAGACACTCGCAACTCACAAATATTCACTATTTACTCTTAGAGTTGAAGATACCAATATAATTAGATAGAGAAGAGAGATGAGATGAGAGAGAGAGAGAGAGAGAGAGAGAGAGAGAGATGTGATCTATGTTGTTGTTTGTTTTTGGAATGAGCTAATCTATGTTATTGTTTAGTTTTGGACCGGACTGATATGTGTTATGGTTTAATTTTGGGCTAAATTGATCTGTGACCAATGTGTGCAAGATTTAGATCAAGGTGTGCAATAATACTTTTAAAAGTAAAGTAAACTAATAAAAATTTATTTTTTATATATAAATTATTTTTATTTCAAGCCAGGGGTTCATCTGAACCTTGAAGAACACTTAAAGTTGCCCTTAATTTATATATATATATATATATATATTTGAAGTATAGTATTTATTATTAGTATGCTTATGTTAAGTCACCCTGTCTACCATGTCATTGGCCACAACATTATCTTTTTCTTCTTTATTTATTACCTTCAATTTTTTTGACAATATTAAACATATAAATATACAGACTTTACAAATTCAACTTAAGTGGATTTAACTTTACATATTCATCTATTTTAATCGTGATGTTATAATTAAATGAAAAATCAAAATAAATATATTTTCCATACATGATTATCTTGGGCGGTTTTAACTTTACATGTGATCTTGTCTTTAAATGTTTATCTACTTTAATTTAGATGCTTGTAACTGAAAAATGAAATCAACAAAGAATAGATTTTTTTTTTTTTTAAATTTATATATATATATATATATATATATATATATATAATATTGTCTATAAAAAGGTATTTATAAGCCTTGCTTAATCTTTGATTGTAGAAAAGATACAACTTGACAATTACCTTGAAGAAGTCCAAATCAAGCATGGTATAGCTCTCCTACTAGCGATTTGTACCCCAATTGTCCTATTATTAATTAATTCATATGTGTTCCGTGATGTAAGTATTTGTTTTATTTATTTATATGTTGTTGATTTGATTTGAGGAAAAAAACATATTATAATCTGTCTTATTTTGTGTTATTGTTAGGTTTAAAAGGATGGTCTTGACAAAACAATGAAGAAAAATTTATGCAATTAAATAAAATGATCTTTGTGCAGTTTCCTTTCAGTGTTTGTAAATACTTTATTTAATAAATTAGCATAAAATTGTTATGTCTTTGTCATATAATTTTTCTAGATGATTGAGTAATTGTTTTAAACATTTCCAAGTATTTTTATATACTACTTATTATCTTCCTAGTTGCATTAGTGTATTTTGTGATATTTAAATTTAAAAAAAAAAAATCAATTTTATGTTTAAAATTATTTATCCATCTATTCATTATTCATATGTATTTTACTTCTTCAAAAATTTTATTCTACTTTTCTCCTCCTTGGAATTGTACTCTTTAGGTTTTTTTTTTTTTTTTTTTTTTTTTTTTTTTTTTTTTTTTTTTTTTTTTTTTTGAGTTACCTTCATCATTTATGAAGCTATGTACTTAAAATTAGTACTTTTGCATGAGATCAACCACCTATTTCTATAGCATAACTTCAAAAATTTTGAATTTGATTATTCATTGGATATTTAGCTTGGTTATATCATATTTGATATGTTTTACATATTCAAGAGAAGGAGTTTGACTTTGATGTGAGTTTTATTTTTTCCTTTCTATTTTATTTGAATTGTAATTTTATTGAGTTTTATCAATTTTTGATATACATTTTTCAGCATTTTGGAATGTAGGGGAGAAAATTTTATGTTTGAGAAAGTTTGTTTAAAAAAAAAAAAAAATCAAATTCTATATACTTTTTAATGATACAAAAAATGATATAGATAACTTTTATTAAAAAAAAAAAAAAGAATATTTTTGCTACCTTGCCTTTAAATTCCTAAGAAAAATTGCACTGTTTTCATTTTAGAATGACATAGACTAATATATATATATATATATAATCTAAAAATATTATAAAACTGAAGATGTTTAAGGGGGCCATGCCCCTGACCCCCACTCTCCTCTCCCAAGCTTTTTTAGAAATTTTGACTTTTGTATGCATATAAACAAATTTTAAAACATGATCCCAAAATTTATATACTTGGCCCTCCTCTCCAAAAGAAAATTACAAATTAACACATGAAACCCAAATAGAAAAAATATCTGACCTAACCCTTTGCCCAGTTGTCCCAAAAATAAAAACTTCAAACAAAAGTATTGGATACGTTGTATCCACTCTTTGATTTTATACATTCTACAACATTTAATATGGAATCAATTATATATGATTTCCAAAATTAAAAAGAATGTCAGATTCTATTTTATAAAAAACTGTATTATGTATTAAGACACAGCTATTTTTGAGTTTTTTTTTTCATTTGTTGATACTTTGTTAATACTAAAAGGATGCTAATTTGAATTGTTATCAAAAAATTGGTTCATACTTCGGCCCCTCAATTGAAATCCTAGCTACGTCTCTTTTCTAAAAAAAAAAAAGAACTAATTTTGGGAGAACTAAGTCCGGTCAATTTGGCCTAAACCCAGACATACCCACATCTTTCTCTCATAAGAGGATAAGAGGGGTATCTTAGCTGCATGGAACTCCCCTCCCACAAAACATAAACCCCAGCGCTACCATTAGCAACATCCCGCAAGCCCAAGAGGAAACGTTCTATGAAAATTGGTCACACCTTAATTCACCTTCTAGGACGGTGCTATCAACTCATATCTGTGAATTTTTGTTTTATATCAAACCCAACCCTTCCCATTCTTATATTTGCATTCCATGCAAAGAGTGGCTGGTGATTCAGCTGTACTTTCATGTAAAAAAAAAAAATGATTCTACACCCACCTTTACAACAACTCAAAAGCGTGCACCAGTTAGACCCCCCGAATATCTAAATGACATTAGACAATCAAAATATGAAAAATAAAAATTACATAAAGAGGTCAACTTCTCTCACAAACCCATTCCAAGCGGAGGCTCAGAAATATCCTATCTGATGGATGAATAGACGATGATGATTATAAAACTACTTTCCCAACCTTATACTGACTTCCAAAACAGAAGTGATAATGGGTAAAGACCCAAGGCCTGATGGGAATACGTATGAAATTCTCAGACTTGTGAGATGTAAAAATAGAGAAAAAATATATACCAAAAGAAATAATCACACACAAAACAGTATTTACATGGTTCGGCAATTTGCTTACGTCCACGGAGTTGCAGGGATTTCACTATCTCAGGGGAAAATAAATAGAGTGCAACAATATAGTTTTCTCTCTCAAAACAACATCAAAACCCTAATCTCCAAAACAACAGTTTTTACATCCTGCGCACAGGATTCACAATGGGCTACAAAAATGGGCCAATAAATTTTCTCTGCTCCATAGACTAAGCCTCAGAAAATCTTCAATTAAAAATTGCAATAATATTATTTCGGGTTAGGCCATAATCCGGATCAAACATAATTAAACTCTACAAAGCCCAACAAGGCCACCATGAGCTAGTGTTTCCTTCAAATTTTCCTCATCCATATTGGCTATGACATAATTAGAAATGTGAAAATTGGTTTCCTTGATGGATCTTGTTTAGTGTTTCAGTTAAGACAGGTTGCGAGTCTTTCATACCGTGATCTCTTTTCTTGCAAAGTTTTTCAAGAGCTTATAGTATTAGTTAGGCTTATGTAATTTTTGTGTAATTAATTAGGGGGATAGTTATCTATTACTTCTCTCATAATTAAGCTTGTAGTTTTGTCATGGATTGCTAAAAGGGAAGATTGTTAGGGTTATATTTTCTATGTATTGGCTTATCTTTTGACAAAACGCACTTTACTTGTAATTGGGTAGATCTAAGTTACGTTTAATGTATCTCGAAGTATATTGCTTGAACAAACTAAGTGGTATCATTAAAGACATGAAGATTGATCCAAGAAACAAGTGAAGAAAAGCAATTTCATTAAAGCTCAACACTAGCATCTATCGAGGTTTAATGAAGAAACTCAACACAAGCTTAACACAAACTCGATGATTTATCGAGTCTTACGATTTCAGAATTCTTAGATCTAAAATTTGGCACATGATGATTTGGATGATTAGGATTTTTCTCTCTACAACCCTAGACCATATAAAAGGCTTATTTTAAAAGTCATCAAATAAATAGAGACTTAGTTAGAGAACTCATACACTCTGTAAGAAGCTACTACATTTTGTGTGTTTAAGGGTTTTGTAACCAAGTACTTCCAGATCTTCAACGTGCTTTGAAGTGAAGAACTTTGTAGCCAAAAACTATCATTCAGTTGATTGGAGTTAGTCACGTATTGGGATCTGTGCAAAGGAAGAAGTCTTCTACAAGATCAAGTCTAATTGGAGATTGGAGTAAATGTTCAATTGTAGGGTAGTATTTTGGGATAGTCCAGGGTAGTGGTAAGATTCTTTATACTTGTGACTACTTGCTCTTGATTAGTAGATTCTTAGAAATGGTGACCTGAAAATCATCTGGTGAGATTTTTGCCTTGCAAAAGGTTTTCCCCATTCATCAACAAATTACCGTGTCTATTTAATTTTTGCTACGCTTAGTTTATTTGGTGTGGTGTCTTCATGATTTACATGTAATTTGACCTAATTAATCAACTTGAATAATTAAATTAATTAACTAGAGTCAATTTATAATCCAATAATAATTGTATGGTCAGTGAAGCTCTTATATTGTGTAATTGGTGGTTTAAATAAAGGAATTTGCAACGTGTTGTGTGTGTGTGTGTGTGTGTGTGTGTGTGTGTGTGTGTGTGTGTGTGAGAGAGAGAGAGAGAGAGAGAGAGAGAGAGAGAGAGAGAGAGAGAGAGAGAGAGAGAGAGTCCTCCCTATATAGTCAAGTCCTCTTTTTCTTTTTTCAATCTCGATTTTAGTCTAGTCTATAAATCATTTAGCTCACTTTAGACCAGTGGTGACTCCAAGAATTTTTTCCAAGGTGTTCCTATTCCACTTTGAAAAAATTTCGGGTCATTTCGGTCTATTTCGGGTGTTTCGGTAAATACTAGCCGAAATTCAAGATTTGGCCTTAAAAAAAAAATTCTTAAAACCAAAACAAATTTGCATTCTGTATACCGAAAAACCTCAAAAGGAAAAAAAAAATGAAAAGAAAATAAATGATCAAAGGTACCTGTACAATAAACTATAAGTTCATTTGAAATATTAATAAAATTATTAATTATTATTGTTTAGTTGTTTCATAAATTTGTTTGTCTTTTATAAACTATAATTTGTTGTATTGTTGTTTCATTAATTATTAAATTATTAATTATTGTTTAGCTTAACATAATTTAATTTGTTTGTCTTTTATAATGTATTAGTTAATTAAATTAATAATTATTGGTGTTTAGTTGCTTCATTAATTTTTTTTTTACTAACTACTAGCAATCTAGCTAGCATACACCCCACTGTGCATTAAGTTATATTATATTTATACCATATACGCACACATTCGAACACATCACAATTCACACAAATAACATTATAACCAAAAAAAAAAAAAAAAAACTCTCATAATCAGTATCAGACACACTTACACACATAATTTAAATTTATAATAAAGAAAGACACTCGCAATTCACAAATATTCACTCTTTACTCTTAGAGTTGAAAGTACTAATATAGTTAGATAGAGAAGAGAGATGAGATGAGATTCATGAGAGAGAGAGATATCTATGTTGTTGTTTGTTTTTGGAATGAGCTAATCTATGTTGTTGTTTAGTTTTGGACTAGACTGATATGTGTTATGGTTTAGTTTTGGGCTGAGTTGATCTGTGATTAGTGTGTGCAAGATTTAGATCAGGGTGTGCAAGAATATTTTTAAAGGTAAAATAAACTAATAAAAATTTATTTTTTATATATAAATTATTTTTATTTCAAGACAGGGGTTCATCTGAACCTTGAAGAACACTTAAAGTTGCCCTTAATGTGTGTGTGTGTGTGTGTGTGTGTGTGTATTTGAAGTGTAATATTTGTTGTTAGTTTGCTTATGTTAAGTAACTTCATCTACCATGTCATTAGCCACATCATTATCTTTTTCTTCTTTATTTATTACCTTCAATTTTTTTGACAATATTAACCATATAAATATACAAACTTTACAAATTCAACTTAAGTGGATTTAACTTTACATACTCATCTACTTTAATCGTGATGTTATAATTAAATGAAAAATCAAAATAAAGATATTTTCTGTAGATGTTCATCTTAGGCGGTTTTAACTTTACATGTGATCTTGTATTTACATGTTTATCTACTTTAATTTAGATGTTTATAACTGAAAAATGAAATCAATGAAGAATAATTTTTTTAATAAAAAATATTGTCTATAAAAAGGTATTCATAAGTCTTGCTGAATCTTTGATTGTAGAAAAGATACAACTTGACAATTACCCCGAAGGAGTCCAAATCAAGCATTGTATAGATCTCCTACTAGAGGTTTGTACCCCAATTGTCCTATTATTAGTTGACTCATATGTGCTCCTTGATTTAAGTATTTGTTTTATTTATTTATATGTTGTTGACCTAATTTGAGGAAAAAAACGTATTATAATTTTTCTTATTTTGTGTTGTTGTCAGGTTTTAATAGAATGGTCTGAACAATATGATGAAGAAAAATTTATGCAATTAAAGAATATGATCTTTGTGCAGTTTCCTTTTAGTGTTTGTAAATATTTTATTTAATAAATTAGCATAAAATTGTTATGTCTTTGTCGTATAATGTTTCTAGATGATTGAGTAATTGTTTTAAGCATTTCCAAATATTTTTATATATTGCTCTTTATCTTCCTTATTGCATTAAAGCATCCACAGCAGTAGAGCTATAATTTTAATTATTTAGCACTGCAAAAAGTTACTTTATCTATTTTACCTACTCACATGCTGCAGCAGTGGATCTATTTTAGCTTTCAACACAATAAAATAGTATAAACATCACAATAAAATAATATATATCCACAAACACCTATTTATTATTTTTTCTCACTATTCATCTTTATCTCTGTCTTCTCTCTCTCTTCCCTCTCTTCAACCTACAGACCCTCACGGCACCACCACCACTCACTGCTGTGTCAAGCCAACCCTGCCACCATCTCACAACCAATCCATGGCAAAACCCACCATCAATCTGCCACCAGCCACGATCCACCACCACAAACCCACAAAACCCATGTTCTTCACCAATCAGCACACAACCACTAACCACCAATCCAAACCATCAAAAGCCAACACAAGCCGACTGCAAACTCATCCACACCTGAACCCACCACAAAATCTAGCAACCCATGACCACGATCCACCCTAAGAGGCGAGGCACGGCGGTGATCTACCTAGCGGCACGACGGCAATCCATCCAGTGGCATGACGCGATCTATCACGACATGAAGGTGACCCATCAATGGCAAGACGGCAATCCATCTAGTGGCACGATGGCGATCCTCAGCGGTGTGACGGCGACTAATCAGCGGCAAGACAACAATGATTTACTCAGAGAGGCACGAGAGAGAGAATCTAGAGAAGCTCAATGAAGATCAAATTGAGGGAGAATGAGAAGAGAGAGGTGTCTGAGAAGCTCAATGAAGAAAGATAGAGTAAAACGTGTTGGGTGAATTAAAACAATATTTTAAAGCAAAGGGTGAATAAAAAATATTATTTGGGTTTAGCTCTTGAGCTACAATGCACATTTGTGCACTATAGCTCAAGAGCTAAAATTTTTAAATATAGCTACACTACTGCAACCCAATATTTGTAGTTTGTGGTGCTAAAAATAACTTTTTAGTTTTTTAGTACCATTGCTGTGAATGCTCTTAGTGTATTCTGTGATATTTTTAAGGAAAAAAAAATTAGTTTTATGTTTAAAATTATTTATCTATCTATTCATTATTCATATGTATTTTTCATCTTTTTTTCAAAAAATTTATTCTACTTTTCTCCTCTTCGGAATTGTACTCCTCTTTTTTTTTCCTAGTTACCATCATCATTTATAAAGCTATGTACTTACAATCAATACTTTTGCATGGGATCAACCACCTATTTCTATAGCATGACTTCAAAACTTCATTAAAATTTTCAAATTTGATTATTCATTGGATATTAGCTTGATTATATCATATTTGATATATTTCACATATTCGAGAGAAGGAGTTTAATTTTCATGTGAGTTTTATTTTTCCCTTTCTATTTTATTTTGAACTGTAATTTTATTGAGTTTTATCAATTTTTTATATACATTTTCAGCGTTTTGGAATGTAGGGGAAAAAATTTTGGGTTTGAGAAAGTTTGTTTAAAACTATAAAAAAAAAAAAAAAAAAAAAATTCAAATTCTATTTACTTTTTAATTATACAAAAAATGATATAGATAACTTTTATTAAAAAAATGAATATTTTTGCTACATTGCCTTTAAATTCCTAAGAAAAATTGTACTGTTTTCATTTTAGAATGACAAATTATTTTAAATATATATATATATATAATCTATAAATATTATAAAACTGAAGATGTTTAAGGGGGCCACCCCCACTCTCCTCTTCAAAGCTTTTTAAAAAATTTTGACTTTTGTATGCATATAAACAATTTTTAAAATATGATCCCAAAATTTATATACTTGACCCCCTCTCCAAAGAAAATTACAAATTAACCCATGAATCCCAAATAGAAAAAATATCTGACCTAACCCTTTGCCCAGTTATCCCAAAAATAAAAAACTTCAGACAAAAGTATTGGAAACGTTGTATCCACTCTTTGATTTATACCTTCTACAACATTTAGTATGAAATCAATTTTATATGATTTCCAAAATTAAAAAGAATGTCAAATTCTATTTTATAAAAACCGAATTATTTATTAAGAAACAATTATTTTTGAGTTTTTTCATTTGTTAGTACTTTGTTAATACTAAATAGATGCTAATTTGGATTGTTTACAAAAAATTGGTTCATACTTCGGCCCCCTCAATTGAAATCTTGGCTACGTCTCTGTCCTAAAATAAATGAACTAATTTTGGGAGAACTAAGTCCGGTCAATTTGGCCTAAACCCAGACGTACCCACATCTTTCTCTCATAAGAGGATAAGAGGGGTATCTTAGCTGCATGGAACACCCCTCCCACAAAACATAAACCCAACGCTACCATTAGCAACATCCTGCAAACCCAGGAAGAAACGTTCTATTTCGTCTGGCTACATATCAAAATTGGTCACACCTTAATTCACCTTCTAGGACGGTGCTATCAACTGATAATCTGATAACCGCGGATTTTTGTTTTATATCAAACCCAACTCTTCCCATTCTTATATTTGCATTACATACAAAGAGTGGCTGGTGATTCAGCTGTACTTTCATGTCAAAAAAAAAAGTGATTCTACACCCACCTTTACAACAACTCAAAAGCGTGCACCAGTTAGAACCACCGAATATCTAAATGATACTAGACAATCAAAACATGAGAAATGAAAATTACATAAAAAGGTCAACTTCTCTCACAAGACCATTCCAAGTGGAGGCTCAGTAATATCCTATCTGATGGATGAACAGATAATGAAGATTATAAAACTGCTTTCCTAACCTTTTACTGACTTCCAAAACAGAAGTGATAATAGGTAAAGACACAAGGCCACCATGCGCTAGTGTTTCCTTCAAATTTTCCTCCTCCATATTCGCTATGACAAAATTACAAATGTGAAAATTGGTTTCTGTCAAATAAACCTTCAGCCACTCCCACTTCAGCAACACTTCTAGTAATAGCCAACACCTCTCAATTCTGATTGTGATGCTTGCTGTGCATCATCACCATTACTTAAATATACATGGCAAGCTGCAAAGTCCACAAAATAAGCACCCATCATATATAATGGAGAAACTCAACACCCCCCCCCCCCCCCCCCTCCAAAAAAAAAAAAAAAAAACTATATTCTAAAGCATTTTCCACTAACTATTATGCTTGTTTCACCAACCACAGTTTCAAAAGGTTTCAACATCAAGACTAGTACAAACTTTTGATGCAAAATAAATTTTTTTGATAGGTAATAAAAGTTTTATTGATAACAAAATGCAATGTGTTTACGATTGTAAACACACGGCAAAGAAAGAATACAAACAAATCAATTTTTGATGCAAAATAATAATGCTATTAGGCTCTGGTGGCCTCTATGTAGCCATATTCTCACAGAAATATGGGAGTATGGACTGAAATCAAACCGTCTACCAAAACAAGCAAAGATTGTCCATCATGAATACTGCACAGGTAAGGAACAGAGCATATTCTCTTTGAATTTTCATCAAGTCAATCACATTTGTGCATGAAATATAAAGCAAAATATTGTTGAGAATGTCAGGTGTAGGTGAGCATAATTCAAATTTCTAACATCTCTGCTAGTTATACACAAAAAAAAAAAAAAAAAAAAAAAAAAAAAAAAAAAAAAAAAAAAAAAAAAAAATTGCACAATGAAGGAATAATCACAACATTGTAAAGTCAAAACAAATAACATTAATGTGGGAAATTGTTGGGGCTGGTCATTAGCCCCCTAATAAGTAAATTTGGATTCAATTGGCACTTTCATGGAACTTGATATATCTCCAAGGGACCAAAAAACACAGTACTTAGTGGTGAGGCAAGGGGGTGGAATGGCTCCAATTGATTTTTCCCTATGCATGGAGGAAGGAAGAAACAGATAAGGAAAGCCGCATGTCCATCTAAGAATCAAAACATTCATTTCATTTATGATAAATCTTTTCGGTAAAGCACAAATGCTAAAAAACACTACAATGATTGTATATAGATGCAACAAAAATATATAATATGTAGTGTGTCAGGCTCAATAATTTACTCTGTATCTATAAACAATATCAATAGAGCATATATATAAATTCATGTATATACCATTTCGACGAATGGCAATCTCTCTTATACAGTTATACGTCGAACAAGACCAGTTATTGGATCAGTGAAGATTTTTGTTTTCAGATTGCCCCCCAAATATAGAATTGAACTACAATAAACAAAATATTGTTATTACTTCAAAGAGATGATCTGCAATAAAGCCAGAGGTGAACAAAAGCCAGAAATTTAGAGGAAGCAATCCTACATAAGACAATAAGAAGAAGAAAGAAAGCAATACTCGACAAAGAAATATAATTGAATCAAGCAAATATAAGTAAAATTTTATGCACTAGGCCTTTCTGTAAATGGATTAAAAAAAAAACCCTCATGGTATCCTTCTTTCCAAACACTATCAAACCCAATTCTCCTTCAATACCAATTCAAAACACAATAACCATAACAAAGTATATGGAATGCACAGACATTGTTTTGTTAGCATTGTGAAAGTGCATTTTTCTTGTTAAAACAAAATATGTATATTAAAAGTTTTGAAGAAGAGCCCTATGGACTCACCTCTAGCTAGTAAACTTACGGGCAATTGACTGCACCTACCAAAACCAGTTATCAGGTAATCTAGGGACATTCACCCCAGTCAGGCATGCTCACGCCGAGGAGCAACATTTTAAAAGGCACTAATTTCCTCCATATAGATACCACTAAATGTGCTAGTTTGGTAACGGCCTATATATAGCTTTTTGTTAAAAATATCAAAAATAAAAAATAAAAATAAAATTCAGCTACAAAATTAGTTACATTCTAAGACTACAATCCCACTCAATATCTTTTTATTAGAGGTGAATTTTGACAAAATCACCGTTAAATTACATCTTTTTATATATACCATGCTTGCAAAATTTCTAAAAAATTAAAGATCCATAGTTATCTCATCAATAAATTGTTTAAATTACAAGTTTTTGTAGTTTAAAATTATGCGTAAAATATAAACTTATAAATCATATGGTAAATAATATTCGATTGACACAAAATTCAACATGTGTATTAAGAAGATAACGAATATGTAATTCAACGGTTAGATTTTTATTTTTTATTTTTTTGGTTAAAGAACGATAAGATTTTCAAAATATATAATAATTGTAATAATGTTTATTTTATTAAATATGGTTATAGCATTAGATTACAACTAATTTTGTAACTAAATTTTGTCCAAAAAGTAAAACATAAATAAAATAAGTTAGTAATTGATCATGTGAAACCCACAAATAATAAGAAAAATAAGCAATGAAATAGATGTACAATCAGTCCAAAATGCAACCAAACAATCCAACACCAATACAAAAACAACCGACACCATAAACATTACCAAATGAAATTTCCTAGTCTGTACAGAAACAAGGACCATTAACTGCTACTATCTCCTGTTTTGAACAGAATTGCAGTAATTGTTACATTCAACTCTTTTCTTCACTTCCCACCCGATCATTTTGACCATAGCCTCTTCAAAAGGTAGTCTTCCATGATTAATACTAGCATTCCTCTGAAACCAAATATGATACATAGTAGAGCACAATGCCAATCTAGACACAATGGATTTCTCATCCTTGAGCATAATCTCATGGCAATAGAACTTTGGGATTTTTTTAAGGCACCAGCTCATTATGGTTCACCATATATTCATCGAGAATGAACAATCACAAAACAAGTGATCCCTACTTTCAATTATCTTTTTACAAAGAACACACTGAGTATCAAGATTAGTACACCATCACTACACATTCAATCTGTTATGAACCGTTAGCCTTAGCCAGCCTATAAACACATGCTTTGGAATTACTTTGGGAAATCAGGTGACGATCTTCCAAATACAGTTTCATGCACCTGCACAAGAATATGTCATTGTTTTCTCAGTAATCCAAATTAGCATATCTTCCCTTCCAATCCCAACTAGACTAAGCTTACTCTGTATGTTAAACAAGCAATCTTGGGACATAATATCAGAGAAAGTGCCTCCAACAATACCATAGCTGTCCAGTAAAAGCTGCAAGTACCATCTAAATGCTTCAGATTTTGTGGCAATTAGAAGCTGCTATAACATACAAAATTATTGTGAAAGCCTCAAGAACCCTTCAAAATGCATGAACCTGCCATCATCTGAATGAGAGTTTATAATTTATTTATTTATCTGTTTAATGATTCGTTATAGTAAATAGATATAAAATGAAGTGGGGCAGTTACACATTTGGATTAAAAATGTAGTAGGACCAATTTTTTTAGGCAATATAGCATTTGTCTTTGCATTTGTCCAAGATTCCAAACTAGCCTAAATTAAGAAGGATATAAAGATGAAAAATTATGGAGAGAAGTCCAAATAAAATAAATGTGGAAGAAATCCAATCAATATTCATAGCAAAACCAAAAACTGAAGAAAATGGGTCTGTTTCCAAATCAATTTGCACAAAAGCTAAGCAGAATAAAAAAGAAAAAGAAAAAAGAAGACAATTTCAACCAAAAAAAAAAAACCATTTCATAGAAAGAAGAAAGCAAACCCAACAGAAAACGCTTAAATAAATAAGCCAATTTTTTTTTTTTTTTTTTTTAAATTACAATGGAGCTCAATCATAAGCACCTTGTAGACAATCTGTCAAGAACAGAATTGCATGATTTAAGCCTATCAATTCAAACCAACATTTACATATATTGTTAGAATATGTTAAAACAGAAGTTGTTTTACTTGCTACATCTTTATTATGTAAAATTGTATGCTACAATGAATCCAATGAATGGTATAAATAGGAATACATTATGCCCATTATGGAAAACTCAAAATCATGGTAGCTAGAATACCATGGACCATGGTCTACTCTATTGATGATATAGTGTATTGTATTTTAACATATATGTCTTGATTGCATTACATCAAACACCGTTACACAGAAATATCATTCTAATAAATAAAAGGGACAAAAATGGTGCATTTTGGTATGAGACCAATAAAAGAAAAACACTTATGATGTACCTTTCAGAGACAATACTCCTTGCGACTACTTGAGGAGTCGCTGACTGTGGGTGAGAGCGAGGAGTGAGAAACCACTGTTGAGTGCAGCTGTTGAGTGACTAAGGCTGACATACTCAACAAAGAAAAGATGAGCTCAAAAAAGAGACAACATCATAGAAGAACAAAAAGGGGGGGGGGGGGGGGGGGTGGCTATGCTTTATTACCGTTGTGGAGCAAGTCAAAAAGAGAAGGCTGGAGATTAAATCAGGGGCTGCAATAAACGCAATTTCTGAATTTAAAATTGAAAAATACAAGTATATATATGCCAAAGACAAGGAAAAATAAAAAAGTAACCAACAATACTTGTAATAGAAAGAAACATGGTGACTTACTAGTCCTGAACCACCTTAATTAGAATCCTTGCAATCAGAGTTACCATAGTTAGAGCTACCACGAGCCGTACATCCTTTGTATATAATTGAATCCTCCTTGAGTGTGGTACATCATTAGAGCTGCCTTCACCACTAGGTCCAGCCCCATTGTATTCATCACGGCTTTTCTCAATTTCACTACTTTCTTTTGAATTGTCAAAATCATGTTGAGCATCTACATCTACACCCTCATGAAGTGCTCAAAGGAAGTTATGGCAATGATCGAAGCCTCATACAATTCCCCACATAAATGTCTCAATGCAGAAACAGCCTATATTACACCATAAACATTACAAAATGAAATTTCCAAATCTGTTAGTTTAAGGAGACAAGGACCATTAACTGCTACTACTCTGAAGTACAGAACAGGAAATACCCCCAAAGACAGCAAATTCTCCTGCTTTGAACAGAATTGCAGCAACTGCTACATTCAACTCTGTTCTTCACTTCCCACCTGATCATTTTGACCTAGCCTCTTCAGAAATAGTCTTCCTTGATGAATACTAGCATTCCTCTGAAGCCAAATATGATACACAGTATGCCAGTCTAGACACAAGTGATTTCTCATCGTAGAACATACTCAGCCAACAGAACTTTGGGTTTCAGGCACCTTCTCATTATGGTTCACGATATCCTCATTGAGAAAGAACAATCACAAAATAAGTGGTCCATACTCTTAATTCTTCTTTTACAAACAACACACTGAGTATCAAGATTAGCATATCACTAAAACATTCAATCTTTTATCGACAATCTGTTGTGAACCCTTAGTCAGCCTATAAACACGTTTTAGAATTACTTTGGGAAACCAGATGATGATCTTCACCATTCAACCTTGAGGCATTTCATCCTTATACAGTTCCACACACCTGCACAAGAATATTTTGTTGTTAAGCAAGCAATCTGGGGACACATAATAAAGAAAGTGCCTCCAGTGATACGAAAGCTATCCAGTAAAAGCTTCAAGTACCATCTAATTGCATCACATTTTGTGGCAATTAGAAGCTACTATAACATACAAAACAAATAATGAGAAAGCCTCCAGCATGCCTTCAAAATGCATGAACCTGCCATCACTGATTTAGAGCTTCTAAATAATTTATTTATGTATTTATCAGTTTAATGATTTCTTATAGTAAATAGACATAAAATGCAGCAAAACAATTACGTGTACTGATTCAAATTGCAGCAGCTCCAAAGTTAAAATCAGGACTTTTTTATTTTATTTTAAAGCAATACAGCTTTGGTCTTTGCAATTATCGAACCCCATTAGTCTAGAAGTCCAAACTAACCCAAATTAAGCCAAATACTTTAAGCTATTAGAAACTAAAAAAATAACAGTAATTGTTATCCAGCAAAACAAGAAGGGATAAGAAGATGAAAAATCGTGGAGAAAAGTCTAAATAAATTAAAAGCAAAACCAAAAGCAGAAGAAAATAGGTCTTTTCCAAATTGATTCATACCCAAGCTAAGTATTTTTTTTTTAAAGTGAACTCAACAGAGAAAGCTCAAGCGAATAAGCCAAAATTCAGTAAAAATAATTTATAGTCAAGTATCTTCACGAGCACCTTGTAGGTAATTTGTCGAGAATATATTGTTAGAATATGTAAAATAGAAGTTTTCAGAATTGAGACTGAGAAGGAAAGAGAGCAGAAGTTCTACACTAATATTGGAAAACCCTTGACTAACTACATCTTTATTTTGTTAAATTGAATGTTGGAAAGAGCCCAACTAAGGGTATAATTATGAAAATCTTAAAATCACAGTAGCTAGTTGTATTGCAAAATCAAAGTATTCTAAAAAAGCATGATCTTTTAAAATTTGGGATTTATTCTTTTTAAGGGAAGATTTGTATAAGGTGGTAAAATGAAAATGGCATATTGGCATAGTAAACTTCTGACGCTCACAGGTTTAATGAAAATGTAATAGCAATGACATTTTGACTCTGTAGATTCCTTTGTATCATGGCCTACTTTCTCTCCAAAACAAAAAAACAAGGTTACCACCGGCCTAATAGGAATCTACAGAGTCCATGTAACACAAACTTAACGTAATTTCTGAGCTTAAAATTCCAAAAAAAAAAAAAAAAAAAACAAAAACAAAAACAAAAGTTATACATGCTCAATAGGAAGCTACAGAGTCCATGTAACGATGACTTACCAGGCCCTTCATTAGAATCCTTGCAATTAGAGTTAGCATGAGCTCATACATTCTCTATCTTTCAATCCTCTTTGAGTGTGGGACATCGTTAGAGCTGCCTTCACCACTAGGTCCAGCCCCATCATATTCATCGCGGCTTCGCTTCATTTTGATACCTTCTGTTGCATTTTCAAAATCATGACCAACATCCAAACCCTGATAAGGAGTGATGCAGATGCTGTTGCTGGATTGTGCCATCATTTCTCTTATATCTTCAAGGTCTTTCTCGTATACTAGACGAAACCCACATTTCTTAATCTCTCGGCAGTGGCTAAAATCATATTGAAATGAAAATCTAACCTCCATCTGTATGAATCCATTCTCATTAATTCGACTCAATACTGCTCTATTATTCTTAGTAAACATTTGAGAGGGTCTATAGGACATCCAAAGGTGACTTGATTTAATTTGAACCAATCTAGTATTAATGGCTACATAAAAGCTTGAACCTTCATAATTATTGATTAGAATGCGACATGTCAGAAAATGGCCATTATTAGAAAGATAAAAATTGGGGCATGACAATTCAGTACACACAGCCAATCCAATCCACTTATTACTCGAAACAGACTGCAAATTTTTGTTGGGATGAGTAACTTGTGCCGTAACTATATTCCCCACACTCTGATGGCTAAACCATTTTGGAATTTCACTTCCAGGAATCACAATATTAAAGTAACCAAAATATATAGATTGCTTGCGGAGTTCCTGAAACATACAAACCATGATGTTTAGAATTGACAAAATACACACACACACACACTAGGAGCACGAACACTTCATTTAGGGTGCCGTACCCATTTCATATTCATGTCATACCCGTGTCATACCAGTATTGTATTGGCTGTTTCATGTTATAACTTTTTAGAAATTGTTTTTGTCACCATGTCATACTCGTGTCAGCGTCCGTGCTTCCTAGTGTATATATATACATATATATATATACATATATATATATATATATATAGAGAGAGAGAGAGAGAGAGAGAGAGAGAGAGAGAGAGAGAGAGAGAGCTGATGAAATGTTAATAGCATTCTCAGCACGTTAAAGAACATGTCACTCCGACCATGACTATCAGCCAATTTGAAGCAATTGAAGAAGGAAAAATGTGTACGGCAGAAAATGTGTGGTGTTAATCTATTTGGAAATGTTTCCAACGAGGTACAACCATCTGCTGTAACCCGATAAGTCGTTGATGGCAATTGTGGCAACAAACGAAGTGTTGTGCAATTGCGTAAATTAATTGCCGTCAATTTAGATAGTTGCACGAGACTTTCAGGAAGGCAACTAAAGTGATTTTCACTTAGATCTAAATGGATTATAGAGGATAAGTTTCCAAAATCATTAGGGATTGTTTGGAGATTACAGTCACTCAGGTCCAATTTTGTTAAAGAACACATACCCAAAAGGGAAGGCAATAACAAGCTCACAGGATTTAAGTTTATTCTCGACGTTAAATTAAAGGGAAAAAGCTTATTCCATAGTTTAGGTGGTGGCCCTTTACATCCCCGAAAAGATAGTTCTTTAAGATTCTTTAAGGTAACACTAGAGAAAGGCAACTCTCTTAAAGCGATTCCGCTTACACTGAGCTCCTCAAGACTTTCAATATTCCATAGCTTCTCCGGTAGACTATCAAGCTTCAAGCATCCAGACAAATTAATAAGTTTAAGTGACTTGAAGCTACAGATGATACTAGGAAGACACACAAGGTTCTTGCAATCTCTTAAATGCAATGAAGCAAGGTTTGTCAAATGTTCAATTGAGGAGGGAAGTTTCATAATAGCAGTGCCATCTAAGTGAAGTTTTGATAAGCGTTCCATATTTCCCATAAATTCTGGAATTCTCTTGATTTTTGAGCAGCCAGAAAGAATGAGAGTTTCAAGAGACTCCATTTCAAACTTGCTTG
The DNA here is from genome assembly GCA_963669245.1 of Quercus cerris. Taxonomy (NCBI): domain Eukaryota; kingdom Viridiplantae; phylum Streptophyta; class Magnoliopsida; order Fagales; family Fagaceae; genus Quercus; species Quercus cerris. The sequence goes on from OY770012.1 coordinate 23,278,111, forward strand.
GAAGACTTCTAAGGCTTTTGCAGTTTTTTAGACCAAGAAGAGTAAGCCTTTTAAGAACCATGATAGATGGGTGAACTTCATGTAAATTTACACAACCATTAAAAATCAATTTCTCAAGATTGGGAACTCCAGTGAAGTCTGGGGTTGCAATGAGGTCTAAGGAATTGTTCAATTTGATGAACTTCAACTTGTCCAAGTACTGTTCAAAGCCAAAATATACACTCTAAAAGAGTTAGATTTAACAACCCTATAATTAATTGAAAACTAAAAACAAAAAAGCATCAGAGTACTTAAATAACAATCTTACCTTTGTCCCTTTCCAAAGATGTTCAATTTTGCTATGCAACAAGTGAAGTTCAACAAGCTCATTTGGTTGAAAATTTGGTGGCAAAGATTTTGAAGGATACCAAGCCCAATCAAGAACTCTTAAGTTATTAGAAAGATGGTTCGGGCCATGCAAAAGTTGAACACCATGAATTATAAGCAATTTAAGATTAGGCATCTTTGAAAAGGCTTCTAGATTCCAAAGTCCCTTGTCGTATTTACGTAGTTTTTCAGCTTTAGGAAAGTCTAAGACTAGGCCTTGATTTGCTCTTGTTCCCTGATAATCAAGAAAAAGGGATGGGTGAATTGCAAGATACTAGAGTTATTCAAATTGCAACTATGTTGAATAGCATTATAAGGCATATGCTCAAGTTCTACAAATGATCTCTTACCGAATTTTCCACCAATACGTTATGAATGTCCTTGTGTATCCATAATCTGCTCCAGGTCCCAGGTTCTTGAGGATGATCTTTACGAACTATGCGTTGACCCATCGTTTGTAGTAGTTCATGCATCCTATATTCATTTTTAAGTTCTTTTATAAGTGACTTTTCAATGAGAACCCTCAAACCAATTCCAGGGTAAAGGCCAAGACAATCTAGTATTTTTTCCACATAGTATTTTTCCTTCATATTAAAGAAATATGCAATATGTAGAAAGATTTCCTTTTCTGTTTCATGAAGTCCATCAAAACTTATTTGAAGTATTTCGATAACATCTTGATCAGGAAATTCATTGAGCCTGTTTAATGCACTTTTCCATTCCTTCTTACTTCTATTAAACAAAAAAGAACCCAAAACCTCAATAGCTAATGGAAGGCCTTTTGCATAATTTACAAACTGCTTAGACAGCTTTAGATAACCTTTGGTAGGACAATCACTCTTAAAAGCTTTCAACTTAAAAAGATGAAGAGCATCATCTTTATTCAATTCTTTAACCTCATATATTTCAAATACGTTATGTCTTTTCAACAAAGACTCATCTCTTGTTGTGATAATAACTCTACTACCTGGACCAAACCAATTATGCTTCCCAGCTAAGTTTTCTAACTGGTTCAGTTGATTTACATCATCAAGAACAAGAAGAATCCTTTTATGGCACATGATACGCTTGATCAAACGAACTCCATTATCAACATCTAGTATATTCATACTTGTCTCCCCCAAAACATCATGAATAAGCCTTTGTTGTGATGAATGTAAACCATATTTCTTTGATTCTTCTCTAACATTAGTGATAAAACTATGACCTTCAAAATCTTTAAAAATCGTATCATAGACAGCTCTAGCAAGAGTTGTCTTACCAATTCCTCCCATCCCCCAAACCCCTATGATGCGAACATCATTCAATCCTACAGCCAAAAGCGACATCAATTCCTCCACTTGAGAATCTATTCCTACTAAATCACCATTATCTCTTGGATATGTGTCACTTAATTTGGGAAATATCTCTTTCACAATATCTTGGATAAATTCTGACTCATGCCTGCAAAGAAGAGAGACAATCAAGCAATGCAATTGAATCACCGATATTACCTTCCACATCCCAAAAGAAAGCATATATTTAGTGTTAAGTTTTAATGTACATTACCCTCAAATTTTGCAAATTTCACGTTGAGAAGAAGAGAACTTAATAAACGCAATTACTCATACACAAGAATAGTAATTCCAAAATCCAAATAATTGAGAATAGAGTAATGAGTTATTGATGGAGCAATATATATAAAAAATTCTATTAGAACAGAGTCAGAATTTTAGTTTCAGGGGTAAGAATAAAAGACATAGTTTGACGTAATATTGATTCAAAAACTGTTAATTAATATAAGTATTAAAATAAATTAAAATCTTAATATCTCAGTCATCATAAATAAATAAAAATATAAACAAAAAATTAATTTTCACATAAAATATAACTTAATCATAAATTGTATTTTCTACTTAAAGAATATATAAATTAAAATATAATATCAAAAATCAATATATATTCATCAACATAATAATTTATAAAGAGAAATCTAAATATAAGAAATGTAAACAAATAATTTAACTACTGAAGAGTACCTATAAATTTCAAAAAATTCTAGATGTGCTTTTTATTATTTTAAGAATGTGTGCAATAATTAATCATGGGTGCGAAAATTAATCTTTCTTTTCTCTAGTTTAAGTCCCCAACTTTCATTTTCAATTATTGCAATTATGTGTATAAACTCCTAAACAAAGATATGCGGTATTACAATTTTTATTTAAAAATTATAATAATATGATAACTTTTATTTTTATTTTATAATTGATAGTTTGCCCACATCACGTACCACATCAATTTTTTTTTTTTAAATTAATGAAATGGGTGTCCCATTATGATTATAGAAGTGTAACCTTTAAAAAATTATGAAAGAGAAATACATGTGCAAAATAGTTTTTTTTTTTTTTTTCATAAGTGAGTTGAATCCTAAAATAAAAATTTAGAACAATTTGTTGGGCTTGGCAAAGATAGAGGAGTAATTTTTAAATCCACTACAAATTGGTGGAAGAGGATTCTCTTCTTTGTAGATATCAAGAGAATCTTACGTCTAAAAGAACTACCCTTATAGTGTTATATTGTTAATGTTTATATAGTATACCAAGTATAAATGTCAAAGGGACTAGTACCCAACCAAAAATAGAGATAGTTGTTGTCATGTCAAATGCATTAAAATGACATCCTAACAACTAGATACCATATAAATCTCGCGTGTTAATGATGACGATTATTTAATAATATATACAAATAAAAATAAAAACATTAGCACGAATTACCTATCTTGTAAAGAAAATCCAGAAAGATTGGCCACTTCTGTCAAAGTAGCTCTCCATGTGTGAACTTTACCCATATTATTTTTGAAACGTTTTTCATATTCGTCAAAAGCTTGTGCATAAGTTCCTGCCTGTTTTCGCACCTCAGATGGATTCACACCGTAAAAAATGAGCAAGACTGTTTGCTCCATCTTTTCTTTACATTCCATTATCTTCACAAGTTCATCCAAACACCATGTTGAGGATGCATAGTTTTTAGAGAGAATGACAATAGCAAACATTGATTCTTCTATTGCTTTTAAAAGTTCAGGTGAAATAGGTTCTCCTCTCTTGAGATTTTTATCATCCCTGAAGGTGAAGATGCCCTTCTGATTCAAGGTAGTATATAGATGGTCTGTAAAATTCTTGCCAGTATCCTCACCTCTAAAACTTAAAAAGACATCATATTTCCACTTACGACTAGGAGAAGAGGAAGAAGATGGGTTTTTGGAATCCATGAAGCCAATCTAAATTTACAAGTAAACCTTGAATCACAATCCAGAATTATAGAAACTCATCAAAATTTCATTCAATTAGATTTCAAGTCAAAATAAATAAACAAATGAGGGGTAAAAGGAAATGATATAGAAATTAAAGAGTAAAACTAAAGAGAGGAAATAAAAGAGAAGAATGGACATAACAAGTGAGAACTTACAGATGCTCAAAAAAAAATTTAAAATAAAAAGTGAGAACTCACAAATTCTGGAGATTAGCAGTAATAATTGTATGGTCGGTGAAGCTCTTATATTGTGTAATTGCTGGTTTAAATAAAGGAATTTGCAGCTTGTTGTGTGTGAGATCTAGAGAGAGAGAGAGAGAGTCCTCCGTTTATAGTCAAGTCTACTTTTCTTTTTTGAAGCTCGTTTTTAGTCCAGTGTAGAAATCATTTAACTCACTTTAGACTTTCGTGTGGCCCTTGCTTTTAAAGTATAGACTTTAAGATAGAATGCATACTCACGCGGACTGAGGGTGGGATCCACACGTTGTTTCCTGTGGCTAGTGCAGTAGTGCTAAGGTAAAGCTAAATTAAAAAGCAAAATGAAGGTGAAATGAGTTATTTGCTATAGTATACTGTATTTTTTTTATGTGTCAAGATTCAAAGGCTGCACTAGAATTCTGGTGCTTCATCATGAACAAAGGCCTTAAGAAAATGGAGTAAACAAAGCTGACCACCTCGTTGCATTCTTGAGTAATGAATACTCATCATTAGCGTAACAGACTCGCATGCCTAGGCAGTGTTTTTATAATTATATAATCCCTCCCCCTCTTTTTTAATGCTTGGGCACATTCTTTCAGTAATATATAATTTTGTTTAAGTTTGTTTATTTAGGAAATGAGTTCATAATTATGTATTTGCGAACAAACTCACAAGTATGAAACCTAATTTACGTGTGTGTATAACATCTCTATATAGACTTCAGATTAGATTGTATATTAAAGTTTATGGACAAAACTTAAATACAGTATCTTAGGTGCTATTCTTTAAGTTTTCTTTATAAGATTTAGTCATATGACTATTTAACTAAAAAATACACTTTCATCTCATGAAAAAAAATCTACATGGTAAAATTTTAAAAAAAAAAAACCTAAAAAACAACATCTAAGTATTGTACCTAAATCTTACTCAAAGTTTATTATAAATATTTCATTTTAATTGTAATAATTATATAGAATTTGTAATTATAAAAGTTTAATATAAATCTTGTTTTTATGAGTTTCTTAACGAAGATTATTCTATATATCTAATTAACTCAAATAATTTGATTTCAACTATAATTTAGTCAATATTTATTAGCATAAATTTCTAAAGGGTTAAAAAAATAAATAAATAAAGAGTAAAAGGAAACGATTTATAAAGATAAATAGTGAAACTTAAGAGGAGAGGAAATGAAAAGAGAAGGGAAAGATGCATGTATAACAAGTGAAAACTTACATATTACGAAAAATTGCAGTATTGTCTGTGAAGCTCCTATCGTCTGATTGCTAATTTTCAACGTTTTGTGCGTAGAGAGAGAGAGAGAGAGAGGCTGGGATCCAGCCAATAATTCATTTAACTTTTTTGATACTTCTATAGATTTGACTTTCGTAACAGATGAGAGGCTGGGATCCACACGTTGCTTCCCTTCTGCCAGGTGAAAATGGAAGGAGTAGGTTGTAGATAGTTGTATTATTTTATTTTTTTAAAATGATTAAAAAGTTGTAGATAAAATAAATATATTGAGTATTTTTTAAATTTATTTGTCTTCTTCCGAGGGCATTAAGAATGGAGTAAACAAAAAGCTGACGTTAAAGTAGTCTAGAGTAATGAATACTCATCTGCATATATAGCATAGTTCAGTTAGAGCATTAGTATTAAAAAAATACTGATATCCAATTTAAAAGAAATTTAGAATTTTAAACTTTAAAATTATCTGCATTGAGGAATGTTAAATAGTAATATTGTAAATTTTTTTGAAATACTGCTACAGCAATAATAATATTTTATTATGTAGAGAGATGGGAGAGAAAATATATTATTTTAAGATATATTATTTTATTATGTAGATATATTATTTTAATGAGTAAAAGAGAAAAATAGAGGTTTGGGATGTGAAGGTATTGTAAAATGGTATGATATAATGATAAAGTGACTTTTTAGAATTGAAAAATATAATAGCATTGAAATTTTCTAATGCTAATGCTCTTAGGGTAGGCATGCCTAGGTAGCCTGAATTGAGGCTTGACCCACATGAAAAAATTATATTATATTTCGAGTGTATATGTCATCTCTCTCACAGCAACTGGGTCTCACACAATTATGAAATTCGACTGCTGTGAAAGAGATGATATATACACCCAAAACATGATATACTATCTCCTGACAAATCAATCATACGTGTAGTACACCAGTGACCAAGCGTGCTCATTCTCTAAGAGAATCCGCCCCAGTTCAGTTAAAAACTTTCATCTATTTTATAATAAATTTTTTTTTATTTTTTTTATTTTATACAGTCATTTTTTCAAGTCAGATTATCTATTATTCATTTTAATTTATTTAAATAATACTTTTTATTATTATTTTATTAATATCTCTATTATATCTCAACCGTTTCTCTCTCGCTCAATTCTTCTGCCTCTGGTTCGTTGTAGCAGATTTCTTCCTCTCTCAAAGCAACGCATCTGGTACAACGATACTCCCATGAATTCTCTTGCTCTCTCATATCTCAAACCCAACACTCACACACAGCAGAGGATCTGGCGGTGGCAGCAAGGGAAATCCGGCGGCGGCAGCAAGGGAGAGCCGGCGGTAGATCTAGGGGGTTTGTGGGTTTGTGTTGATTTTTGTATTGATTTTAGTTTGGGTCTGTGTGGGTTTGTGCGGCAGATCATGTGGGTTTGCGTTGATTTTTGTTTGGCTTGATTTTGGTTTGGGTTTGGGATGATTTTTGTTTGGCTTGATTGTGGTGGATTATAAACTGTTGAAATGGTTGCGGCAGTGATGGTTGGGTGGTGCTGAGTTGATGGTTGGAGGTTTGTCTGCTTCTTCTTTGCTGGGTCGCCGTCTCTGTTGGGAAAGAGAGGAACCTGAACGGTGAGAGAGAAAAAAACAATAAATTATTGATACGCACCACCACAGTAACAGTTCATATTTACACTGTTTGAGCGCAAATATACATATTTTTACCCCTACTGACGTGGCAGTTTTAGAGGAAAATTTTGCAAAATTTTGACATTTTTTGTATTTTGCAAACTTTTGCAACCTGATTGCTCTAACCAAACAAGAAAACAGGCCCCCAATAGTCCATTCATAAAAATGAACCCAAGTTATCCGACACTTTATGAATAATTCGGGCTTAACTCAAAAATATTTTTGTTTATGTTTATTTACTTAGCAAATGAGTTCATAATTATGTATTCATGAATGAACACACAAGTATGAAACTTAATTTATGTGCGTGTATAACATTCTTATATAGACTTCATATTAGATTGTTGTTGATGGTCGTTTTGGAGGACAAATGAGAAAGAGGCCTAGCAACACAAGCTAAAAAGAAGTTGGCAAATAGATAGAAAAATGACCCATTAAGCTTAAGCAGTATGAATAATGGATCACAGATCCATAAAATAAATAAATGGGTCTTGAGGAAGCAAATGGATTCAAAGGAGCCTGGAAAGAGAGAAATAGCAAATAACAAACTCATGTACAGTATATAACATAGAAAAATGAGAATGGACTGCGGCAGGTCCAAAGCAATGTAAGCAAAGAGAGTAAGGGGTTGATGGCAGGCTCATGAATCCTAAGGATGAAAATGAGGTAATTGGGACAGGGAAGCCTAATGAAGTTAGTAAAAACCCATGAGAACACATAATTAGGAAAAGGGCCGAGAAAGCCAAAAAAAAAAAAAAAACAAATGGGCCAAGGATGCCCAAGAGAAAACAAAAGGGATACAGGAGTCCATAAGTAAGAAAACCTATGGCCATGCTAAGCCACTGGGGAAAAAATAAATAGTAGGCCTGAAGAGGCCCAACAGGATTGAGTCATTGCAGCAAGAATGACAGAGTGATATGACAGGAAATGATGACAATCAAAGAATAGACTGAAAGAAGGCAAAGCCCAGCACCTAAGGGGAGCGGGAAATCATAAAGCAACCCACATAAAAGGTCAAAGAATGACGGCAAACTATGCAGGCAAACCTCCAGACCACGGCAAATGCATGAGCAGCAAGTAGATTTTGTACATACATGAAATGGAGGCACGCGCAAGGCCTAGGCACCACCAGCCTGTACCCAGCCAATATAGGATATGGTGGGGTCATGGGTCAAAGGTAAGAGGGTATAGTTTGACGGTGGGGAGAGGGGAAAACCTATTCTGCAGTTCCTGCTCAGGCTTTTTTGGGGGATACGTCCTACTGAGATGACATATCACTTAAAAGAAGCAAGGTTGAGTTGGAACCACTAGGTGCATGCTATGAGGGATATAGAGAGAACACCCACACCGTGGCAGGAAAGGATGCCATGGCAAACTAATAAATAAAATAGCTTTCTTTTGTCTGGAAATGGGGAGTAGCACACAGATGAACCAGTGGTAGTCGACAAGTACACCTAGACCAGACAAAGGTGGTTAAGGGCTAAAATAGTAAAATTTGGTCACGATAGGCACTATATAAGGAGACTTTTGCCGTGCCCAGAAGAGGGGGAAGGAGAGCAAGAATCGTCTCTGAGGAATCATAAAATAGAAAACAAGTGTAAAAAAAAAAAAAAAAAAAAAAAGATAAGAGGAAAACTAAAAACAAAGAAAAAAGAAAGGAAAAAATAGAGAGTTAGACCGGCAGGCATGCATCAGTAGGTTGATTTCCCTCACTCTCTCTCAAAATCCTGCTCTCTGCCAAAAGCAAGAAAAAGAGGTTTTCCTCCGGGCACCAACCATTCAGATCCGCTTCCCTTAAAGTAATTAACTTCCACGGCAGGATTTTCCCTGGGAGGTTGATTGCGTTGAGAAGAAGCGTTCTTCCCTCTCTGGTCTTGGTCCTGCGGACTAGATTTGCTCTGATTTCATTCCTCTCTTGATTGACCCATGTGTTGACCACTTATTAACTTGCTTTCCTTTATTAAAAGTAATTATCGTTATTGTTATTATCTCTTTTAATCAAGGATTAATTGTTTACTTTAATTGAGAAGCCGAAGTATTCTTTTTTGTTTTATTATTATGTCTGTCTACCATAACTCATCTAGAATAGCTCTGTCTGTCGTAAGCATGTTCCTGGCAGACAAGGCATAATTTGCGCACAAGCTGGACCAAGTTGAGTTGCAGTTGGACCGGTCTCAACTCTCTTACTCAAAACATTTAGACCTAGTACCGTAGGAGGCAGTCCAGCCCAATATAACAAAAACGCCCCCCTACAATTGTATAATTAGTTTATTATAAACAGTCCATTTAAACTATAATAATAATATAAAATTTATAATTATAATAGGACTTCTGAGGGGTTATTTAAAACATGATGATATGACCTTCTTGGCTAATTAGCATTAGCAAGAGGAAGAAATTCGTATGCAAGTTGTAGTATCATGTAAAATCATGCATGATTGTCCCTTTTTAGGCTCACACCATGAAATTTCTATCCAAAAAATTGTATCTTTTAGTTTTACCTAAGAATGATATTGTGGGAGGGAGGGATAAAACATAACATGAAGCCCATAGGTCTAGTTCGAGGATGGATAAAGGCCTATCCATTCGCCAATCTAAACCTAACACGTAGACGAAGTCCAAGGAAAGTAGACATGAAGACATCGCTAGTTCAAGCTAAACATGTGAACAGAGGTCCGATGATGGGAAACGGATGAACCCACTGTCCGAGGAGCCCAAAGAACGATTGCACCACAGGGTGCCCCAACAATCCACCTGCACCCAAAAGTAGGGCACCTTGGAAGACATCAAAGACATGCAAGTAAAAAAGAGAGGAAATACCTGTAGAAGGTAGCCATCACCTCCATATTCAATGATCTGCACCAACTGAGCTGGCCACATTTATGAAGAAAAGACACCTGAACAGTAATTCCACAGTTCCCAGCACTCTCTACCACCTTTAGAAGGGTCTTGATGGGACAATCATCCAAATTATTCCTCTAAGATGTACATGTGGAGGGTTGAGATGCATTAGAAGAGACTATATAAAGGAAAAGAACCCCTCTAGGAAAGGGGTTGGTAGGTAGAAACTTGAAAAGAGAGAATTAAGTATCAGATTGTAAAAAGATTGGTACTAACTGTATATGAACAATCCATCCTCGGACGAGCCCGAAGAAGCGTTTATGCTAAACTTGTGCTTCATTTCATCATATTAAGAATCATTACTTTATTAATTTCATGCTTAGATCTTACTTAGTATTATAATTGACTTAGAAAGCCCACTCTCTTATAAATTAATTGTGTTGGGCCGAAAATACTGAGTACCACTATTCTAAGTGGGCTTGGGCCATTTTTTGAGCTTTTACAAATATGATATTCTTTTTCGTTTCCATCAAATTTGATAATAGTTTTCCCTCTCATCATATCTTGAATCTCTGGGAGGATATATCTCTTTCCAATTTACAATAGATTATGATATGAAGGGTTTAGAGGAATTGTACTACTCACCAGTGGCAAGCAATCTTTGAGGTTTTTTCTTACTATGTAATATTTATTTTGTTTATTCTTTTTTAAACAAAAAGGAATAACACATCATTATTTCCCTTTTTTCGATTGAGAGACCTTAGTTTAGCTTAAGGTTGTCTAATTTTTTTTTCTTTTGATAGTTAGGTTGAAAAGGGTTGTATTGGTCAGCTTCTTTTGTATTTCTCCTTCCTTTCAAAGGTCACGACACCAAGGATGTATACTTTTATAATGTCTGGCCTGCATGAGATGGAGTTGCAATTAATGAACAATTAGATGCTTGCATTGTACACAAGACTGAGACAGGGTTGATGATCCTTACATGGAAGATTTGCTTTCTTCAAATATTGCAATTTGTGAGATCATATTAACTGTAATTTCATTTTCTAAATAATTACTACTTTTAGTGTGCATTTGGAACACACATTGAACATGCATTTCTGCGTTTTGCTGAAAAATGATGGATCCTGTGCACTGTTCATGGGACCCGTAAGTACGAAATTCAATAAAAAAAAAACCTTTAAAATTGGGTCACACAGTACTATTCACACATTTAAAAATAATTTTGCTACAGTGTTTTTAATTTTCAATTTTCAACAATAAGCGGTATCCAAACAGATCCTTAAACAACTTTTCAAGTATTGGTAGGTGGATTATATTGGTTATGTATTTGACATTTGGACAATTTTTTTTTTCTAGTAAAATCTATTCAATGATTTTATTTTTTCTACACTTGCATTCTAAAGTTGCATATGTGGAAGCAGCCATGGGGTCTTGGATGTATAGATACTTAAAATTGCTTTTGTTGGATTGATTCAATGATGTTCTATTAGATCTCATGAACGCATCATTACTGGACATTTGAAATAACTAAATAACATGTGGATTAAATTTTGGGATACTTTTAAAATTATTGGGCTATCATAGCAGAAGAAAAAAAAAAAAAAAAAAAACAATTTAGAGATTGGGAGTAGATATAAAAAGATATCTTTTTACCTTAAGGTAAGATAGGAGAGCTAGGTGAGTCTTGAATATGATGCCTTCCCTATTATCAATGAACTTAGCATGAACCCTCAATATCTACATTATGCCAGCTTTAGCTTAGAATTTTTATGTATAACATTATAACCTTAGTGCACAAAGTTCAAAGCCCTTAATGTTTTTCCTTTTAATATATTTATATATATATATATATATATATATATATATATTAATTTTAATGGATGTGGTTTATTCAAAGATATGTAAAGCATTCTTGTGTTTGCATGTTGTGATCGCTTTCTACTGTTTACAAATTGCACCATATATGACTTTTCAAATGAGAATCCTAAATGTGGTTCTTTAAGCAATCTTGATAATGACAAGAACAAGAAATAAATAACTAGGATTTTGCAAACAGTCTGAACAATAGAAGGGATTATATTATAAAAAAGAATGATAGAGACCTTAAATTTCATGAAAGAAAGGATGCAATTGATAATAGATGTGGGATGCCTACCAGTAGTTTAAGGTTGTTAACTGAAGGTACAAATAAGTTATACAAAGTTAGAGGTTCTTTTTAACTTTGTACTTGGGTAGAACAAAGCAATCAAATTTCGCATATTGGTATACTGTTTTAAGAGATTTGAACTTTTTATAGGAATTTGAACTTCTATAAATACTTATGTATTATTTAACATTCTTCACACAAAAAAATCACTATTTAGCGACTAGTTATACAATAAGGTTGATACTTGACTTTTCAACAAATATAGAGCTTCAAGTTTTAGCTTAGATCATAATCCATCGAATTAGAGCAACTAATGAGATATGCAATATGCATAGAATGTGACTTTGAAATTTAAGATATGCTTTTATTACTAGAATTTCAAGAAATATAATGCAATAAATTTTATTTAACAAAGGCATGGCTACAATTTTATGATATCCTTTTATTTTATATTAACTAGCTTGTAACCCCATGCATATGCATGGCTACACTTAAAGATATATGTAGGAACTCAATTTGGATTGACCCTGAATATGAATGGGTTTTCAGCCCAATCCAGTCCAAACAATAAATTTATAGAGAGTGGGTTGAAGGTTTAGGTGCTGGCCGTCGATCACCATGCATGAACTTTCTTTATAAAAAATACTAAGAGTTTCTCTACAAATGGGGGGATGCTCCTCGGCCCGTGGTCGAGGAGACCCTTTTCTTCTCTCTTTTTCCCCCCCTCCTATTTTACTTTACTTGCTTTTCTTATATAGTTTTCATCTTCCTATCTCCTTCTTCCATCTGTTGATCATCTATTTGTCTTTCTTCTGGCTGTCCATCCCATCAGAGGCCTTATCAGTACTCAAATGGTTCACTCTGATCAACGTTATCCTGCCAAGGAGTTACCTCCCCATTAATGTGGCCAGGGGGGTTGGTTGAGTGCATTAAATGCGAGAGTGACAGCTTACTTTGGGGTTAGTCTTTCCCAAAAATCATCCTTGTCAGGCCGAGGATAAGGAGGTTCTCGGCGTGGCTTGGGAAAAGAAGTTTTCCCCAATTTAGCCTTGAATAGTCTGTGCTCCTCGGCATGGGCCTTGGGCCTGCTACACGATGAGCCGAGGCTATCAGGCCCACGGGCCCCACAATAGCCCCTCAAAACCCTGCTGCACGTTCCCTCGGACGGGGAGGAGGGTTTTGATACCTGCGGGCCCTCCAGACGAGTTGCCCCACTTCGGTTTGTGTTGATGCTGGCGGCTTTTTGACTGCCCGATGCGCGTTTTTAGCGTTTCAAGACTTAATGGGTGCCCACATTAAATTTTGGCGGCACCACGTTTCCCATTTTCAACGGCATGATCTTTTGCTTTTATGAGTAAGCGGTTACATTTGGGGAACCTAAGGGGGAGTATAAATACCTGTTTGAACCGTCTGGTTTCATCATTTTCGCGCTTACAATTATTGATGCGTATGATTTGAATCTGGTTCAACTTGTACACTATCTAAAGAGTATCGTCATACTTCAGTAAGTCTTCTTTTTCTAGCGACCCCAAATTTCCTTGATTTTACTCCTCCTTTTCTTCTTTCAGAACTTTTAGTTGTCTTTGGGGAATGGGTAAGTTTAAGAAGTTGGTCGAGTCCGACGAGATGATGAACAAATTCATTGTCGACTATGGAATACCCAATAATGTGAGTTTGAAGTACTGTGAAGAAGGGGAGTGGTACCTTAAGAGGAGAGAGGGTGAAGTCGTGATCCCGATAGTTGCTTTCGTAGAGGGAGGGATGAGAATCCCTATGAGGCCAGTGACCCTCAATTACCTTAGGCATTTTCGTCTGGCTCCTACTCAGTGTGCCGTGAATGTATTTAGGATATTAGGGTGCGTAGATACCCTGAATGAGAAAATGGGGCTGAGACTGACTCACCACGATGTGAACTGGTGTTACAACCTTCACCACCTGAGGGGTAAGACGTACTATATGAAGACAAGGGACGATAGGGTTCGTCTCATCTAGTGTCTTCCTGATTCCAATAAGGGGTTGACCCAGGACTTCCTCATAGTGTCGGGGGAGTGGCACAACGGTTTTCACTGCCCAACAGTAGAGGGGGAGCCAGGTAGGGCATCCGAAGTACAAGACAATCTAGGTTTCAGTATTTTCAAGTTTTATACCTGTATATTCGATTTGGTTGATTAACCATAGGAATTTCGCTTTTCTTTTCGCAGATCCGCACGCCTTTGTACGTCATTTCCACCTGGTTAACAAAGCGGATTTGGAAACCGTTCTTAGGTCGGACCTCTTCTTGAACGAACCTGATAACCAGGTCAGAGCTGCTCATCAAATCCTCGGATGCGACCCAGCTCAGAAACCATTCCCAGTCCCGAGGCACGTAATTAGGGCTCGTGACCCTCGGCTTACGCAGATTACCGTGGTGGAAGACGGTTTTACATTTACTGAGGGGTCTTATATACCTGAAGGCATTCCGCTATCAGGTCCCTCTTCATCCCAGCAAGTAACGGTGGCCGAGGAAGGACCATCTAAGAAGGCAAGGGAGGTGGTTGAACTGAGTTCCTCCGAGGACGAATATAGTGTGTTTGACCTAGCTGATCAGTTTGAGGATCTCCCTGGTGACCTAGGAGACCCTCATTTGTCCGAAGCCGATCTCCAGTCCCTAAGAGTTGGTACTCAAGCTGAGATGGGTCTAAAAAGACAGCCCCAAACCAATCTTCTTGACCTGCTCGCAGGCGGTTCCAAGAAGGATGTACCGGGGGAGTCGCAGCCCCAGCCCCCAGCACCTCAGCCCCAGATTCTAACCATGCAAACCAGGTCGTCCTCTGTTCCTACAGTATCAGAACCTCAGACCGGATCTCACGACCCAAAAAGGAAAAGACTTTCCAAGGGTAAGGAACCAATGGATGGGAGTAAATCCCATTCCCCATCCGAGGAGGGTAAGTTTCGCAGGCCTCCGAAGCAACTGAAACTCGGTGGTCAACAGAAGGGTAAGAAGGCCACCCAGCAGTCCGAGGCTTAAGCCTGGCTACCCGCTGCCATGCTCCATGATTAGCCCCTGATGGATAACGCGTCGATGCGGGAGTCTCAAGGAGCTGAGGGGGCTCTCGTAGCCGAGGCCCTGGAGAAATCTCTTCTTCTTCCCACTGACATGGCCGAGTTAGAGAAAATGAGTGGGTCAGAGGTTGTCCTCGACCTTAAGAAATATCTAGGCATGGTAGGTCCTTTGGCACCTATTCACTTTATTCAAAATTTTGTCGCTTAGTATCTTTCTTTCTCTTTACAGAGTTGCTTGTTTTTACTGGCAGGCTATCCAGGCCCTTTTCAGGTTGGGCGAGGAGGTTGATGACCATAGCAATGCTTTAGCGCAAGAGCGCGACAAATTCTTGGAGGCTGCCAATACTCTTAAGAGATCTGAGGCCGACCTAAAAAAGGCGACCGATGATCTGACAGAAATGACGAAGGCCAAGGATACTGCTGTCTCTGACCTAGCCGTGGCCAAGAAGCAAGCTGAGGATCAAACTAATCGCTTGCAAGACGTTGAGGGTCAATTACAAACTGCCAAAGAGAACATTACCTATCTGAAGGAAAATTTGACCAAGGCAATCCATGAAAAAGGTGTTGCCGAGTATGCCAGGGACGAGGCTGTGAGAGCCAAAGACGAGGCGGTATTTGCGAAAATAGACGCTGAGCGCTCTGTGGAAAAGGCAGAGGAGGATGCTTTCGCAGAAGGGGTGGCTAAGACTGAAGCCATCCTTCGGGCTCAAGTTCCTGCAGTGTGCAGGCATTACTGTTCTCAAACTTGGCATGAAGCCCTCAACCAAGCAGGGGTTGATGTTTCATCTGATCTTAGAAGGGAGGACAGGGTATATTACCCTATTGCCATTCGCGAGGTTGCACCAGCTGCTCCCGAGGAGGGATCCTCATTACCAGCGGTTGAGAGTCACGATAAGACCGCCGAGGATGCACCGTTAACTGATCAACCATCCGAGGAGGTTAAGCCCCAAAGAGCGTTGGGGGAAGTTGTAACCGAGGGTCAGGGAATACCACAAGACATGGCAAGTCCTCCGGCGGACCTTTCGAAATCAAGCCCTTAAGCCTTGGCCAAAGCCTTTTGATTTACCTATTGACTTAATTTGCCCACTGAATTGAGGAGACTAGTATACGACATAGGATAAATTTGTTTATTTTCTCTTTTATCTCATTTTGTTTCTTGCCTCAGTGGCGTTGTAAAGGGGGTTGTATACTTTCCGTTTGAACTGAATACTTAATACTTTGCTTCCATCTAATAATGTTCTCTTTTATTCGCTTTACTATTGTACTCTGCTCAATATTCGTATTCTATTCTGGAGTTAGCCTCATGAAACCATCTGTTATCCTTCAAATATAAATCTAAAGATCGTATTATAGCTTGACTCTAAGTAACGCTTTGGTTTTTCTTCAGATAGTTAGTTTCTCCATGGGTTTGAGTCCGAGGACCATGCAATACCCTGGTTATGCCCAGTACTTCTATTTTTCTATAAGTATCTAGTTTTCCATAGGCTTGGGTCCGAGGACCATGCAATACCCTGGTTCTGTCTAGTACCCAGATATAATGGTGTGTGTAGTTTTACCATAGGTTTGGGTCCGAGGACCATGCAATACCTTGGTTCTGTCTACCACTTCAATTTTTCTGTAAGTATTAGATATAATGGTGTGTGTAGTTTTACCATAGGCTTGGGTCCGAGGACCATGCAATACCTTGGCTCTGTCTACCACTTCTATTTTCCTGTAAGTATCTAGTTTCCCCATAGGTTTGGGTCCGAGGACCATGCAATACCTTGGTTCTGTCTAGTACCCAGGTATAATGGTGTGTGTAGTTTTACCATAGGTTTGGGTCCAAGGACCATGCAATACCTTGGTTCTGTCTACCACTTCAATTTTTCTGTAAGTATTAGATATAATGGTGTGTGTAGTTTTACCATAGGCTTGGGTCCGAGGACCATGTAATACCTTGGCTCTGTCTACCACTTCTATTTTCCTGTAAGTATCTAGTTTCCCCATAGGTTTGGGTCCGAGGACCATGCAATACCTTGGTTCTGTCTAGTACCCAGGTATAATGGTGTGTGTAGTTTTACCATAGGTTTGGGTCCGAGGACCATGCAATACCTTGGTTCTGTCTACCACTTCAATTTTTCTGTAAGTATTAGATATAATGGTGTGTGTAGTTTTACTATAGGCTTGGGTCCGAGGACCATGCAATACCTTGGCTCTGTCTACTACTTCTATTTTCTGTAAGTATCTAGTTTCCCCATAGGTTTGGGTCCGAGGACCATGCAATACCTTGGTTCTGTCTAGTACCCAGGTATAATGGTGTGTGTAGTTTTACCATAGGTTTGGGTCCGAGGACCATGCAATACCTTGGTTCTGTCTACCACTTCAATTTTTCTGTAAGTAGAGGTTTGTCCTCAGACCGCTTTACTGGAGATAACTTCTCTTTGGGCCAGATTATGATCTTTACACGTGGCATTGATCTCGCCTCCAGCTCGAGGCCCAATCTTTTTCATTTATGAAGCGCCCTTTGTCTGTTCGTGTTCCGCGCTAGTCGCCTCGGTGCGCAAAACGCGCCTTCATTAATGTCCTCGTGAATTAACACGAGTCCAACGGTCTACGGCCTCCTTGGAAATTGGCAGTTTCATTATTAGCCCAGCTGATAATTTTCTTTTCGAACTCTGCATGAATTAATTCTCACCAACCCCCATCCCCTATATAAGGTGAGGAGATGGTTTCCCCACAATCCATGGACCTCTCAACACAAACAGACAAAAAGAAAAACACATTCTTCCAGCTCCCCATACCCTTTTAACAACCCCGCCGGAATTGTTACCGGGGTTGATAAAAACCGGTATGGCCGCAGCCCCCATTGGGCTTTCGGTGCGGCAGAGTCTAGGCGTAACCCTGATGGCGCCCTTCGAGGTATCCCAGAGGGATGTTGCTAGAGAACCTAACGTCTTTCCTCGGAGCACACCCCCGACGAGGAAGGCGTGCGAATTCACCTCATGGGCGGTGTTCGAGTGTTGCCGTCTCCAACGGCCAACACTCGTGAGGGCCGGAGAGAATCGAGGGAACATCATGGGGGAAGGTATCCCGGAGCCCATGCATCTGCTCCTCTCTTTGTTCCAGCTCCGCCTGGCCGAGAAGGGAGTTGTTGGTGGCCTGGGAACATGATTGCACTTCCCCTTCTCCGCCTCTTGTCAAGCTCTCCCATTCTCTTTGTACCAATAAAGGGACGGCTTGACACTTCCCACCGGCTAGTTTTTTCTTAGGGCGGCTCCACCTGGGTCTCTGATTATAGAAATAGCTGGTAGTATTAGCTTGTAAATTTGCTTGTAAAACAGGCCTGCCTGAGCCTCTGATTGTAATATGTAATTTTTCTATTCATGAAATAATATTATCAAGATCTTTCTTTGTTTTTTTTTTTTTCTACTGTCAAATCTTCTATATACTCTTTTTTTTTTTTTTTCTTTCTTTCTTTTTTTTTAACCTACTGTAAAACGAATACTTAGAACACTCGCCTGGTGCGCCGGCCAGCACCCTAATCCTCCCCATAGACGGCGCCAATTGTAGGGACTCAATTTGGATTGACCCTGAATATGAATGGGTTTTCAGCCCAATCCAGCCCAAACAATAAATTTATAGAGAGTGGGTTGAAGGTTTTGGCGCTGGCCGTCGATCACCATGCATGAACTTTCTTTATAAAAAATACTAAGAGTTTCTCTACAAATGGGGGGATGCTCCTCGGCCCGTGGCCGAGGAGACCCTTTTCTTCTCTCTTTTTTCCCCCCTATTTTACTTTACTTGCTTTTCTTATATAGTTTTCAGCTTTCTATCTCCTTCTTCCATATGTTGATCATCTATTTGCCTTTCTTCTGGCTGTCCGTCCCATCAGAGGCCTTATCAGTACTCAAGTGGTTCACTCTGATCAACGTTATCCTGCCAAGGGGTTACCTCCCCATTAATGCGGCCAGGGGGGTTGGTTGAATGCATTAAATGCGAGGGTGACAGCTTACTTTGAGGTTAGTCTTTCCCAAAAATCATCCTTGTCAGGCCGAGGATAAGGAGGTCCTCGGCGTGGATTGGGAAAAGAAGCTTTCCCCAATTTAGCCTTGAATAGTCTGTGCTCCTCGGCATGGGCCTTGGGCCTGCTACACGATGGGCCGAGGCTATCAGGCCCACGGGCCCCACAATATACAATAAGATACATAATATAATTCATATATATATATATATATATAATTTAAATACTATTGATAGTCATTTTTATATTTTGTTAACTCTTTAAAAAAATTAGTATAGATATTATTAGGTATAAAATGTAAATTGTCCTTTTTTTTAAAAAAAATTATTGTGAAGCACTTTTTTTTTTTTTTTTTTTACGATTTATTTATTTTAGACTCTTTGATTTTTGTACTTAATAACTCACTTAGATGAATATTTATGATGTGGTCCCACATTTAATTATAAAATCAAAATTTGTATATATTGTGGGGACACGTTTTGCAGCCCAAGCCCAAAATGTATGAGATATTAGCCTAGTGAGCCCAATATAATAAATTTGTAGAGAGTGGGTCGAAGAACTAGGCCCTAACGAAGTGGACAACGGCTAGTATTTTCTTTCTCTGCAGTAACTATTTTATTAATGGGTGTGTTGTTATTTTTCCCTCCAATGGGACTTAGAATTGATGCTATCGGCAGTAACGAAAAGTTGTCACCTTGACTTTAACAAAACCGATGATAGCACCCAGCTGCTAACTTTAAATAAGTTAACTATATAGCAATAAACAGGAAAATAACCGTGTGCTCTATATTGCAAACTGTGCAACCATCAAAGAATGTTGAATTTAAAGTAAGTGATCCGAGGGGACCAACGTGTATCAAGGCTCTGTTCGACATTTATAATGATGTCATAGCTTTGGTTTCCCCCAAGCGTCTGGTCCAAGGACCCAGGCCTACCTTAGGCTCTGTTTAAGCACTTAGCAGGAGGTTCGAGGAGCCCAACATACCCAAGGTTCTTCTTAGCAGGAGGTCTGAGGGACCTAACATAGTTAAGGTTCTTTTATTGAGTGGGTAACAAAAAATGTTAAGCCCATAATGCAAACCTCAACTCATGCTTTACTTGATAATGGAGTAATCTCATTTATGCAATTTGCCCCTCCTTTTTTTTTTTGTTGAACATACTTGGAACACCTTAAGTGATGCTCATGGACTTGCATTTGTTTACATCTTTGTTGAGTGGAGAAAGGGTAGGCGATCCGAGGAGTCGGTCTCCTTTTAGATTTTGCTCATCACTCAGATAGATGCTTGAAGTAGTTAATCCCCTCAAGGGCTGTGGTCCAAGGATCCGTACAACACCCTAATTCTGTTCAACCCTTAGGTAGTTGCCGAAAGTCATTAGTTTCCTCATAGGTTTGTGGTCCAAAGAGCCATGCGAAACCTCGGTTCGGTCTAATACTTAGATAATTGTCAAAAGTTATTAATTTCCCCATAGGTTTGTGGTTCGATGAGCCATGCAAGACCTTGATTCTGTCTAACACTTAGATAATCGTCAAAAGTTATTAGTTTCCCCATAGGTTTGTGGTCTGAGGAGCCACATAAGACTTTGGTTCTATCTAACACTTAGATAATTGTTAGTATGTGTTAGTTCCCCCAAAGCAAGAGGTCCGAGGACTTGTCATAGCTAAGATTCCGTTTAACCACTTCAATAAATTAGAAGGTATCAATATGTACCTTCTAGAACTAGCCCCACCGCAGAGCCCCCTTGAATCGCTTTGTGTTGCTGCCACTTCCTCCAATAAAGGTCCAACGAACTCGGCCACTAGATTCGCGAGGACCTAACCCTTGACAGAGGTATGAGGCATGTACTTGATGTCAAAAGCCCCAAGAACTGTGCCCTATTTAGCAATCCTTCCTGTATAATCCGCACTTCGAAGTATAGACCTGAGCAGAAGCTAACTTAAGACAACAACTGTGTGTGCCTTATGTAGTGTCTTACTCACATAGTAAACTAGCCACCATAATGGTTTTCCTCAGGGACTCTTGCTGATGGGGGCCTGATCCCACCTTAACTAACCGTTGCACTCGCTATCATACAAGCCCTTCCCACAGACGGTGCCAATTGTAGGGACTGGGTTTGAGCACTTCTTCTGTTGGATGAGTGGACTCAGACCCAACTAGCCCAATATAATGAATTTGTAGAGAGCGGGTCAAAGAGCTAGGTTTTAGCGCGTGGACAACAATTAATATGGTGTTCGTGACAATCAAATAGAGATGAAATGAGTTTATCAAAGAAATTTTGTTCTCGGCACAATCCGAGGAGGTTTGTTCTAGTAAATATTGAATAAGAATGATTATAGGAGTTCTGGAGATTGTTACAGTGCTATTTCTCCTCCCCATCTCTATGGTGGGTTTCTCCTATTATATAGTCTTCTTTAAACGATCTTGGCCTTCTACTTGTTGATCGTCCAAGCTTATACTTAAGTGCCTATCCCATCAGACACCCTTTCTAGCGTTCTGTGAGTTGCGATAACCGAGGTAGCATTGTTCAGGAGTCATTCCCTCATCAATGCGGCCAAGACGTTAGTTGTGGGCATTTAATGCAGAGGTGACAGTTTCTCCTTGAATTACTCCTCCACTGTGCTCCTATGGCTGACCCATTGTACTTGTCCTTTTCCTTGGGATGCCCTGGGAGGCTGCCTTTGATGGCATGCCATTCTTCCCTTCTGTGATCTCGGTTGTCTGAGGACAAGATCGTCCTCGGCGACGTTTCAGGGCACTTTGGACTTGCTTCTTTCATCCTCAGCCACTTCTTCCTCCTCGGCGTGAGCCTTGGGTTTAGTATAAAGTGGGCCACGATTGCCAAATTCTTTGGCTGCATAGTAACATTTCAAAAGCTAAACTATAACATATATATATATATATATATATATATCTAAAACTTCAAAGTTTAATGTAAAATAAAACTTTGTTTTGTGCATATTGGTTTTGGAGTTTTAATAGAAATTGACAAAATAGGAAATATTTTATTTTTCTTATTTGAATGAGGTTTTACATTAAAAAAATATTTATACATTAGTGTGGTGATATATATCAACAGAAAAAAAAAAATCGTAATATTAACGAAAAAACATCCATATTCCTTTCGTTTTCAAAATTTATTTATTTATTGTCAATTTTCCTTAAAGTTTAGATTCATTGTAATTCAGTCCTTCCGTTTAAAAGCCAATGTTTAACCACTAAAATATATTTTTTTTTAAATATAAATAATACTAAAATTTATTTTAAGAAAAAAAATTCTGAGATAAGAGAAGGAAAAAAAAAATCATCACCTAAACAAAATCAATACACATGGTGAACCACCACGCCCAATAATACACCCAGCCCCTCAAAATTAACTACCCAACTCCAATTCAACAACCAAAATTACCATTGTTTTGGGCACTCAAAAGTTAATAGTCACATTGTTGAGGTATCCTAACTAAATGTTCACGTTGACAACAGTCCTTAAGTTTAAGGTTTAAATTGTAAGCTTTGAAGCTTGAGCTAACAAATTGTATTTTGTTTTAATTTATTTAAGTGACATTTGAATTTTGAGATTGTCCAGCATGAGTTACAGAAAACCTTTTTTTTTTTTTTGGACTAATATTTTCAAGATTCTCTTATTGGATTAAACTTCTTCATTCTTCTTACCACACACGTACACCAAATTTCATTTTAATTAGATATGATTTATTATTCAATTCATAAACTCGTGTTTTGTATATAGTTTTTAAATATAAAAAACTTGAAATTACATTCTATAATGAAATAGTTATTGATTTTTTTTATCATCTTGAAATCTTGTCAGCATGGAAGGTATAATAAGGAGTAAATGTAATCTAAATTTAATTATAGATTTGTCAAAATACACGTCTAATAGAAATTTACTAAATAGTGTAACATTATCAAATGTTACCCCAAATTTAATTGTAAAAAAGTTTGTATCTCATTTTCCTATTTCTAATCATTTGCACATGTTGGGTTACTTTAAATATTGCTGCAATAAATACTCAAGAATTACAAATATTATATGCATCCATCAAACTAGTTTAATACATACTTCGTGTGCATGGTAACTGGTAACATTTGAATAATTAATTTTGAAACAATTTGGCAATTGGATACTCGTGGGTGTTGAATAATCAGGATTGCTCGTCTCTAGGGCGGGTTTTTTTCTAAAAACCTCCTCCTAGCTGCGTAGCATTGTAGTTCCTCTCTTGAGGAGTTTTCGTCCCTGTGAATAACACGGTTATCCACAGGCTAGTCGGGTCTTTTTCTGGGTTTTTCAGGGAAACACTTCTACTCTCCTCAACCCCTTACTCCATTCCACAAGATGGACGACTTGTCAAGCCGATGGAAATCCCTCTCACTATCAGAGAAGGAAATCTCGGGCTTAGCTCTGAAATCAGACCAAGTAACTACAGAATTCTCCATGACGGCTCGCTTCCTCACGAAACGCCCTATCAACCTGGACTCCATTGCCAACACTTTCAACCCTCTGTGGAGACCAAAAAAAGGTTTTAGAATGAAGTTCATCGGTGACCACCTTATTCTCTTCTCCTTCGATTCTAAAGAGGACGTTGACAGAATCCTCGCAGCTGAACCCTGGAGTTTTGATAAGCATATCATGGCGCTATCGAGATACGACAACACGGCCGTTGTCAACCCCTCAGACTTGAACACAGTGGCGTTCTGGATACAGGTGCATGACATCCCACTGCACTTCAGGAACAGAGAAGTGGCAGAACAAATATGTGGGGTAATGGGCACCGTCCTTCAACCTGAGAACCCGAGTGATTGTGACGGTGGAAGTTTCATCCGAGTACGAGTTGCTGTAAACATATCCCTCCCTTTATGTCGAGGCAGACGGATCACCCTTGACAATGACGAGATTCATTGGGTCTCTTTCAAGTACGAGCGCCTACCAAACTTATGCTACTGGTGCGGTTGTCTCACACATCCAGATAAAGACTGTGAAAGGATCTCTTAGAAAAGAGGACCAACAATTTGGCCCATGGATGAAAGCATCTCCGTTCATGGCTTCAAGGAAAGGATTTCTTGCTGTCCCAGGCTTCTACGCCAATAAGAAAGCTGGTAGAACCGGCCAGCCCCAGGCCGAACCTCCGAACCAACCCCAAAAACCACCACCAGCAGAGGCATGGGAACCCACACCAAAACTTCCTCCGAAAGCCACGGAAAAGGTAGTGAACCATGCCTCTGACAATCCCTCAGAAGTGACATCTTCCATCTCTGGTTTCTCGTCGCCCCATGCCTCGGTTCCTCCACTACAGACCAACAAAGCCTCTGTTTTTGAGCAATTAATTGCTGATATAGACAGGGATATCCACTGCTTTGACAGGGTATCCCCCGCGAAAGCAATTTCAAATGAGAACTTGATGGATCCCATTTCATCTCTCCAAAACGGGCCCCATAACACCAATCCCCCAACTACAACCCAACATCATACTGAGCCCAGCGTCTCTAGCCCATTAAAAGACATCACAAACATTTCTTTGCCCCACCTTCAGTCGAGCCCGGATGCAGAAAGGAAGTGGGTCCGGATGAAAAGGCCCACTTACAACCCAAACGATGAACCACTTGGAATCTCTTTAGGCAAACGGGCAGCACAGCCAAGCCTTGAAAACACTCAACCTCTGAAGCGCATAGCAAGCAGTGACGATGCGCTCCAAAACCTTTCTCCTCAAACGGCGGCGGCTGGCAGACAGCCCTGCCGAGCAAGATGAGTCTCTTATTCTGGAACGTGCGGGGGCTTGGGAACCATCGCACCGTTCATGAGCTCGAGAGTTTTACTCAGGCACAAGATCCCACCGTCCTCTTCCTAGCCGAGACGTGGGCGGGTGAAACTAGGCTGAT
The DNA here is from genome assembly GCA_963669245.1 of Quercus cerris. Lineage (NCBI taxonomy): Eukaryota > Viridiplantae > Streptophyta > Magnoliopsida > Fagales > Fagaceae > Quercus > Quercus cerris. The sequence goes on from OY770012.1 coordinate 23,302,817, forward strand.
CAAGTTGTGTTCTGAGCTGGGCTTTGATCAACACTGGGTCACTCCGAAAATCAATAGACTGGGGTGCCTGCCTCTGTATTGGAAGAACTCGATCAAGTTGGAAGTGATTTCCTCGTCGCCGAATCACATCGATGCCGTGATTGGTGACTCACTGGAAAATAAATGGCGTCTTACTGGTTTGTACGGATTCGCCGACCAGGCGAAAAAGGCCGACACCTGGGCTCTGCTCCGCCACCTTCACGCGACTTCCTCGATGCCATGGTTGTGCGCCGGGGATTTCAACGAAATCCTTTAGTCTCATGAGAAGTTCGGTTTGGGACCAAGGGGTGAATCGCAAATGAAGGCATTTCGGGAGGTATTAGATGAGGCCGGCCTGAAGGATCTGGGATATGTGGGGAAGAAATTTACTTGGAAAGGGCGTCGGCAAAATGGCTTTGTTCTTGAACGGCTTGACCGAGCGGTTGCCAACAATCTTTGGCTCTCTCAGAATCCAGGCACCAAAGTTCAACATCTCCACTCCAACTCCTCGGATCATCAAGCAATTGTTGTGAAACCAGAAGGTATCACTCCAAAACCAAAACACTCTTTTAAATTCGAACAAATGTGGCTCCGTGATAGAGGATGTAGCGACACGGTTTTGAATGCTTAGGGTTCTCCTATAATTGGGGCAACAATGCCTGAGATTGTTGGAAAGGTTCAAATATGTGGAGAGAAACTCTCTGAATGGAGCAAGAATTTTTTTTGGAAGTGTCAAGAGACAGCTTGAGGAGAAGAAGCTTCTCCTTGCAAAAGCAGAAATGGATGCCGCCAGGGGTGGCGATACAATGCGGGTCAAAGCGCTCCAGCTGGAAATAAATGGCATACTAGACAAAGAGAGTAAGATGTGGCAACAGCGGTCGCGGGTGCTTTTCTTGAAATGCGGAGACAGAAATACTGCCTATTTCCACAGTAAGGCCTCGCAAAGGTTTCGGAGAAATCGAATATTGGGTCTAATGAATCAGCAAAACGTGTGGTGCACTGAGGAGAACCAGATCAGTAACATTGCTCATGAATATTACCAGTCTCTTTTCTCATCCTCAGACCCCTCGGATTTGGATGCAGTTCTTGATAAGGTTCTTCCCTCTGTCACAGACTCTATGAACGGGATGTTGCTCAGGGACTTCAGTAGAGAGGAAGTGGAATCGGCCATGAAGCAGATGGAACCCATTACTGCCCCGGGCCCTGACGGTATGCCTCCGCTCTTTTATCAAACCTTTTGGTCCACTGTTGGGGATGATGTATGCTCTGCTGTGTTAGATTGTCTGCATAACTGTAAAATTCCAAAAGAAATTAATCATACTCACATTGTCTTAATTCCTAAAGTCAAATCTCCTGAAAGAATCACTGAATTCAGGCCTATTAGCCTATGTAGTGTGATATATAAAGTGGTGTCTAACGTTTTAGCTAATAGACTTAAGGGTATCCTCCCCTCAGTAGTGTCGGAGAATCAAAGTGCCTTTCAAGCAGGCAGAGTGATTACTGACAACATTTTGATGGCCTTTGAAACCCTGCATTATATGAAGCATCATCAAAAGGGTAAGACTGGTTTCATGGCGATGAAGCTCGACATGAGCAAGGCATACGACCGGGTTGAATGGAAATATTTGGAGAAATTGATGAAGCGGATGGGCTTTGCTGACAGATGGGTGGACTTGATGATGGAATGCATCTCGTCAGTGAGCTACTCAATTCTTATTAATGGTGACCCCACCCCAATCATTCACCCAACTAGAGGCATCCGTCAAGGAGATCCACTCTCCCCTTTCCTTTTTCTGTTCTGCACAGAAGGCCTCCACAGCTTACTCCATCACTCTGCGGCCTTCGGCCAAATTAGAGGGATTTCCATATGTAAGAATGGTCCCCGGCTGACCCATCTCTTCTTTGCCGATGACAGCTTGCTTTTCTGCCGCTCCACTATGACTAAGTGTCAAAGGATTCAAGAATCTTTAAGTAGCTATGAGAAAGCTTCCGGCCAGCAGCTTAACCGGGAGAAGACATCTCTCTTTTTCAGTAAATCAACCTCTCCAGCAGCCATTGAGCAAATTACTAGCTTCCTGGGGGCTCAGGAGGTTAAACGATACGAGAAATACCTTGGTCTCCCTACACTTGTTGGTCGGAATAAGAAGGCAAGCCTCATGTTTATTAAAGAGAGGGTGTGGGCCAAACTACAAGGCTGGAAAGAACAACTCCTCTCTCAAGCCGGACGCGAGGTCTTACTAAAAGCGGTAGTGCAAGCCATTCCAACTTTTGCCATGAGTTGTTTCAAACTCCCCATTACCTTGTGCAATGATATTGAGCAGCTGGTCCGCAAATTCTGGTGGGGTCAAAGGGGAAACCAAAGGAAAATACATTGGACAAAATGGAGCTCATTATGCCTTCCAAAAGACCTTGGTGGGTTGGGATTCAAGGACCTCCAGAAGTTCAATGATGCAATGTTAGCAAAACAAGTGTGGCGCCTACTCGAGGATAAATCCTCTTTGTTCCACAAGTTTTTCAAGGCAAAATTTTTTCCGAGGGGTAACATCTTTGATGCGAAAGAGGGAATCGGCTCCTTTGCATGGAGAAGCATCCTAAAATGCCGGGACGTAATTAAAAAAGGGGCCCAATGGAGAGTGGGAAACGGCGAAAATATCCTCATATACAAAGACAAATGGCTCCCTGACCCTCTTAACTCTACAATTTTATCCCCTCCAACCTTCTTTGGCAATGATACTCCGGTCTCAATCCTCATTGACAAGGTTAATAGGTGCTGGATTGCAGAGGCAGTAGACAATAATTTTACGGCTCATGAAGCCAAGGTGATTAAATCAATTCCTCTTAGCATGATGGAGTCTAATGACTTACTGTGTTGGCCGAGCAATATGGATGGAAAATACTCTGTAAAGGCAAGATATAGACTCTTGGTGAATGAGGAGTTGAACTCCCCTGTTGGTTCTTCCTTTTCACCCCAGTCAAAGAATCCTTGGAGGGGCCTTTGGAAATTAAAGATCCCTAATAGAATAAAAAATCTGTTGTGGCATGCTTCTAAGGATGCTCTTCCAACCCGAGCAAACCTCGTGCGAAGGAAAGTCCTCTCGGACCCTACTTGCCAAATCTGTGTCGCTGAACCGGAGTCCTCCCAGCATGCTCTTTGGTCTTGCACAAAGTTGATAGAAGTCTGGAATGTCCACTTTGGAACACTAAGGGCTGAAGCTCGTGATTGTCAGTCCTTCATGGAAGTTTTCAGCATCTGCATGGAGAAGGACCATAATCTGGAGCTGTTTGCAATGCTAATATACCAGATTTGGTCAAGAAGAAACAAGCTGCGTTTGGGAGAGCGAGTGACAGACCTGAAGCTGATCAATACAACGGCCATTGACACCCTCCAAGAATTTCAACAAGCTAACTTCTCCCCTCCAAAACCCCCTCCTGTACAAAGCCACATAATTTGGAAGCCTCCCCCTACGAATTGGGTCAAAGCCAATTTTGACGGGGCTGTTTTCAAGGAGCAGGCTGAAGCAGGCATAGGCTCCATCATCCGTAACGACCGCGGTCTTGTTATGGCTGCACTAACACAAACTATTCCTCTGCCCACTTCTATGGAGATGGTGGAAGTGTTAGCAGCGCAGAGGACTCTTCTCTTTGCCAAAGAACTCGGTTTTGAGAAAGTCATCCTTGAAGGAGACTCCGAAATTGCTATCCAAGCTATGAAGATTGATGCCTTTTCTGCAGCTCCATTTGGACACATAGTCTCTGACATAAAAGCTCTATCATCACACTTTAGGTGCCTGACTTTCCAACACACCCGCAGACAAGGAAACTTAGTAGCTCATAGCTTAGCTCGGGCAGCTTGTAATTTTCCTCATTTTTGTACTTGGATTGAGGAAGTTCCTGTGTCCTCCTCTTCTTTGTATCTTGCTGAAATTATTAATACCACGTGAGCCCCTCTCAGCTTGGGGCGGTCTTTCTCCAAAAAAAAAAGTTAAAATCGATCAGTTTGTGAAGCAACTTTTTTAATAGAAACTCTAAATGCACATAGCACAGCATCAACTTACTTATCACATGGTATATTGTATTGAAGGACATCATTCTAAAAAGTTGGGTGATGATAATCGCTGTGCTAAAACTTTCTAATAATTTCACTTCAGTTTGATCATCAGTAATTTAGTATGAACTTCATTTTTTCGAAAGTACACTACTAATTCGATTTTTTTTTTTTTTTTTTTTTTTTTTTTTTTTTTTGCCTTGCAGATAATACAAAAGAAGAAAGCAAAGAAATGGCAATGGAATTTATCAAACCAATTATAGAAAAAATTGTAGAAAACTTGCTGGAGCGAATCGGACAATAGATTGGCTATCTGATTCACCTAAATAGCAACCTCAAGAATCTCAAAGATCAATTTCAGAAGCTGGCTGACAAGAGAAATGTGGTGCAATTAGAAATTGGTCAAGCTGAAAGGAACGCAGAGGTAATGTTACCTGGGGTTGAGAGGTGGGTACAGAAGGTAGACAACATCAGTGAAGGTCTGCAGAGATTCCTTGAAGAAGATGTCAAAGCGAATACAATGTGCTTGGATGGATGGTGTCCCAATCTGAAGTTGCGTTATTGCTTGAGTAGGAAAGCTAAGAAGAAAACTATAGAAATTGATGGACTTCTAAAGGATGGACAATTTGCTAGATTTGTACTATCGTCCTCCTCCACAAGGAATAGGATCTTCAGGTTTTAAGGCTTTTGAATCAAGAACATCAATTGTGAAAGAAGTTTTAAAGGCTCTAATGGACAACAATATCAACATGATTGCGATATGCGGTATGTGGGGGGTGGGGGGGGTGGGGGGAATTGGGAAAACAACAATGGCAAAAGAGGTAGCGAAAATAGCAAAAGATGATAGGTTATTTGATGAAGTTGCGATGGCAGTGGTGTCCCAAAATCAAGACAATAAAAAGATTCAAGGTCAAATTGCAGAGATGCTAGATCTGACACTTGAAGAGGATTCACCACTTGTAAGAGCAGAACGGTTAAAAAATAGAATAACTAGTGGTAAGAGTGTCCTTGTAATATTGGATGATATTTGGGATGCACTTAATTTAGACGATGTAGGAATTCCTTATGGAGGTCAACATAACAGATGCAAAATCTTGTTGACATCACGAAGTAAAGACGCCTGCAATCAGATGAAATCTCAGAAGATTTTTGAAATCGAAGTCTTATCTGGAGAAGAAGCATGGAATCTTTTCAGAGAGATGGCAGGTAATTGTGTTGATACTCCCAATCTATGTCCAATAGCGGAAGAGGTTGCAGAGGAATGTGGAGGTCTACCTGTTGCTCTTGTGACAGTTGGAAGAGCGCTAGAAAACAAAAGTGAGTTTGAGTGGAGTGCTGCACTTCAACAACTTAAAAAGTCAATCCCAAAAAATATTCTTGGTCTGGATTCTAAGGTTTATTCCAGCGTAAAGCTTAGTTACGATTATTTAAAAAGTGACGAAGCCAAGTCATGCTTTTTGCTATGCTGTCTATTTCCAGAAGATTATGATATTCCTATTGAATATATAGTCAGATATGGAGTGGGACAAAGTTTGTTGGCAAAGATTGATAATGTGGGAGAAGCAAGAAATAGAGTCCATGCAATTGTTAAGAATCTTAAAAGATCATTTCTATTGTTGGATGGTGAGAAAGAAGAATCTGTCAAAATGCATGATGTTGTCCGCGATGTTGCAATTTCAATTGCAGAAAATCATGGTTTTTTGGTACAATGTAATAATGAAATGGAAGAATGGCCAGAGAAAGAGACATACGAGCACTCTGCAATTTCGCTTGTATCTGAAAATCTGGAAAGGCATCCTGATGGCTTGGTGTGTCCGAAACTTAAGCTTTTGCAACTACTATGTAGCACGATGACTTTGCAGATGCTCCCAGCCAATCTATTTAAAGGGATGAGCGGATTAAAGGTTTTGTCTTTGATAGGTATGTCATTTCCTTCACTACCAGCGTCAATCCATGTCCTTCAAAACCTTCGGGCCTTGCATTTAGATTTTTGTGAGTTAAGAGATGTGTCAACAATTGGAGCACTAAGCAAACTAGAAATTCTAAGCTTTTTGGGTTCTTACATCAAAGAGTTGCCCAGAGAAATGGGAAATCTTAGTCATTTAAAGGTGTTAGATCTGTCAAAATGCAATGCTCTGCAGCAAATTCCACCTGGTCTCCTATCGAGTTTATCTCACCTAGAAGAGTTGTACATGTTAGGAGTCGATGTGCATTGGGAACCTATGGAAGGCAACAAAGAGGGAGCAAATGCAAGCCTTGCTGAACTGATGTCTTTGTCCAACCATTTGATGGCTTTAACAATTCATATACCAAATATTGCGGTCTTGCCAAAACACATTCTCTTTGAAAATCAAATGATAAAATTTCAGATATCTGTAGGAGAGGGAATGTATCGCTATTTGGCAGAAACAGATTCTTATTTATTTAAAAATAAATTGGCACTAGGAAGATGTGATATTGCAAAGAGTCGGACGCTTCTTCAACTGTTAGCAAAATGTGAAAATTTATATTTGAGAGATATAATAGATTTAAAAAAAATTGCGTATGAGTTAGGCAAAGAAGATTTTCAATGCTTGAAGGTTCTAGAAGTTTTTCAAAGTCAAAGGGAAGAATATGTAATCGATGCCACATTGCATCAGACTCCACGTGCTGCCTTCCCTATCCTGGAGTCACTGAAATTGTCTTGTTTGTATAATTTAAAAGAGATATATCATTGCCAATTCCCAGAGAGATCCTTGACCGATGCAAAGCTTGGTTGTTTTGGCAACCTAAGATCAATTTGTCTAACTCGTTGCGATCAGTTGAAAAATGTTTTTTCATTGTCCATAGCAAGAGGTTTGGTTCAACTCCAAGAGTTAAAAATATATTACAGTGGTCACATGAAAGAAATTTTCCCAAAGGAAGGAGAAGATGAGAAGGCACTTGATAAGATCATGTTCCCGCAGTTAACACTTCTACACCTAGAGGACCTACCAAGACTCATTGGATTTTGTACAGGCGAGGGTCCCGTTCAGCTTGTCCAATCATCCTTGAATCAGGAGGTATGTATGTACCACTCGAAGCTCGTTGTTTTATGTTTTTGAAATTGATTAATTGATTTTAACAATTCAAGCTCGATCTGGTTTGACTTTGATGCTTCTTACATGAAAACTTGAAAATTGTTGATTATAATGATTTAATGGATTCATCAGGTTAGAAGCAGTGAAACTGATAAATTGACCACTTCTAAAAAGGCTAAGGTGACTAACATTCAGCAACGTACTACTCGCTCAAACTTTCTTGTATCAACACCCCTTATCTCTCATAAATTCTTTTCATCTACAACCATCTTGTGGCCACCAAATTTAGAAGAACTTTGCTTGAATAGCAACAATAGAATTGAAGTGCTGTTTGATCTTGAAGGACTAAAGGTCGACAATGACCGCCAGGGAATCACGATACTTTCTGAATTGAAATTTTTACAAGTAGGTAATTCATCTAAGTTGGCGTACATGTGGAAGAATGTTCCACGAGGAATTCAGGGCTTTCAAAACCTAACATCAATTAAAGTATCTTCCTGTGACCACCTAATTTATTTAATCCCACTTTCTATTGCAAAACTACTTGTGAAACTTCAAAGCATTAAGCTATATAGTTGTGATGCAATCAAAAACATTGTTCAAAGAGGTGGAGAAGAAGAGGCAGCAGATATCATCATGTTCCCTAAACTTAGTTCCTTGGAACTATGGGAGTTGCCAAATCTCGTGAGTTTCTGTATTGAAGCTTATTCTTTTGAATGGCCATCCATTAAGGTTATTACTTTGAGTCATTGTTGCAATTTGAAAACAATTGGTTCAGAAACTCAAAGCCCAATAAAGTTGAAGAAAATCAACGAGAAATTGGATTCAAGACCTCATGAGCCCAGAATTGGGTCCCTTGGTTTTCTTGGGCGATACCTTGAGTGTGTACCACGTAGCAAAAATTATGGTCCAATGGTTGTGTCAGACCAAGGCACCACCAATAAATCCCAAAGAAGTTTTTCTGTGAAGAAAGAGGTACGTAGAAGTTCTATGATTTATGCATTTTTCCCAATGGAATTGACTCATATAGATATCCAATAAAATCAATTGTTGGCCATAACCTTAACACATTCAACATGGTGAGATAAAAAAATAAAAAATAAAAAAAGACATTCACAGATCTGATTATACCATCTTTTTCTCTAAAAAAAAAATGCAAATAATAATTGAAAAGAAATTATTATTTTGCATGTTTAACAGTTCTTGATTTTTTTTAGGGTACTTTGACAAAGTCGAAGGATCCAGGAGCTAGCGATATCAATAATTCCACAAAAATATGGTCTCTTTTTCCATCCAATCTAATTGAGTGCTTAAAGAATCTAGAATCAGTTAACTTGGAGAGGTGTGATTCAATAGAAGTTATATTTCAACTTGAGGAACTAAATGTTGAGGAAAGTCTCGTGGCACCAGTTCTTGATCAGTTACAAGAATTGTATCTAAAAGATTTGCCAAAACTAATGCACATATGGAAGAATGGTCCAAAAAGGATCATGGGCTTCGGAAACTTAAGATTGTTAAAAGTTGAGAACTGTAACAATTTGACAAATTTGTTCTCGCCATCCATAGGGAAATTGCTTGTAATGTTAGAGAAAATAAAAGTTATCGGCTGTGAAAAAATTGAAGAACTCCTTGCAATAGCAAAAGAAGAAGAAGAAGAAGGAGTTTTGTTCTACAAAGTGAAGTCAATCCGGCTCAAGGATTTACCAAATCTTCAGTATTTTTGCAAAAAAGAAAATGCTTTTGAGTGGCCATCCCTGAAGAAAATTACGGTAATTGGATGTCCCAATTTAAGGACATTTGTTCCAACTAATCTAAAGACACCTGAGCTAGAAGGAGTGTACGAAGAGGAGGGATATTTCTTAACACCTCAGTGGAAGGGGGACCTCAATACCACCTTAGAGCACATATTCAAAGGAAAGGTATGGCACATTCTCACCACAAATATCTCAGCAATGGAAGAATTAAACACTTGTATTGTGTAGACCATTGCAGTATATATTTTACATATATTAAAAACTTTTTTTAATAAGCAGAAATTGGACCATAGTTTTATAAAAAGAAAGAAAGAAAGAACACAATTTGTCTATGCGAACAAAATGTTTTGACAAACAGTAATTTTTTTCATTGGATCAACTATAGCAGCACCAATAGTAATCACATAGCTATTGTCATTTTTTCCAATTGCAAATATTATGATTACTTAAATCGCATATATGTAATATTTGTACAGGAAAAACAGGTGGATCATGACATACAGCAACAAGAGCAAACAGTAAACACAGATTCACACAGTCCCTGTCATTTTTCCAATTGCAAATATTATGATCACTTAAATCACAAACATATTTTTCATTTATATAGGAAGAACAAGTGGATCATGAGACACAGCAACAAGAGAAACTGAGACCAATGTGACAGAACAGCAAGACAAATTGTGATGCTGGGCAAGTCATATAGTAGGTGAGGATATCACCCTTTCTATGGTCAGTATTTGGTCAGTATCCAAAAATACATAAAAATGAAAAGCATATGCAACTTTTATCATTTTTTTTTTTTTATAATATGCAAGTCACACCATTTGAAACCACTTCTAGCCAACAAAATAGCCAAGAAATATTTTCGTGAGCAGTAGATCAATAAAGAGAATCATGTAGACTTTGGTAGAATTTGAAATCACTCAATGTTAAGAAAGATGGTTTTGTTTCCCTAAAAAAGAAAGGTGCTAATTAGAACTACCTGTATTAAGTAGGCTCAATGATAAAGTGATCATTACATGTATTATACTATTATTCAATTGCTTCCTTAGTATAGAATGTCAAATCCTAATGGAAGAGCAAAAGCCTAGGTATGTGGCTTTCTTTTGATCTACTGCAATATCATATACTAATATGTTGATTTGAATGTTTCTATAAGGCAATGCACTGGTGGTGCTGTGTGGTGCACTCAATAAGAATCCCAACCAATAGTATATAAGCTATCTAAGGGATGTGAGCTTATTTAAGGGTGGAATGCAAGAATGTTGCTGATCATGGACTCAAATCTATTGGACATTTAGAACCAGTTTATTTACTATACTTGGTATTCATAAAAAGTAGTTAATGGACAATGAGTCCAATACATCTTTTTTAGCAAAAAGACAAATATATGTTACGTTGCTAGTTATAAGACAATTACTTGTGCACTAACTTCTTGTGGGCTAATAGTTTTCACTCCCATGTCTAGAAAAGGGTTTTGGCTTCGCTAAGGCCTTTCAATTCCCATCTATGAGTATTTAATTGATAGTTGTATAAGAGATCTTGGATTCAATTCCTATCTACACCAAAAACCGATTAGTGTTTAGAGGGCAATTATCAGAAATGGACATCATAGATTGAAACTCTATAAAAAAAATGATAGCTATATAGAATCTGAAAAATCATATTTGGAAAAATTCTTATAGTTAGCAAAGATCTTGGATGTACTGGAACTTTTTTGCTTAGTTCCCCCTATTCACTTTGCTTTAATTTTACATTTATATCAATGGCAGCTCCAAGAATTTTACATTAAGAAATTAAGTTTAACAAAATTTAATAAAAAGAAAATTTGACTATATTGAGTTACCAGCATTTAAAATAAAAAATAAATAAAAAAAACGCAAATGCATGAAGTTTCATAATTTATTTTATGAGTTTTTATATTTTGAAATCATTACATGATAGTTGATTATCAATTGTCATTATCTATTGTTAATATAGGTAGGTATGAGTGTGACCATATTTATTTTTATGCAATTGTCATTATCTATTTGTCATTATCTTAAAAAAAATAAAAATAAAAAGTTAAACTAAATGATAAAACTCAACCCACTGGCACTATGTTAATTATTGACCCACATAGTTATACTCGTCCACACATAAATAATCCATTTTTTTAGGGAATAAATAATACACTTAATGTCTAATTAACCAATCAAAAGTTTTTCAAAAAATAAAAAATAAAAACCATCAAATGCTTGAACAATCACTAACTTTACTCTTTTTTTTTTTTTTTTTTTTAATACTTGAATCACTAACTTTATAACAAAAAATTGTCATAACATGATAACGATATGCACACATATAAGAAACCCTCTGTTTCATCAAAACAAAAATCATCTATATTTCTTAACTATTAAATTATATAAAGTTATATTATATTTATCCTATACACGCACACATTTGAACACATCACAATTCACACAAATAACATTATGAAAAAAAAAAAAAAAAAAAAAAAAACTCTCATAATTAGTATCAGACACACTTACACATATAATAAAAATTTATAATAAAGAAAGACACTTGCAACTCACAAATAAAGCTATTTGGAATTGTACTCTTTAGTTTAGTTTTTTTTTTTCTTTTTTTCTTTTTTTTAAAGTTACCGTCATCATTTATAAAGCTATGTACTTACAATCAATACTTTTGCATGGGATCAAACACCTATTTCTATAGCATGACTTCAAAACTTTATTAAAAATTTCGAATTTGATTATTCATTGGATATTTAGCTTGATTATATCATATTTGATATGTTTTGCATATTCAAGAGGAGTTTGACTTTGATGTGAGTTTTATTTTTTCCTTCCTATTTTATTTTGAACTGTAATTTGATTGAGTTTTATCAAATTTTTATATACATTTTTCAGTGTTTTGGAATGTAGGGGAGAAAATTTTGGGTTTGAGAAAGTTTGTTTAAAACTACAAAAAATAAAAAATTTTAAATTTTATATACTTTTTAATGATACAAAAAATTATATAGATAACTTTTATTAAAATAAATGAATATTTTTGCCACCTTACCTTTAAATTCCTAAGAAAAATTGTACTATTTTTATTTTAGAATAACATAAATTATTATTGTAAGGACCTGATTTGAACTCCTAGCCCAAAAAAGGGTATGGACTCAAGCCCAAAAAGCCCAAAATAATAAATTTATAGATAATGGGTTGGAAAACTGGGCTTTAGTGAGTTAAGTAAAGAGCCAATAGATTTTAATAACAAAGAGAGAAAGATAATAGACGTTCATTAAAGAAACACGTCCTCGGCCAAATCTGAGGAGACTAATTCTTTTATATTGCTCTTGAAGCTTTTCTACAAGTCTGGTTCTAGGTAGCTACAGTGTTTCTTCCTTGATTTTCCGATCCCCTCCTCATGAAGGGTCTCTTACATTATATATCTCCCTTTGGATCATCTTGACCCTACACTTGTTGATCATTTGAGCCCTTACTTAAGTGTTTGTCCCATCAGACACCTTCTCTGGTTTTCTGTGAGTCGTGGTAGCCAAGGCAGCACTGTTCAGGGGTCTTCTCCACATAAACGCGGCCAAAAAAGTAACTACAATGCATTTAATGTGGTGGTAGCAGCTTTCTTTTAGATGTTTTTAGGTTTCCTTCTTGTATGTTCGTGATGTTTGCCCCTTCCAAGGGAGCCTCTTGAAAGGTCACCTTGATCGTTAGAATACATATTTGAACCGTATTTATCAGATCCAAGGAGGTATTCCTCCTCGGACCTTCTTCCCATTTATATCTTGCTCATTAAATTTTTAGTTTTGAGCCACTCATTGCCATCCGTTCCTCCTCGGACTATTTATGCCTTCGGCCAAGGCCCAATATATATATATATATATTATAAAACTGAAGATGTTTAAGGGGGCTATGCCCTCCACCCCCACTCTTCTCTCCCAAGCTTTTTAAAAAATTTTGACTTTTGTATGCGTATAAACAATTTTTAAAATATGATCCCAAAATTTATATACTTGGCCCCCCTCTCCAATAAAATTTACAAATTAACCCATGAAACCCAAATAGAAAAAATATCTAACCTAACCCTTTGCCCAGTTATCCCCCCCCCCCCCCCAAAAAAAAAAAAAAAAAAAAAAAACTTTAGACAAAAGTATTGGATATGTTGTTTCCACTCTTTGATTTTATATATTCTACAACATTTAGTATGGAATCAATTATATATGATTTCCAAATTAAAAAGAATGTCAAATTCTAATTTGTAAAAAATCGAATTATTTATTAAGAAACAATTATTTTTGAGTTTTTTCATTTGTTGATACTTTGTTAATACTAAATGGATGCTAATTTGGATTGTTATCCAAAAATTGGTTCATACGTTGGCCCCCTCAATTGAAATCCTGGCTATGTCTCTATCCTAAAATAAATGAACCAATTTTGGGAGAACTAAGTTCGGTCAGTTTGGCCTAAACCCAGACGTACGCACATCTTTCTCTCATAAGAGGATAAGAGGGGTATCTTAGCTGCATGGAACACCCCTCCCACAAAACATAAACCCCAACGCTACCATTAGCAACATCCTGCAAACCCAAGGTTTTGAAACTCGGACCGGACCATACGGTCGACCGGAAAAACCTTAAACCGTTCATTTTTACAGTTCTTTTAGCCTCCAAAACCACTCTATGGAAGAAAAGCAGGGACCCGTGCAAACTGCGGTCAGACCTCACAGTTCTGAGAACCGGATTCAGACCGGTTCTCACGATTCCCAACTTCCCTTTAAATCTGAACCTTTAAAAAAAAAAAAAAAAACACAAAAAAACACAAAAAAACACAAAAAAAAAAAAAAAAACAAGCTTTAAATTCTAGAACCATGATCAAACCACTTGGCCGGCATGCATTGGACCTTTTTCAGATCTGGAACCAAAAGATTTGTGAGGGGAAAAAAAAAAAAACAAACAAACAAACAAACTGAGAAGAAGAAGATGACAAAGTAGGGGCTGTGCGAAGTTGAAACAGCAACTCAACAAGTTAGCAACCCAGCACAGATTGCCAGTCACAACCTTCATCTTCGTCTTCTGCTTCTATTTCTTCTTCTTTTTCTCCTTCTTCTCTTTCTTCTTTTCGTGGAGACTGCTGTGGTTTCTCACCTCTTTGTTTGGGTTTGTTTTGAATTCTTTTTTTCTTTTTTATGTTTCCAATGGCATTGGTTCACGTGACTTGGAATCTAGTGCCCCTCTTACACGTGACTTAGAAGAATCCAGAGCCCCTCCTACTGTCCTACACACGTGACTTGGCATTGGAAACAAGAAAACTTTTGAATTTTGAAATTGGCAAAATGTTTCAGCCGTTAGATTTGCAGCTTTGAGCCTGTGACGTGACTATTGATGCATTAATAAGTACTCCCTCCGTCCCATTTTTTTTGTCCTCTATTTCATTTTAAGATGTCCCAAAATATTGTCCTGTTTCTAAAAATAAAAGTCATTAATTTGCTAATGTTCCTATTATACCTCTATTAATTTACTAATTCAATTTTTTAATAAATTTTTTTAAGGGTAGTTTTGGAAATTTATACATTTTTAAAAGATAGACAAGACAATAAATGATGTTTCCTTAAAAAGTTTGACTTTTTAAACAGGACAAAAAAATTGGGACAGAGGGAGTAACAAATAAAATATTATAAGTCCTTTGTTAATATTTACAATTTTTTTTAAATGAAAAAAATATAGTGTTATAAAATATTTTACAACTTTTTTGTCACAATTATAATGTAGCAAAGTTTGAATGATAGAGGAAAAATAGTGAGTCAACGGATATATAATAATTATTAAATAATTATTTTAATTTAAAATTACTAAGTGCCCTTTTAATTCTTATATTATTACAATATTACTATCACGAGTTTATCTAATCAACATATAAAGAAATAAAGAAATATTATATCTATGTATGCTTAGGATTTTTTTTTTTTTTTTGAGAAACAATGTACGCTTAGGATATGATATTTCTTATTTGTCCTATGAAACATAAAAAATATATTTGAAAGATAGATTTCTATATTTAATTGGGTCATTTAATTTAATTTTTCTATTTATACTAATTTAATATATTTATTTATATTTAAATAATTATTAAATTAATTATGACGTCATCACGGTTCGACCTCGGTTTAACCTTGTTCGACCTTAAAAACCTTGAACATCTTCCTTTTACGATTCAATGAACGGTCCGAGTCTGAAAACCTTGTGCAAACCCAAGAAGAAACGTTCTATTCCGTCTAGCTACATATCAAAATTGGTCACACCTTGATTCACCTTCTAGGACAGTGCTATCAACTGATAATCTGATATCTACGGATTTTTGTTTTATATCAAACCCAACTCTTCCCATTCTTATATTTGCATTCAATACAAAGAGTGGCTGGTGATTCAGCTGTACTTTCATGTCCAAAAAAAAAAGTGATTCTACACCCACCTTTACAACAACTCAAATGCGTGCACCAGTTAGAACCACCGAATATCTAAATGATATTAGACAATCAAAACATGAAAAATGAAAACTACATAAAAAGGTCAACTTCTCACAAGAGCATTCCAAGTGGAGGCTCAGTAATATCCCATCTGATGGATGAACAGATAATGAAGATTATAAAACTACTTTCCCAACCTTATACTGACTTCCAAAACAGAAGTGATAATAGGTAAAGACACAAGGCCACCATACGCTAGTGTTTCCTTCAAATTTTCCTCCTTCATATTGGCTATGACATAATTACTGATGAGTCCATAAAAACCGTTAAGGTCATCCATCTTAATGGACGGTCATTGCATCATTAGTAGGCCATCAAAGATAGATGAGTAACCGCCCAACACATTTAATAACAACCACCAAAGGCCTTAAACTCTCTCATCAAGGTAAAGAACGTTACAATTAGGGTAATAATCACCCCTATTTATGTCCAACAGCTACCTAAGTCACCTATAAAAAGGATAATCTATCCATTTGTTAAGATACATCAAAAACTACTACAAAACACCTTCTATATACAAAATATATGGGTCGGTATACTAACTTAAGCATCGGAGGCTCCCCCACCGGGTACAACCCGGTGTCTCTTTGATCAACTCTCTTTATCTTGCAAGTCCTATAAGATCATCTGATGCTCTGGGTTAAACGAGTGACCCAACTAACGATTTTGGCATTATCAGTTTGGTGCCATCTGTGGGGAGATTAGTCATCTAGCTCTTCCTGCAACAAAAGGGTCGCTTAGTCGAAAATTTGCAAGATCTCCTCCATGAAACCCCTTTCATCATTGTCTCTTTCAGGGGGAATGTCATTCTTCCCTTATGTGGGAAGGAATCAAGAAATACAGAGTACGAAGGATCCGAGAAAGGTCTAGGAAAACTACCATTTCAAGCGACAGTGGCTGAAGTCAAAGAAAAGCGATGACCAATAATGTCTTTGACGCAAGGCAAACGCAAGTTGCGTCAAACGCAAGCATGACCATAGTTGCAATATTTGGTGAAACCAATCGATGACAATAAGGATCACTTGAAAGCCTCTCAAGATCGAGTGACTATAGGCCATCTCCCTGGTTGTTGTCAAGTACCAAGTGCGCCATCAAAAGGAGCTTTGAATGATCTTCGGAATGAAATATAGAATTTTCGTCTCCAAATTTCTAGAAGCAACCTAGACAAATCATAACAACGTGACCCAATTCTTGGGTCTTCAGGTCAGATGAGTTATTTTCATCTCATTATTTGCAAATAGAATTTATGTTTATTTCATGCTACACTACTCTGAAAAGATACCTATGGGTGAAGGAGTTAAAAGAATTAACGAAAGAAATTAATAGACACTTTTCTTTCCTTGAAAGGAAAAGGCTAGACAACTTTGTAACTACTAAGCTCCACGTTAAGTGTCAAAAAAAAAAATCTATGGTAGTCAATAGAATAGCTTGGATTAGAATTAATTAATTTGAGGAAAAATAAAAATATAA
The DNA here is from genome assembly GCA_963669245.1 of Quercus cerris. Classification (NCBI taxonomy): domain Eukaryota; kingdom Viridiplantae; phylum Streptophyta; class Magnoliopsida; order Fagales; family Fagaceae; genus Quercus; species Quercus cerris. The sequence continues at coordinate 23,319,694 of OY770012.1, forward strand.
AGTCTAGAAATATTTCAAGAAAAAATATACTAGTTTTAAAATAGCTTTTATTGATAAATTTAAGATTCCAATTTTGGGTGTTAAAGTCTGATTTGAACAGTTGTACAACTATGAGGATTTATAGCTACAGCCTATATACATTCAAAGAATACAATGTGCCTATTTAAATATATTATATATGGCAAGGAAGAAGAGAATGTAAAGAGATCAGCACCAAAGAATCTCACCGTTTTCGCTTTAATATCCCCCACCATTAAAGCCCAAATATAAGGTAAACATTATGACCTTGATATCTTTGTTGTGCCCTGTAAAAAGTTTTGTTTCCTACTATAACTAAAACAAACCGTTCGTGTCCTTTTAATGGTGTCAAATTAATGGTACACTAAAGAAGGAAAATAAATGGTACACAGCACATTGATAATATCTTGGTTGATATTCACGAGTAGCAAAGCTATATCATAGGGCCATCCCCCAAATTTATATTTGTATTTATTGATGACAACAATAAAAGATAAATATAGAAATAGAAAAAGTATGCGCTTTATAGTTATGCACGAGTTATTAGTTCGTCAATTGACTAATGACACATTGTTTTTCAAAGAACAATCTGAAAAGAATTATAATAAAGAGCATTAGGAATAAAACGCCTATTCAGCCTTGCACACAGAATAGTTTTCAAAGTGAATGCAAGGTGGGATTAGAGTTGAAAGACCCAAAGAATTACAAACTTCAGTCCTTATAAAAATATGGCAATAGTTAAGCATAAATCATTTTCAAAATATTATGAAATTTTGTATCTTGAAATGTTCCCCAATAGAACAAACAAAATTTACTATTCAAACTTCTCCATGTATAAATATATGTTGCTTTGACTTTGAGAATGGAGAATTTAAACGGGTCCGTCTATACCCAACCATGCGTTCGAGCATTCAAAGGGAAAAAATATGGGACTCTCACGGTATTACAATCCACATGTATGATTCAATAAAAGTGGCCATACAGGTACAATGTTTTTTTTTTTTTATGCTCGCACTAGTGACATCACCAGAGTAAGTACTTACTCACATATATGATATACGAGCAAAGCTTACTGTCTCTAAATACTAAATAGTATCACGTAATTTTATTAAACGAAAATTAGTTAAGGACCCTGTGAATGTTCCTTAAAGCAGTCAGCCAAATGTATATATATTGACCCGAATGACGTGTACTCTATATTAAGGTCATCATTTGAGAACAATCGAGTTTATTAATTTGTTAGTATTTTTTGGAGCAAAATGAGCCCAGTAAAGCTTGACAAAATGGATCAACAAAAGGCTCGACACAAGAAAAATCATCCAACAGAAAAAAGTCATGGAGTAGGCACAACTATTGAGAATGTTGGAGAGGTTTTCTTACCAGGAACGAAATATAGCAACGATGCAGCCTAGTTCTTGGTCGTCAAAGGTCAGATTTAAACATTTCTTTTCCCTTTTAATTCTCCAAGTATTTGCAACAATGATTGAAGTCAAGTGTTTGGCATAATGACAAATAAGGGTGTTCGCGGTGCGATGCGGTGCGGTTTTGGGCCATTTTTAGCACCGCACTTTGCGGTGCGGTTTAACTAAAACTATAACTGCACCACACCTTATTTTTGCAGTCACATGTGCGGTGCGGTGTGGTGCGGTTTAAAGTTTAGCCAAAACCATAACCACACCGCACCTCATTTTTGCAATCACATATGCGGTGCGGTATATAAGATACGGTTTGAATGATTTGAAGTTAGTATATTTTTCAAATTTTAGGCTTTTTCTACCCAGCTCAAAACTAATTTTTCCTTTTGTTTTGGTCAAATTTTTAAACTATTGAGCTAGTTTTTTTTTTTTTTTTTTTTTTGGGGCTGACTTTCCTAATCAACACTTGCTAGGATTATCAAACTTTTTTTTTTTTTTTTTAAACTAGGGTTATTAAACTATTAATAATATATTTAATATTAAAAATAATTAAATATATTAATATATAGAGAGTGTGCGATACGGTGCGGTTTGTGCAGTTTTCTTATTATAAAACCGCACTGCACCATGCGGTGTGGTGCGGTGTGGTGCAATATTACTTGCGATGCGGTGCGGTTATGCCATTTTGCAGGCGGTGCGGTGCGGTGCGGTTTTTGTGGTTTGTGCGGTTTATGCGGTTTGGTAAACACCCCTAATGACAAATATCATTATTGCCAAATAAAAACCTAGCTGTTTAAGAAATTCAAAATTGTTTACCATGATAAATATAATGACTGTCTATCATAATGGTAAATATCATTAAACACACTGAATTCCAACACTCTTTAAACACTTTGCCAAGTATTATTTAGTTGCACAATAATAGGGTACTGGTTATGAAAATGATTGTTGGAAAGGCAAATTGCTAAATTACAAGATTAGTACAAACATGCACAATTGATACAAAAGGCTAGATAATCTCTTGCTAAAGTTAAAAGGCTTGACTAGTAATATCTGCTCTAGCTAATGTGACCTATTTTAGACTTTTGATCTCTAGCCGATCAAATGATCTTAAGTTCGTCTATTTCTTTTGCTATCGTCAAAACAAAGAAAAAAGAGGAAATTGTTGAATTACCTATAGAGCATGTGCTTCATACATAAAATAAAACAATTCGGTTTGATTGCATGGCATTAAGTGTGGCTTTAATCCTCACTAAGTTTTCATACTCTTACATGAAACAATATTGTTTGGATGTAAGCTATATCAATTCACCCAAAATTTTGTATATTATGTAAACCTGTAAGAGGTTTGCTAGATTACTAGCTTCAAATATGTCAAAAACAGATGTTCCAAATTTTCTAAAGGGATCTCATAATTTGATGAAGAAAAACCCTTAAGAAGAAAATAGAGATATAGCTAAAAGTTGTGAAAATTCCATCTACATCACAAAATGCCAAGTTTAATTCCTATAAATCATGGGTTGTACAAATCCAACAAAGAAGAGCTCTATAATTAAAAGTTTAATGACGAAGAGTTCATCAAGAAGACTACAACAATGAAATGACTGAGGTATGTACAAAATAGTATTGAAATTTAAGGTATTCTATTGAGATGATCATGTTCACAATATGCTCATGAATTTAATCTCAAATTTCCGCTATCTCCATTAACTCACCAAAATCTTCTTAAATTACTTTGAAAATCATATACAGTGCAAGCACCTAACAAAGACTAGTTTAAAGAAGCATATAGTCAAATAGCTTCAATTTTTATACTTCTCTATGATTCATATAGAATGCACTTCATCTTGTATAGCATGCAATTGCACATTTGTACATTGTCATGCAATTAGCACTATTGAAGTGACTTAAGCGTACAATTAGAGAAGAAGGAAGAGGAAATTGCTATTACAAACGGCAATAACCATAGTCATCAAAGCACGCCCAAAAAAAAAAAAAAAAGGTTCCAATCATGATAGACCATTCCTCTAGTTGTCAACAAATGAGAATTGTACTTCTTCACATTTGAACGGAGGCAAAAATGTGGCCTAGTTTTTACGCCTTCAAAAAATTGAAGCAAAAGAAGTCTTAGACATGAAGTATCATGTTGAGCTTAAAAAAAAAAATCTTGAAAAGAGAAAAGCTCATCATCTTAAAAAGGGAAGAGCTTGGAGCATGTCAAGAAGATCCCAGTAATAAAAAGATTGAGGTATGTGACAAAATAATATCGTCATTTAAGGTAACACATTTATCTCTGTCTCTTTTATATTCTTCTATAAAAATTTACACCTAGTAAGGTTTCATGCAAAAATGTAAGCATTACTAGACAAATCACAAAAGAGGTAAAACTCTAGGATTACAAGGAAATAAGAAAAAAGTCCACCTAAGCTATTGGTAACTTAATATTTATATATGAATTGTTCTAAAATTCTTGTTAAACCAAGTCTTGGCAAGTGCATGTGCTACTTAATGCAGATATCAATATGGCCTCAAGAATGTCCAAAACGACATAGCATCAAGGAATCTTTCCAGTAACAAATGACAAAATTCCTTAAAAGGATGTAAGTCACCAAAAAAATGGATAAATGATAAGATTCTGCCAAGACAGATGTAAATCACTGACGAAGCCAATAAGATTCCGCCAAGACGGATGTAAATCACTGGCGAAGCCTAAGTGACAAGATTCGTTAAATGGATGTAAGTCACCAAAAAATAGCTAAGTGATAAAATTCCACCAAGACGGATGTAAATCACTAACGAAGCCTAAGTGATAAGATTCCGCCCAGACAGATGTACATCATTGACGAAGCCTAAGTGGTAAATCACTAACAAAGCCTAAGTGACAAGATTTCCTAAATGAATGTAAGTCACCAAAAAAAAAAAAAAAAAAAAGACAAGATTCCGCTAGACTGATGTAAATCGCTGACGAAGTCTAAATGACGAAGCTCCGTAATTGGATGTAAGCCACCTAAAAGTGGCTAAGTGACTAAATACCCTTAAAAGAGTGTAAGCAGACAAGGATTCTCGCACAATCAGAAGTCACACGCAAATTAAGAATATCAAATGTGACGACCAAAAAATGAATGAAAGAAGCATCGAAGTGATCAAAATGGTCGTCCAAAGAAATCACTCGCTCTTCAGCAGTGAATAAAAATGATCATCCAAAGAAATTAGCTTGCTCTTAAACAGTGATAAAAAATGATTGTTCAAGGAAATTAACTCACTTTCAAGATCAAGCTATAATCCCTCAAACGTCCAAAAAGACCTTCAAAAGGCAGATACTAAGAAGTTGTTACAAAAATACTACTATTCTTGAAGAAGAAAGTAGTTGAAAATAAAGAAGTTCAAATCTAAACAAGTCAAGAATATTCCCAAAGCCTGACTAGCATAAAGCAAAATCAGACTTAGGAATGGACGGCAATTGATGAGTCCATAAAAACCGTTAAGGTCGTCCATCTTAATGGATGGTCATTGCATCATTAGTAGGCCATCAAAGATAGATGAGTAACCGCCCAACACATTCAATAACAACCATGAAAGGCCTTAAACTCTCTCATCAAGGTAAAGAATGTTACAATTAGGATAATAATTACCCCTATTTATGTCCAACAGCTACCTAAGTCATCTATAAAAAGGACAATCTGTCCATTTACTAAGGTACGTCAAAAACTACTACAAAACACCATCTATATACAAAATATATGGGTCGGTATACTAACTTAAGCATCGGAGGCTCCCCCACAGAGCACAACCTGGTGGTCTCTTTAATCAACTCTCTTTATCTTGTAGGTCCTATAAGATCGTCTGATGCTCCTAGTTAAACGAGTGACCGAACTGACGATTTTGGCATCATCAATTACAAATGTGAAAATTGGTTTCTGTCAAATAAACCTTCAGCCACTCCCACTTCAGCAACACTTCTAGTAATAGCCAACACCTCTCAATTCTGATTGTGATGCTTGCCGTGCATCATCACCTTTACTTAAAAATACAAGGCAACCTGCAAAGTCCACAAAATAAGCACCCATCATATATAATGGAGAAACTCAACAACAACAACAAAACTATATTCCAAGGCAATTTCCACAAACTCTTATGCTTGTTTCACCAGCCACAACTTCAGAAGGTTTCAACATCTAGACTAGTACAAACTTTTGATGCAAAATAATAAATGCTATTAGGCTCTGGTGGCATCTACGCAGCCATATTCTCACAGAAAAATATGGGAGTATGGACTGAAATCAAACTGTCTACCAAAACAAGCGAAGATTGTCCATCATGAATACTACACAGGTAAGGAACAGAGCATGTTCTCTTTGAATTTTCATCATGTCAATCACATTTGTGCATGAAATATAAAGAAAAATATTGTTTAGAATGTCAGGTGTAGGTGAGCATAATTCAAATTTCTAACATCCAAGCTAGTTATACACACACACACACACTAAAACCCTAAAAGCATTGCAAAATGAAGGAATAATCACAATATCATAAAGTCAAAACAAATAACATTAATGTGGGAAATTGTTGGGGTTGGTCATTAGCCCCCTAATAAGTAAATATGGATTTGATTGGCAGTTTCATGGAACTTGATATATATCCAAGGGACCAAAAAACTCAATACTTAGTGGTGTGGCAAGGGGGTGGAATGGCTCCAATTGATTTTTCCCTATGCATGGAGGGAAGGAAGAAAGAGATAAGGAAAGCAGCACGTCCATCTAAGAATCAAAACATACATTTCATTTATGACAAAAAATTCAGTAAAGCACAAATGTCTAAAAAACACTACAATGATTATAGATGCAACAAAAATATATAATATGTAGTGTGTCAGGCTCAATAATTTACTCTGTATCAATAGAGCATATATATAAATTCAAGTATATACCATTTCGACGAATGGAAATCTCTCTTATATGTCGAACAAGACCAGTTATTGGATCAGTGAAGATTTTGGTTTCCAGATTGCCCTCCAAATATAGAATTGAACTACAATAAACAAAATATTGTCATTACTTCAAAGAGATGTATGCACTAGGCCTTTCTGTAAATGGTTTAAAAATTAAATAAATAAATAAAACCCTCATGGTATCCTTCTTTCCAAACACTATCAAACCCAATTCTCCTTCATTACCGAGTCAAAACCCAAAAACCATAACAAAGTATATGGAACACAGACATTGCTTTGTTAGCATTGTGAAAGTGCATTTTGCTTGTGAAAACAAAATATGAATATTAAAAGTTTTGAAGAAGAGGCCTATGGACTTGCCTCTAGCAAGTAAAACTTATGGGCAATTGCTTGTTACCAGGTAATCTAGGGACGTTCACCCTAGACGGGCAGGCTCACGCCCAACCAATAGCAGCATTTTAAAAGATAGCAATTCAAAAATGTTTGTCAATAACATTCAGCTAATTTGCAAAAAACAGAAACCCAAAAACCCAATAGACAGAAAATTTGGCATTTTACAAATATATAGTCCTATGCATATGGGTGTAATGTACCAAATCATATAAATTGGGAGTGTAAAAAAAAAAAAAAAACAAACAAACAAACAAAAAAACAAAGGTCGAGTCCTCACCCAGGAACAACATGCTTGTTGACAATCCCACCTAGGAGATCGAGATAGACAGAAACCCGATGCCACTGAACCGCGCAGCGATTCACGTACTCCCTTGGATCCTCGTTATCCAATGGCCTATGATTGTTTCGAATCCCACCAGTCCCCAAACAGAACATCGTCACTGTCCTCCCACTCTTCAGTGTCTTCTGCAATGGTTTCTGCCCCACTTGCCCAACCAATATCGCCTATAAAGTTTCAATCAAAACCCATTTATACTCTCTAATCAAAAATCAAGAAAACAAAAAAAGTCAATCAATGTAAAAATGTACCTTGTAAATGCCCACATCGAGTCCATTCTCTAGGGGCCAATCAAAGATCGTGCGTTATTGTTGTTGTTGTTGAGGATTGGAGTCTTGGGTTGGAGAAGAAGATTGCTCAGGTGGAACTGAGTCAAGGTCTAACTTGTCCGAGTCGGAGGTGGGTTCGGGGTGGTCGGACTCGATGGTGTACAAGGACATGGAGGAAGCGTAATGAGAGGGCTTAGGGTTATGGGTGGTTGAGAGTCGAGAGCGGCATAGCCTTCTGGAAAGTGCACCCACTGAGTTCGCCATTTTCTTCAGACTTGAAAATAGTATAAATAAATAAACAATAACCTATTTATAAGTCCGTCTATGACTCCCAAACGGGCACTAATAGAGCTACGTTAGTGTTTAGTTGTTTATAAGGGAAAATAAAGTACATCAAGGAAGCCAAGCTTTGGGGTTAAGGCGTGGACGTTGATGAACAAGATGGGCAAGACAGTGTGACTGGCTCCACATGGTGGTGAAATGAAATCACACGAAGTAGTGAGTTGAGTTGCTGTTTAATTATTGGGATAGGGTCCCTTGAAGTTGTAGTGGCTATTGACGATGAAGCAGAAAAATTATTTCTAGCTTGTCCATAGTGGTCATCCAGAGCCAAGGGCCATGTATTCGAAGAGGTCGTCCACAGGGAAAATTCCTATGGACAATCACGTAACACTTAGGAAATTCTCAATAAGGGATTTTACCCACATATGTTGAAGATTCAGACCACACTGTGCTTTGGAATGAGAACAAAGCCCTTATTTATCGCCATAACTTTCTCACAAATACCTAACTTCCAACAACAGTTATAGTGGATAAGATTAGAGGTTATAACTCCTATAACCGCTGTGGAGGTCATGTCTAAACTTACTAAGTCCCACAAAATTTGGGGAAGTTACCAAGCGAATAATCACTCCAAGACCCTCTATATAAAGACTCGCCTACATCAAACCAAAGTAAGTTTTCTGAAATTGATTCCTTAAAAATTGGAACTCTATTTTTCAGAGAAAGACTAATTTAATCATTAGAGGGCACTTGGCCGGTCCACCCCGGTCGCCTTTTGATAGTATGTTCTTCCTTTTAGGTTTTCCAAGCGAATCATTGTTTCACTGAAGCCCAGAACATTCATCCTACTGATTCTGTGCAATATCAATTGGCGTCGTCTGTGGGAAGATATTTGTGTTAAGCAAATTCATCTTTCTTAGACAAAAGGCTGTATGGTTCAGACAAGATCAAGGGCAACAAGCCCAGGCCACCAAGAGAGTAGGGATGCTTCCAGTAATCCCAACCGTGATCGACAGTCAACATCGGTCACACAACCACCTTCCATCCAACACATACAATCCATGGCAGCCACCATGACAGAGTTAACCCGTCAAAACTAAGAGTTGACTAGGGAGATCGGTCTAAGAAGGCAACGTCATGAAAGATATGCGGAAGAGCAAGCCCAAGGTCAAGAAGACAAAGGAGAGAATGCCGAGCCTGAGAACCAATCAAGAGGTACCACTTCACGGATGGTGCCACATTTGGAGAGAGAGAGAGAGAGATGGATCAAATGAGGAAGGTTATGGATGAAATGAGGGAGAACATAAGAAGGACGAACCCTGTAGACGACTTAGTTCATCGAACAGACTCCCCTTTCACGGCTTCCATCAATAGTCACCCCTTGCCTCTTAAGTTCAAAATGCTTTCTTTGGACTCGTATGATGGAACACGTGACCCATGTGATCATATTGCAACTTTCAAGACTACAATGCATCTTCAGGAGGTTTCAAACGAAATCATATGTAAGGCCTTCCCTACAACCCTTAAAGGACCAGCACAAGTGTGGTTTAGTAAAATACCTCCCAACTCGGTGGGTTCTTTTGAAGAATTGAGTAAGCTATTTGTCAACAATTTTATCGAAGGACAAAGACACAAGCACTCCTCGTCCAGCCTGTTAACTATAGAGCAAGGGAAAATGAAAGATTGCGGTCCTTCATTACTCGCTTCAATAAAGAAGCCCTAATGGTAGACGAGATGGACGACAAGCTGTTATTGGCTGCCTTCCATAATGGAGTTAATTCAGATTTGTTCATCCATAAGCTATATGAGCAGGAATCTTAAACTATGGCTGAACTCATCCATTCAACCCAGAATTTCATGAATGCGGAAGATGCAATCATAGCCAAGAAGAGGAAGAAAGCAGAATGTATGGAATTAGATCCCTCTCGTCATACTGAGCATGGTCCTTGTCCAAAGAAAGCTCGGACAAGAGAAAAGAAGGATCGAGATAATAGGAAGACGGGCTCGTCCTCAGGAAGAAGTCAAAATTACATGCCCTTAAACGCTCCACTTGATCAAGTACTTATGCAAATCAAAGATGATCCTTCCTTGAAGTGACCAGAGAAAATGAAGGGAGACCCTAACAAGCGCAATAAGAATAAATATTGTCACTTTCATAAAGATCATGGGCATGATACGGGTGAGTGTTATGACTTGAAGCAGCAGATAGAGAATCTTATCAGGCAAGGAAAGTTGAGGCATTTCGTAGGAAGGGATCATAAAAATAAGAAGTTGAAGGGAAAGATGGAAGAATCATCATGGCCTCTACTTGGAGAAATAAGAGTTATCATAGGAGGGACTTCAACAGGGCAGTCTTCCAAATCAAAGAAGACGTATCTCAAAGTGATACAAAACGTCCAACTCTCTAAACGATCACCAAGGACAAGGGGGACAGACAAGCCAACCATTTCATTCACAGACGAGGAAGCCGAAAGAATCCATCATCCACATGACGATGCAATTATCATAACCTTACTTATCGAGGATTACACAACCAGAAGAGTTTTGGTGGATAATGGAAGTTCAGCAGATATATTGTATTGCCTCGCCTTCTAGCAGATAAGGCTGGGACGAGATCAACTTCGTCCAGTATGTTCACCATTAATAGGATTTGGAGGGATGAAAATGTAGCCTGTGGGCACCATTACATTGCCTGTGGTGGTGGGATCATACCCACAGCAGATAACCAAGGAAGTGAATTTTTTTATGGTGGATTGTTCATCCTCATACAATGTCATTATTGGAAGGCTAACCTTAAATAGTTGGAAGGCAGTAACATCTACCTGCCATCTATAAGTCAAATTCCTTACGGAGTACGGTATAGGACAAGCACAAGGAGATCAGTTGGCAGCTAAAGAATGTTACTTAGCCATGTTGGCTATGGACGAGCACGTACAGACAATGAGTATTGAGGAGAGAAGGATTGTTGCAGAACCCACTAAGGTACTGGAAAAGAAGATGATCACAAAAAATTCACCAGAATTGGAACAGGCATGAAGGAAAAGACGAAGTAAGACCTCGTCCAATTTTTAAGGAAAAGTATCGATGTTTTTGCATGGAGTCATGAAGATATGCCAGAAATTGACCCAAGTGTAATTACTTATCGATTGAATGTATACCCCTCTTCCAAGCCGATTCGTCAGAAGAAGAGGGTATTTGCTCCTGAGCGAGACAACGCTATCAAGGAAGAGGTCCAGAACTTAACCACAACGTAATTTATTCGGGAGGTCTATTAACTAGATTGGTTAGCCAATGTAGTGATGGTCAAGAAGGCGAATGGTAAGTGAAGGATGTGTGTGGACTTCACTGATTTGAACAAAACTTGCTCTAAGGATAGTTATCCTTTGCCACGCATTGATCAGTTGGTGGATTCCACAGCTGCCCATCAATTGCTAAGCTTCATGGACGCTTTCTCGGGATATAATCAGATAAAGATGGACGAGGTAAACTAAGAAAAGACGTCCTTCATTACTAGTCAAAGTTCACTTTGCTATAAGGTAATGCCTTTTGGTCTGAAGAACGTCGGGGCAACTTATCAAAAGTTGGTTAATCACATGTTCCGTCCACAAATAGGACTAAATGTAGAAGTGTATGTGGACGACATGCTTGTAAAGAGCTTGGATGAAGAAAGACATCTGGAAGACCTCCAAGAGACCTTTGAAACGCTTAGACGATACAAAATGAAGCTGAATCCAAGTAAGTGTGCGTTCAGGGTGTCGTTAGGAAAGTTTCTTGGATTCATGGTTTCACAAAGGGGGATTGAAGCAAATCCAGATAAGATCCAAGCCATATTGAACATGGAACCACCAAAGAATATCAAGGAAGTCCAATCCTTCACTAGAAGAGTTGCAACTCTAAACAGGTTTGTTTCAAAAGCCACAGATATATGTTTACCATTCTTCAAAGTTCTCAGGAAGGCATTTGAGTGAACAGACAAGTGTCAAAAGGCCTTCCAGGATCTTAAAAACTATCTCACCATGGCTCCATTGTTATGCCCATCCGTGCTAGGAGAAGAATTGTATTTGTATTTAGTGGTATCCCCACATGCCGTAAGTTCAGCTTTGATCAAAAAAGAAGGGAAGATGCAGAAGCCTGTGTATTATACAAGTCGAGCACTTAGGGGAATGGAAGGACGATATCCGCTAATGGAAAAATTGGCTTTTGCAGTAGTAACAGCTTACAGAAAGTTGAGGTATTACTTCCAAGCCTATGTCATCAACGTCATGACGAACCATCCACTCAAGAAAGCAATGAACAAGTTGGAAGCCGCAAGATGACTGATCCAATGGGCAGTCGAGCTCAGTGAGTTTGACATCAGGTACCAACCAAGGAATGCAATAAAGGCTCAAGCTCTAGCAGATTTCATTGCAAAATTCACTCCAAGTTATGAAAACTTAGACGAAATGGAAGGCAATAAAAAATGGGTCGTCCATGTTGACGGTTCGTCTACACAATAAGCAGGAGGAATATGAGTTGTTTTATAATCCCCGAAGAGAGATAAATTGAAGCACAAGGTTCGTTTGCAAGATCAAACAACCAACAATGAAGTAGAATATGAAGCCCTTCTTAAAGGACTAGAGTTAGCTAGGTCCATAGAGGCAGAGTCAATACTCGTCCTGGGGGACTCTCAGTTGATCATAGGCCAAGCAAATGGAACATATGAAGCCAAAGAAGAACAAATGAAGAAATACCTGGATAAGGTGGTATGTCTTGTGAAGAAGTTTAAGGAAGCTGATTTCATTCAAATCCCAAGGGAAGAGAACATGGAAGCAAACACCTTGGCGAAGGAAGCCTCAACGAATGAAGCAATGGACGAATTTGATGAAATTCAATATATGCCTATCATAGATCTTCCAAGAGTACTACAAATAGGAAGTGAAGAAAATTGGATGACCCCAATAGTATCATACCTAAAGGACGGAATGCTTCTAGAAGGGAAAGGCGAGGCCAGAAAACTTAGGATCAAATCAGCTAGATATGTCCTCATAGACGAGGTGCTATACAAAAGAGGTTTTTCTCAACCTTATCTAAGATTTTTAGCTCCAGACGAGGCGAATTATGTGTTGAGAGAAGTTCACGAAGGAGCATGTGGTAACCATTCAGGAGCTAGATCACTCGTCCACAAGCTTATCCGTGCAAGATATTACTGGCAAACCATCCAAGCTAATGCTAAAGCATATGTTAAGTTTTGCAGTCAATGTCAACAATTCAGTAACGTCCCTAGATAACCGTCAGAGTACCTTACCCTAATGATGGCCCTGTGGCCTTTTGCACAATGGGGATTGGATATTTTAGGCCCCTTTCTAACTGGGACTAGACAAATGAAGTTTTTGGTAGCAAGAATAGATTATTTCACTAAGTGGGTGAAAGTTGAACTCTTGGCAAAAATTACACAATAGAATGTCAACAACTTCGTCTGAAAAAGCATCGTGTGCAGGTTTGGGGTACCTAGGGTACTCGTGTTTGACAATGGACGATAATTTGACAACACACCTTTCAGGAACTTTTATGAGCAACTGGGAATCAAAAATCACTACTCCTCACCCTCCCACCCACAGGCCAACAGATAGGCAGAAGTAGCAAACCGATCCTTGTTGAAAATCATCAAGACTCGGTTTTAAGGGGCAAAGGGAGTATGGCCAGATGAATTACCGGGTGTTTTATTGGCTTACAGAACAACAGTGAGAACCCCCACAGGGGAAAATCCTTTTAAACTAGCCTATGGAAGTGAGGCAGTCATGCCTGCAGAATTGCACATGGTCAGCCTTAGGGTGATGAAATATCAAGATGAAGAAAATAAAGAACAACTTCGTCTTAAGCTCGATCTTATAGACGAGGTGAGGATGGACGCGGAGTAGAGAATAGCAAGGTACAAAAATCTTATGGCAAAGCACTATGATGCCATGGTGAAACCCAAGTGCTTCAACATTAGGGATCTCGTCCTAAAAAGGGTTTCCTTGGCAACAAGAAACCCAGCCCATGGGAAGCTAGGGCCAAATTGGGAAGGACCTTATAGGGCTATTAACTGCAAGAGGCAAGGATCCTACTACTTGGAAGCCTTGGATGGACGGAGGTTAGAACACCCTTGGAATGTTGAGCACCTAAGGAAGTACTATCAATAAAGGATGACCATGGACAAAGATGACCACGAATGAACGCTATGGATGGGTGAAGTAATTTGTTGTTTTCTTGTGTTTGTTTATGTTTACTACTACTACTGTGTGTTTTAAGTGTTTTAATAATCCCCTAAAAGGTGCATTAGTTTTTGACTTTTGTGCTATTCATGGACGAAATTGTGTTGTATAAATATTTTAAATTCCCTAAGGCACTAGCTTTTAAGCATGTGCCAAGCCTGTGGATGAATGTTTACGTACAGTTTGGATTTTCAAATATATATAATGATGTGTTTTCAAATACATGTGATGATATGAGAATCCTCCATTTTTGTGATTTCATTCAAAATAATCCACCAAAAGGAAGGAGTAAGAACAAACAAAATCCCTGGACGCAAGGATGTATCATCTATAAGCTTTCCTTGAATAAAGGATAAAGTGAGGGAAAATAAACCTAAGGTATATCCGTCTAAGCACAAGACGAGGTAATACCCAAGGTAAATTTGTCTAAACATGGACGAATAAAATGTGCATACAAAAGTATCTCAAGCCCATGGATGAATCTAGCCAGCCAAACAATCCGATTCACGGACAAGTAATGGCTGGGAACATCTTTTACTAAAGACGAATAAATGATCTTCCTAAGTATGATCGAATGAAGCTGGCAAAAAAGAAATGCCATTCATGGATGAGCCGCACCTATAAAGGGCAAAGGCTAAGCATGAAGGGTTTATTTTGTTTTGAACGATGTAAGTAAAGATTCGTCCACATGCTCAAGACAAGATAGTGTCACCATAAATGGGCGAACCCAACAGTCACAAAAATAGCATGGACGACATAAATAAAAGTCGTTCATAAAGCTTATGGCATATTCAAACACAATAAATGGTGAAAATGAAAAGCATACATTCATTCATTCAAACAAGGGTAGACGACCACCGTCCAAAAACCCTTAGAAGTAATGCCAATAAAAGTGATTATGCATAAAACTCGTCCATAAATTCGGACAAGAGAATTGTACTTAGATAAAGCCCAAAACAACGGGCATTCCCAACAAGATTAAATAATAAATTTTCTAAGGAAAAAGTAAATTCACTTGGATAGACCGCTAAGAGCATTGTCTCCAGACTTTGGATCATCTTGGGTCACTTTGTTATTACCATCATCCACCACATTGATGTCCTCAAAACTCGTCGCAAGCAAGGAACTCTCAGTGGCAAGGGGAATCTTAAAGGCATCAAAGTCCAAATCAAGGAAAGCCTCCTTGGCATCAGCACAGAAATCCTCATAGCCAGCTGTATAGTGACTGTCTAGATGATTCTTGTACTTACCAAACTTCTTAAAAGCTGCAAAGGCTTCTTCACGGGCCCCCTCCAAGGACGAGGTGAACTTTGAGACTTGTCCCTCCAAATGGGCAATGCGAGTCTCTTTTTCAATAGCATCTGCTTTAAGTTCCTCAACCTCATTTTTCAGCTTTGTCTCTATTCCTTGCAAACGATTGAGATCTTCAGTCAGTCTGATCACCTTCCCCTTTTTCAATAAAACTTCTTTGTTCAGCTCTTTGGTTTTCTCCTTAGCCATATTAGCTTCTGCACAAAGCTCCTTGGCCTGGCGGGATGCTGTGTAAAACTTTGACATAGCCTATGAATGGAAGGAAAGTTATAAATTTTGTTTAAAACTTGAAAAAAACAGAACAAAGACGAATGAAATTTATATACCTTAAAGAGGTCATGGATGGCGGAACGTTCAAAGTCTTTCATTGATATATTATAACATGAATTTACTTCATTGTCAGTGATTATTCCCTTAAATGTCTTCCACGCATAACTCTCATCCATCACCAAGTTAGGAGGACATTCAGACGGCTTTGAGGGATGAGCCTTGCGAGGAGCTTTGGTTGGAGGGGGAGGATCAGTTTGGACAAGTGGAACTATTTGGATGGGCACCACATTGATCACAGGGTCGTCCAGGTCTACCGTCAGAGTAAATTTTGGGACTTTGGGAAGAGAGGCCTCGCTAGATTTTTGTTTCTTAGGACCTCGACGACTTGGAAGGTCAACAAGGTCCACTGAACTAGATATGGACTTAGGCGGTCAACAAGGTCCACTGAACTAGATATGGACTTGGGCTTTCTCTTCCCTTTTGGGCAACAGGCTTTTGGACTACTGAAGGTGTGATAGTGTCTTCATCACCACTTGCAATGGTCTTTTCCCTATTCTCTTTCATGGTAGCCATTCTTGCGACGAAGAAAATAAAGTTAAAAAAAATAGACGATATTTACTTCGACGAGTAGTTTCTTTGTGACCAAGGTTTTCAGCAGTGGGTACTGGGCTAAGTCCCCAAGTAGCTAGGCGACCAAGAGTCACTAGACTAGAAGGATCTCCCAGGGAAGGCATGAACCTGGTCAATGCGATCCAAATAAAACTTGTCCAAACGTGGACGAGCAACAACTGCATCAATAGAGAAAAAAGGTTAGACGACTGAAAGTTAGAAAATAAAATAATAAAAAGAAATGGAATGGAAAGAAGACATGCCATTAGGACGAAGGCGACCTAGAGGGCTAGTAAAAGGAGGGAAGGGGGCATTACTCACATCAACTAGGTCCCCAGCCCAATTTCCAAAAATAATAAAAAATTCGGTTTTCCAAAGCTTATCAGACGAGCTACGACCCTTTATTAAACTAAAGTGAGGGCCCCTAGATGAGAACTAGTAAAAACTAGCGGACTTTTTTTTATCTTTGAGGGCTTGTAACAGTAGAGGAACTCGTCCATTGTAATTGGACGGTCCCCTTCCAGCGCCTCACGCCATAGCACTTGCATGGCAACTATCATCCTCCAACCATTGGGGTTGAGCTAGTTAGGTCCAATACCCAACCTATGGAGAAAATCTCTACAAAAAAAATTTAAGGGAAACCTAAGACCAGCTAAAAGGTAAGAAGTATATACTCCTAAGCCAGAAGAATGAGAACAACACCATTCTCCTTCTTCAAGTAGATGAGGCTTAAATTCCTTAGGGATCTAGTATCTATCTACAAGGATTTTTAATTTAAGCATGTCTAAAGTGGACGCTACTTCAAGGGCACAACTATAAATCACATTCTCCTCTTCCTCCTCCTCCTCGTCCTGAAAGTGGCTAGGTGGCTCTCTAGACGAGCTAGTCCCAACTCCAAAAGACATCCTATGTTGCATCTTCTAGAATTCCTCTAAAGGCATACCAAGAACCCCAGAAGAATAATGCTCGTCTGAGGAGCTATCACTACTGCTTGTGCTACCCTCACCACTCTCATAACTACCTCTACTCTCAGGATAAACATCCTGGTACTCATCTATCGCCCTTTCCAGACTACTACTAGACGAAGACATAACTAATTGGAAGAAAGATAAAGACGAAGGCCTAAGGATGAGAGGAAATACCTGACGAAACTAGGACGAGGACTAGACGAGGCTCATAGATGAGATGGCAGAAGAGAAATTATGAGAAAGGTGAAGGGTAAGAGAGAGAATGTACCTATTTATAGGGCCCAAAAGTAGGGTCAGAAAGTGACGCGAACCATCCAGGAAGTGACACGTGGCAGCTTCTTTGAAAAATGAAATCGACGTAGCAAGCTAACCAACAAAATCACGACACGTTGCAGTTTCTTTGAAAAATGGAATCAACGCAGCGAGCTAAGCAACAAGATCACGACACGTGGCACAATTTAAAATAATTCAAGTACGATCAAAATCATAAAAGCACGCGTTAAATTTCCACATTATTCTGGACGACCCTTGGACAAGGGGGCAACTGATGATGAAGAAAAAAAAATTATCTCTAGCTCATCCATAGTGGTTGTCCAGGAGCCAAGGGCCATGTATTCGAAGAGGTCGTCCACAGGGAAAATTCCTATAAACGATCACATAACACTTAGAAAATTCTCAATAAGGGATTTTACCGAAATATGTTGAAGATTCAGACCACACAGTGCTTTGGAATGAGAACAAAGCCCTTATTTATCGCCATAACTTCCTCACAAATACCTAACTTCCAACAATAGTTATAGTGGACAAGATTAGAGGTTATAACTCCTATAACCGTTGTGGAGGTTATGTCTAAACTTACTAATTCCCACAAATTTTGGGGAAGTTACCAAGCGAAAAATCGCTCCAAGGCCCTTTATATAAGGACTCACCTACATCAAACCAAAGTAAGTTTTCTGAAATTGATTCCTCAAAAATTAGAACTCTATTTTTCAGAGAAAGGCTAATTTAATCATTGATCGCCTTTTGATAGTGTGTTCTTCCTTTTCAGGTTTTCCAAGTGAATCATTATTTCACTGAAGCCTAGAACATTCAGCCTACTGATTCTGTGCAGTATCAGCTATCATTCAAATTGTTAAAAAAAGCACCTAAAAGAAAAAAATACTCTCCACTGATTGCATGAATGAATTTCAAATGTGGGTTTTTGGTGGATCTATTTTGTTGTGGCCTTTATGGGTTGCTCTATTGTAGGCACCCGGTGGTGGATTTCATCTTAGTTGCGGTTTGGTGGCAACTTGAATTTGATTTATGTGCATGTGCTATGTTTGGTAGGCGGGGGAAAGAACCAAGTTTCTCTTCAAACTTTTCATATATTTCTATTTTGGGTGTGAATTTTGAAAATCTAACCATTTAATTTCATGTTCCTTATGTTCTTAATAGGCATATCAAATTTTGTTCAAATTGGATATTATTTACTATTTGATCAATTAACTTATTTTTTATATACAACTTTAGATTACAAAAACTTGAAATTATAACATTTATTTGATGACATAGCAATTGATCTTTGATTTTCTTGAAATTTTGTAAGCATTAAAGATGTAATAAGAACATGCAATCTAACGGTTAGATTTTTAAAATTCACATTCAATATAAATATATATGATGAGTTTGTAGGGTTTCTATCCAAACTAGTTTGGAAAGAAACTTTATTCGCGGGGGAAATTGTATGTACCATCTTTGGTTCCAAGAAAGTGAAAGAAGCTATATCATTGTTATGTTATGTGGCCAAAAAATGGGGGTGTTTCACTTTCATGATTTTATCAAATTTGGGGAATATCTCTTTCACAATATCTTGGATAAATTCAAACTCATGCTTGCAAAGAAGAGAGACAATCAAGCAATACAACTGAATCACTGATATTACCCTCCACATCCCAAAAGAAAGCATATCTTTAGTGTTAAGCTCCATTTAGTGTTAAGTTCCATAGTGCATTACCCTCAAATCTTGCAAATCTCACATCGAGAAGAAGAGAACTAAATAAATGCAAGTACTCATACACGACAATAGTAATTCCAAAATCCAAATAATTGAGAATAGAGTAATGAGTTACTGTTGGAGCAATATATATATATATATATATATAATTCTATTAGAATAGAGTTAGAATTTTAGTTTCAAGGGTAAGAATAAAAGACATAGTTTGACATAATATTGCTTCAAAAAATGTTAATTAATATAAGTATTGAAAGGGAGAAAATACAAGCTAGGATGCCTATTGTGATTGTACGGGCCGGCTACAGTCCGCGGACGTAAGGATAGACGAGCCCGTCATTTGGACGGGGCCTTAAGTGGACGAACCTAATACAGACGGAGCGAAGAAAGATGGGCTGGTTGGCCATGGGCCTGTTGGACCCCTTAGTGGGAATATTTTGGCCCATTCTCGTAAGGCCCCAAACAGAGTCCTTGCGCTACTTGGACTCTAGAAATCTCATATATTTGGTAAAGATCTTCCCTATAAGGAGAAGATCTGTCCACCACATTTCGGACTCTAAAAAGGATGACTCCTATAAGGAAAAGACTTAGATGCCAAGTCTAAGAGGAAAAACTTTCGACTACTATAGAAGCCCCAATACTCTCATCAATAGAGGTACGCATTATTTTACCCTCTCTAGCACTCTATAGTTGTGAGAATACTTTCTGACTTGACCTTCGGAGGGTATTTGGCCAGCACCACACCGGTGCCCTTTGATAGGTTTTCTCCTTTGTCTTGTGTAGGTTAACATCGAGCGTGAAGGCATTGTATGACTCACTGGTGAATTTCTCAGCTTCATCAGTTGGCGCCGTCTGTGGGAACGTGAGAAGAAAGCAGTCAGACGTTGCTTCATCCCTGAGACAGAAGGGTTGCATGGTGCTCACTCGTTCGATGGCAACAACCAATGACATCCAAGGAGAGGAACTACCTACGACCGCACTCGAAAGACAGGTTCGGACCCTCATTGCGGCCGTGGAGCGTCTCACCAAACAAAATCATGACCTAGAAGAATAGCTGCGTCAAAGAAACACGGCACCCCACAACCGGAGGGAGGATCAGGAAGGTACTAGCGCCATGCAAAGAGACCGAGAAGGGCCTGAAGGGAGCAACGCCCCAAGCAGGCCAGAACGACAGAACACGAGCCTCCCATCCCTCATGGATGCGACTCCTCCGCCTATGTTCACAGAGATGCAGGCGATGAAAGAATAGATGGAAGTCATGATGAACGCCCTAAAGGGACGAGTGTTCAGCGACCTGGACGACCTAGTGAACCAGACTGACTCTCCATTCACCGGCCCCATCAATTCCTTCCCCCTACCACACAAGTTCCGAATGCCGCAAATAGAGAGCTATGATAGGGTCAAGGATCCCCTAGACCATCTAGAGACATTCAAGACCTTAATGCATCTACAAGGGGTACCGGACGAAATCATGTGTAGGGCCTTCCCAACCACACTGAAGGGTCCCGCGAGGATTTGGTTCAGTCGGCTAACGCCGAACTCCATCAGCACTTTCAAAGAATTAAGCGCTCAGTTTACCTCGCACTTTATAGGGGGACACAGGTACGAGAAGTCCACGGCATGCTTAATGAGCATCAGGCAGAGAGAAGACGAGACACTAAGATCCTACATAACTCGCTTCAATAAGGAAGCGCTCTCAATCGATGAAGCCGACGACAAAATACTGGTGGCAGCTTTCACAAACGGGTTGCGGAAGGGCAAGTTTTTGTTTTCACTATACAAAAACGACCCCAAAACCATGTCAGAAGTACTCTACAGGGCCACCAAGTACATGAACGCGGAAGACGCGCTACTTGCACGGGAGGAAAGGCCCAGGAAAAGGGAATGCCAGGTGGACGTGCGTCAGGATCAAGGGCAGAAAAGACCAAGGACAGGAGACAGAAGGGACGAAAGGCGCCCTAAGCCCCCGGACGGAAGGTTCACAAGTTTCACCCCTCTGAACGCCCCGATTGACCAAGTTTTGATGCAAATCAAAGACACTGACATTCCCGGGAAAACTAAAGAGCGACCCAAGCAAACGGCCGCGAGACAAATATTTTCGTTTCCACCGAGATCATGGCCACGACACAGCCGATTGCTACGACCTGAAGCAAGAGATTGAAGCCCTCATTAGACAAGGGAAGTTGCAGAAGTTCGTCAACAAAGAGAGAGCGAATCACAATCGCCAAGAGCCGGCCCCTCGACGAGATAACGAACGTCCTAAACCCCCCATCGGAGACATAAGGATGATAGTGGGAGGGACCGCAGCTACAGGTTCTTCCAAAAAAGCTCGAAAAACGTACCTCAGATTGGTCCTGAACGTCCCTCTAACAGGCTCGAGGCCTAATACCACACGGGTGGAGAGCCCTATCGTTGGATTCAC
Organism: Quercus cerris; assembly: GCA_963669245.1. NCBI lineage: Eukaryota > Viridiplantae > Streptophyta > Magnoliopsida > Fagales > Fagaceae > Quercus > Quercus cerris. The sequence continues at coordinate 23,341,162 of OY770012.1, forward strand.
CGAAGAAGACGGAAGGAGACTCCATCATCCGCATGACGATGCGCTGGTCGTCAACATACGTGTGGGGGACTACAACGTCCACCGAGTACTAATCGACAACGGCAGCTCAGCAGACATTCTATACTATCCAGCATTCCAGCAAATGGGGATAGACAGAGCACAATTGATGCCGGCGAGTGCTCCACTTGTCAGTTTCGGGGGGACAAGGGTATTCCCAATAGGCTCCATCACACTCCCTGTAACGGTGGGCGATTACCCGCAAGAACTCACTAGGAATGTAATGTTCTCGTGGTGGACTGCTCCTCCGCTTACAATGGTATTCTCGGACGACCCACACTTAACTCATGGAAAGCAGCAACATCAACATACCACCTAATGATCAAGTTCCCAACGGACTATGGGATTGGGGAATTACGAGGGAATCAGGCAACCGCCCAAGAATGCTATATTGCCATGCTAGAAATGGAAGATCATCATCAGGCAATGTGCATAGAAGAGCAACGGACGGTCGCAGAACCGGTCGAAGAGCTGAATGAGATAACGCTCAACGAATCCAAACCAGAGCGGACGACCAGAATAGGAACATTGGCTTGCCAGCCTATGCGTCAGGCCCTCATAACATTCCTCAAGAGGAACCAAGACGTTTTCGCATGGAACCACGAAGACATGCCCGGGATCGATCCCTTTATCATAATACACAAGCTGAACGTGAACCCTTCAACCCCACCCGTCCGGCAGAAAAAGCGAGTGTTCGCTCCCAAACGGGACAGAGCAATAGCGCAAGAGGTCGGAAAACTACTTGAGGCAGGTTTCGTTAGGGAAGTATATTACCCGAAGTGGTTGGCGAACGTGGTCATGGTCAAGAAGGCTAGTGGAAAGTGGCGAATGTGTGTCGACTTCACGGACCTTAACAAAGCGTGCCCAAAGGACAGCTACCCCCTCCCGCAAATAGATGCGCTGGTCGACTCCACGGCCAGACACCAGCTCCTAAGTTTTATGGATGCCTTCTCAGGCTATAATCAGATCAAGATGGAGGAATCTGATCAAGAGAAAACGTCCTTCGTCACCAGCCAAGGCCTCTTTTGCTATAAGGTGATGCCATTCGGACTCAAGAACGCTGGGGCAACGTACCAAAGGTTAATGGACAAAATGTTCGTACACCAGATAGGGAGGAACGTACAAGTCTACGTCGACGACATGCTGGTCAAGAGCCCACTCGAAAAAGATCACCTGAGCGACCTCCAGGAGACATTTGATACCCTACGGTCATACAACATGAAACTGAATCCGGGCAAGTGCGTATTCGGAGTAACAGCGGGAAAATTCTTAGGTTTTATGGTGTCCCAAAGAGGAATAGAGGTCAATCCAGAGAAGATACGGGCTATCATGGAGCTAGAACCGCCAAGGACAGTAAAGGACGTACAGAGCTTGAACGGCAAAATTGCTGCTTTGAACAGGTTCGTCTCAAAAGCAACGGACAGGTGTCTACCGTTCTTCTTCGTCCTAAAGAAATCATTCAAGTGGACGGATGAGTGTCAGAAGGCATTTGAAGATCTGAAGAAATACCTCGCCTCACCACCCTTGCTCAGCCTGTCCAAGCCAGGAGAAGACCTCTACTTATACCTAGCAGCTTCGCAGGTGGCAGTAAGCGCGGCCCTAGTAAGAGAAGAGGAAGGAACTCAGCGACCCGTCTATTTCATAAGCAGAGGGTTCTGAGGGGCTGAAGAATGGTACCCCCACATGGAAAAGCTCGCCTTCGCACTGATAACCGCACCCCGAAAACTGAAACCGTACTTCCAAGCCCACAGCATCATCGTCCTGACAAATCAACCCCTAAAAAGAGCAATGAGCAGCCCCAAAGCGGTCGGACGAATGGCCCTATGGGCGATAGAGCTGAGCGAATTTGACATACATTACCGACCACAAACCGCAATAAAGGGCCAAGCAGTGGCAGACTTCATCGCCGAATACACGCAAACGGAGCAGCAGGAGCCACAAGCCCTCAGACAATGGAACATCCACACGGATGGATCATCAAACAGGCAAGCTGGTGGCGCCGGGGTAGTAATTCAAACCCCTGACGGTGATAAAATCGAGTGTATAATTCGGCTGGACTTCCCGACAACCAATAATGAGGCCGAATATGAGGCATTGGTGGCAGGACTAGACCTGGCGAAAGCAGCAGGCGCCGAGGCCATGGTTGTGCATTGCGATTCGCAGGTAATAGTCAGTCAGATTAGCGGCGCCTATGAGTGTAGAGGGGAAAAGATGAAGAAATACTTGGAAGAGGTCAGGAGACGGATCGACACCCTCCAGGTCACATTCGTCCAAATCCCAAGGGAGGAGAACGAATGTGCTGACCGGCTCGCGAAAGCCGCCTCCGCAGAGGTCATGATGACCCCCGATCAGGTATTGTCGTTCATCCAGAATTCCTTAATCATTAACAGTAGGGCAGAAGTGCAGGAAGTAAACCCATAATACAATTGGACTACGCCACTAACGGCCTACCTGAAGGAAGGCACGCTACCAGACAACAAAGACGCAGCAAGAAAACTGAAAGTCCGGGCTTCGCGATTCATAATAATCAATGACGTCTTATACAAGAGGGGATTCTCACGACCATACCTAAGGTGTTTGGGGCACGAGGAAGCAGACTATGTAATAAGAGAGGTCCATGAGAGTATCTGCGAAATCCATTCGGGGGCGCGCGGTCTTTAGTACACAAACTTATCCGGGCAAGATACTATTGGCCTACAATGCAAAAGGACGCACAAGCCTATGTCAAGACTTGCGACAAATGTCAAAGGTTCGGTAACCTAATTAGGCAACCAACCGAAGAATTGACACCCATGATGGCCCCTTGGACGTTTGCCCAATGGGGGTTAAACATCATGGGCTCTCTCCTGACGGCTGCGCGACAGCTGAAATTTCTGGTGGTAGGGATCGACTACTTCACTAAGTGGGTAGAGGCGAAAGCTCTAGCGATTATCACGGAGAAAAACATCAGGAGTTTCGTATGGAGAAATATCATATGCAGATTCGGGATACCAAGGGTACTCATCTCCGATAACGGAAAACAGTTTGACAACAAGGCATTCCAAGATTTCTGCTCGAAATTAGGCATCAGAAATCACTACTCATCACCCGCACATCCGCAGGCGAATGGGCAAGTTGAAGTCACGAACCAGTCCCTGCTCAAAATCATCAAGACCCGGCTCGAGGGGGCAAAAGGCATCTGGCCCGATGAGTTACCAAGTATCTTATGGGCATATCACACAACGGCAAGAACACCCACGGGAGAAACACCATTCAGGCTAGCATACGGGAGCGAGGCTGTCATTCCAGCAGAGATAGGGCTTACAACTTATCGAGTGGAGAGCTACAATGAAGACAAGAACGAAGGGGCTTTGCGGCTACAGCTAGACCTAGTCGACGAAGTCTAGGCTACAGCTGAACAAAGGATGGCCCGATACCAAAACCTCATGGCAAAATACTACAACTCCAAAGTCAGACACAGAGACTTTCAGATCGGGGACCTTGTGCTACGGAAGGTAATGGGAGCGGCTAAAGATCCTTCACAAGGAAAACTTGGCCCAAACTGGGAAGGACCTTACAAGATCTCGTCTTGGCAGAGGAAGGGGACCTACCACCTCGAAACCATGGACGGGCGGAAATTGCAACACCCGTGGAATACAGAGCACCTACGGAGATACTACCAATAAAGACGACATAAAAGGGCATCAACCCCTCCCCCCCCCCAACTTTCCAGTTTATTTCTAAAGTTTTCAGTAGTTTTGCTTTGAACAACTATTTCCATTTATTTTTCTTTACCTTTACTTTGAACAAATCTCTCTACCAGTGCCTTTTTAAGCCCAAGGGGCAGACACCTTTTTTCCTATAAAGATTTCTTTCAGACTCTACTAAATTTTTCCTACTTAATCCTGTTAATTCAATATCAGACGGTTAAAAATATTGTCCACAAGATGGACGGATCATCCCAAGAGGATGAAAACCTTAAAGTCCAGATAATAGACGGACCAGTAAGACTGTCCACAAGATGGACGAATCATCCCAAGAGGATGAAAACCTTAAAGTCCAGATAATGGACGGACCAGCAAGATTGTCCACATGATGGACGGATAATCCTAAGAGGATAAAAACCTTAAGTCCAGATAGTGGACGGATCAGTAATATTGTCCACATGATGGACGGATCATCCCAAGAGGATGAAAACCTTAAGTCCAAATAGTGGACAGATCAGTAATATTGTCCACGTGATGGATGGATCATCCAAAAAGGTTGGTAGCTACTAAGTCCAGATAATGGACGGACAAGTAATAGCGTCCACAAGTGGTCGGATCATCCTAAATGGATGGTAACTACTAAGTCCACATAATGGACGGACCCAAAATAACGTCCGCAAGTTGGATGAATCATCCAAAGAGGATGGAATAAGCTAAGTCTACACAATGGACGGGCTCAAAAATAACAACCACAAGATGAACGGGTCATCTCAAAGGGTGATAGTACTTAGAATTCAGGCTAAACCCACGTACTAAACGGACCAGTCTAAAACAAATGGTATTTCTATAAGTCCCACAAATCATCTTGAGAGATGACGACCCATGGTTAAACGATTAATGAACGGAGTAATCGTATAAGCGGAACGAAGTTCATTTTTACATAAAAATATGCTTTAAAATAAAAACATGCATTCCATAAAGATAAAACAAAGGTCAACAGACCTTGCAGAATGTAAACATACTGAATGGTCAATATATATATAAACCCCATAAATATGACGGGTATTAAAAATTGTTCCACACTTGATTAAAAAAAAAAAAAAAAAAGGAATAATTAGCAAAACTAAACTATTACAAATCAGCTCCCTCTCCCTCTTCAGCTGAACGGTCCCCAACATCCTTGGCCTGGCTGTCCGCAACAGTTTGATCTATAGGAGCTTCGCGGACAGGGACGTTCTCGTTGAAAAGAGCATCAGTATCTTCCGACTGAACGGGCTGGACGGTTGACAGCTCGGGGGCAGTGACGGTGACGGTGGATAAGTCTATATCTGGGTACAACGCCCTTACCTGACGGAGAGCATCGTCGAACCCGTCGTTATAAACAAGACTCAGCTTCACAATGAGGGCGTCGGAGTCACAGTACTCGCGTACAGCATCCTCCTTAGCCTGACGGACCTCATTGCCTTTCTCCACCAGGGCTCTCTTCAGACGGTCCGTCTGCTGGATAGACTCGTCCCGGGCCGTGTCGACCATCTTTAGCTTCTTCTCCTGGACGACCTTCTAGGCCCTGAGATCGAGCAGCTCCTCCTCCATCACCTTGGCTTTCTCACGAATCCGGCCAATGGTCGTCTCATGATTGAGACACCGTCCCATCATGCCTTTCATCATGATCATAGCTTGAGGGACAACAAAAATGCATAAGTAAAATGTTTAAAGGCAGAAAATGGTGAATGGATGGACCAAAGACGACGGAGTAATTACCTGAGCAATGTTGAAGAGGCCCGTCTCCCCCATCGCCTCCGTTGAGTGATTCTCCAGATCCTCATAGTCGTCGGTAGTAATGATCGACAACAACCTCTCTAGGGCATACTTGGAGTCCTCACAGAGCAAGACGGGTGGCTTCTTTTGGCTGCCAGACGGACCCATCATCAGACCCTTGCCCGCACCATGCTTAGCCGAAGTGACCGACTTATTCCCCTCAGCCATTAAGCCGACGACCGGCTCCAGAGGGACCTTGGTCTGCTTTGGTGGACGGTCACCCTTCGCGGGCAATTTCCTCTTCAGATTCTGCTTGCTAGAGCCCGTCCCTATGAGGTCCTTTCCAACCTCTTTGTTCTTCGCGGCCTGGAGTCTTATAGCTGCTCGCCTTTTTGCATCCTCCATCTTTGAAAAAGGGTAGACAGATTAAGAAATAATAATGATAATGACGGTAAAAACAGGTCATAAGGGTCGACGGACTCACGTAGACGGGTCTGCTTCTCATACTTTAAAGCCGCCGGGGTTGGCTCGGGCCCGTCACAATACTAGTAGATGGTGTTGAGGTTGACAAGCTTGGCCCACGTCCGCTCCTCGGGCTTTGTCTTTGAAAAAATTCTTTCAAGGAAACTGAATTCCTCAAGTGTAATCTGGGGACACTGTCGAACTACATCAAAGAGGACGGACGTTAGAAACATTATAAAAATTATTAAGCTGCACGGAGTCATTTATAACGGGCCATACCGGATGGGTTTAAAATGCCCCAAACTGTGTCAACGGGCATGAAGTCCGTCTCCCCTGGATGACACATCCAATTATCTCCTTCTATGAAAAAGTAGCGGCTCTTCCAGTCTCTATTTGAGTCCGGGGTTTCAAAAATAACTTTCAGGACGGGGCTCCTAGGGACGAAGCTATACATGCCCCTCGACTTGTCTATCTCATCCGGACGGTAGCAATGGAGGAACTCTTTTATCGTAAGTCTTCTCCCACCGTCCGACATGGCTCTGTACAGAACCTCCATCGCGATGAAAACTCTCCAGGCATTAGGAGACACCTGGCTGACGGATATACCTAGGTAGTTTAAGAGTTCGTGGTGTAACGAACTTAACGGAAATCTCAGGCCAGCCTTAAGCACTTGTTCGTACACACCTACTCCGTCAACTCCTTCGTAATAACATTTTTCTAACATGTAGGGTAGACGGAGTGAGATGTGGTCTGGGATTTGGTAACGGACCCTAAGGGTGTTAAAATGGCCTTCCTTGATAGTAGATGTGAAGGCGTGTACCGTCCACTCTGGGAGCATGATGAACTCCCTAAGTCCATCAACTCCCACGACGGACCTAACTATTGGCTCTTCGTCATCAGCTGAACCCTCTTGTATTTCGATCATCTCCAAGCCCTCATTTGTTGAGGACGAGGAGGATGATGACGGACTACTCTCCTCGCTCGGGACGTTGTGGTCTTTGGGACCTGACAGGTATACCTCTTCATAATCCGCCCCGTCACAAACGACCGACTGATTACTCGACGCACTAGACATGGCCTACAGGTAATGACAAAACCTAAGACTCTGACGGGTTTGGAAAGAACGACGGGCACATAAAGTGTAAAAAGAGATAAATAAGAGCTAAAATTAAAAGAGGACGGGTAGGAAATAACTCACCAGAAGATCGAAATAAGCAAGATGTGGCAGGCAACGAGTGTGTGAGTGAATGGACTGTTCTCTGACAGGTGTGACGGACTCGCTCTGACAATTTCTTCTAGCAACAAGTGGAAAAATGAGGGGCAGAGGGGTCGATATTTATAAAGGATGTGCACGGAAGACGAAGCGACACCTCGTTCCAAAACAATGGCCATTGACAAGATGACACTTGGCACAGCTCATTAATGTGTTAACTTCTGATCCAGCAATGTACGGATGAAAGTTCACGGACCTAGGTGTCATGGAAACATGATCGAGATTTTAAATTCGTCACCCCATGGGTCCGTTCTCTTATGCATGACGGACCCATCGGGTGAGGGGGCAACTGAAAGGGAGAAAATACACGCTAGGATGCCTATTGTGATTGTACGAGCCGGCTACAGTCCGCAGACGTAAGGATAGACGAGCCCGTCATTTGCACGGGGCCTTAAGTGGACGGATCTCATGTGGACGGACCTGATACGGACAGAGCGAAGAAAGATGGGCTGGTTGGCCATGGGCCTGTTGGACCCCTTAGTGGGAATATTTTGGCCCATTCTCGTAAGGTCCCAAACAGAGTCCTTGCGCTACTTGGACTCTAGAAATCTCATATATTTGGTAAAGATCTTCCCTATAAGGAGAAGATCTGTCCACCATGTTTCGGACTCTAAAAAGGATGACTCCTATAAGGAAAAGACTTGGATGCCAAGTCTAAGAGGAAAAACTTTCGACTACTATAAAAGCCCCAATACTCTCATCAATAGAGGTACGCATTATTTTACCCTCTCTAGCACTCTAGAGTTGTGAGAATACTTTCTGACTTGACCTTCGGAGGGTATTTGGCTGGCACCACACCGGTGCCCTTTGATAGGTTTTCTCCTTTGTCTTGTGTAGGTTAACATCGAGCGTGAAGGCATTGTGTGACTCACTGGTGAATTTCTTAGCTTCATCAAGTATTAAAATAAATTAAAATCTTAATATCTTAGTTATCAAAAATAAATAAATAAATAAAAATATAAACAAAAAATTAATTTTCACATAAAATATAACTTAATCATAAATTGTATTTTCTACTTAAAGAATATTATAAATTAAAATATAATATCAAAAATCAGTATATATTCTTCAACATAATAACTTATAAAGAGAAATCTAAATATAAGAAATGTAAACAAATAATTTAACTACTGAAGAGTACCTATAAATTTTCAAAAAATTCTATATGTGTTATTAATTATTTTAAGAATGTGCACAAAAATTAATCATGGGTGCAAAAATTAATCTTTCTTTTCTCTAGTTTAAGTCCCCAACTTTCATTTTCAATTATTGCAATTATGTGTACGAAACTCCTAAATAAGGATATGCCGTATTACAATTTTTATTTAAAAATAAAAATAATAAGATAACTTTTACTTTTACTTTTATTTTTATAATTGATAGTTCACTCACATCACGTACCACGTCAATTTTTTTTTTTTTTTAAATTAATGAAATGGGTTTCCCATTATGATTATAGAAGTGTAACCTTTAAAAAACTTATGAAAGAGAAATACATGTGCAAAATAGTTTTTTTTTTTTTTTTTTCCTTCCCATAAGTGAGTTGAGTCCTAAACTAAAATTTTAGAACAATTTGTTGGGCTTGGCAAAGATAGAGGAGTAATTTTTAAATCCACTACAAACTGGTGGAAGAGGATTCTCTTCTTTGTATAACCTTTTGATTCAAAAGTGGAAATTTGTTGTAAATCATTTTAAATTCAAATGAATTCCACATTGAAAAGTGAAAAAGTAAGGAGGTACAATTTCCTGTTTAAAAATGGTAATCCCACATTTAAAAGAAGATAACAATGAGCAATAAATAAAGACTTAGGGTTATACATGTCAAGAGAATCTTACGTCCAAAAGAACTACCCTTATAGTGTTATATTGTTATAGTTTATATAGTATATCAAGTATAAATGTCAAAGGGACTAGTACCCAACCAAAAATAGAGATAGTTGTTGTCAGGTCAAATGCATTAGAATGACATCCTAACAACAAGATACCATATAAATCTCTCGCATGTCAATGATGACGATTATTTAATAATATATACAAATAGAAATAATAACATTAGCATGAATTACCTATCTTGTAAAGGAAATCCAGAAAGATTTGCCACTTCTGTCAAAGTAGCTCTCCATGTGTGAACTTTATCTATATTATCTTTGAAACTTTTTTCATATTCGTCAAAAGCTTATACATAAGTTCCTGTTTGTTTTCGCACCTCAAATTTATCCACATTGTAAAAAATGGGCAAGATTGTTTGCTCCATCTTTTTTTTTTTTTTTTTACATTCCATGATCTTCACAAGTTCATCCAAATATCATATTGAGGATGCATAGTTTTTAGAGAGAATGACAATGGCAAACATTGATTCTTCTATTGCTTTTAAAAGCTCATGTGAAATAGGTTCTCCTCTCTTGAGATTTTTATCATCCCTGAAGGTGATGATGCCCTTCTGTTTCAAGGTAGCGTATAGATGGTCTGTAAAATTCTTGCGAGTATCCTCACCTTTGAAACTTAAAAAGATATCGTATTTCCACTTACGACTAGAAGAAGAGGAAGAAGATGGTTTTTGGCATCCATGATATTTTAGTTAATACTCTTAAAATGATCAAATTGTAACATTTCAAAAACTAATTGATTTGAACTTAAATGGTCACATGCCAAAGGCCTTGTACTTGAATTGGCACCACCCCATGTACAAAGTGCTTGGGGGTCTAGGGGGAAAATGGTTCGAGCTGCAGAGTTAGCAGTATGTTGTAATTATTTCTCCAAAAAAAAAAAACTTAAATGTTAACATCGAAAGTCAAATTAATCATGCCTTAAATCAAATCTTTTAAGCCTTAAAAGATGCAAGGTGGTTAATGTTGAATCAATACAACCTAAGTCTAATAAAGGGAAGACACACATCAATTAATGAAGATTCCACTTTAATTAATAATCCCTTCTTGTTGAGGGTCATTTCTGTAAAGCCAGCCCAACCCAGCGAAGCAGGCAATAAGAGTGGCAGGCATGGAATAAGACTGTTAGGCCCAAGTAGCAGAAAAGGTAGGACACAGGCCCATAACACGAATAAATGGGTCTTGAGGAAGTAAATGGGCCCAAAGGGCCCGGAAAGAAAGAAATGACACACATGGGCAATGTATGTTATGAAAAAGTAAGAATGGGCCGCGGCAGGCCCAAGGCAATGTAAACAAAGAAAGTAGGGGATAATGGCAAGTCCATGAACCCCAAGGATGAGAATGAGGAAATTGGGCCGAGGAAGCCCAATTGAGTTAGTAAATGCCCATGGGATACAAAGTTAGTAAATGGACCAAGGAAGTCCAAAAGAAGTAAATGGGCCGGATAAGCCCAAGTGAAAAGAGAGGGACATTGGAGCTCATGAGCAAGAACACCAGTGGCCATATTAAGCCACTGGGGGAAAGAAAGGAACGGCAGGCCTGAAAAGAGGCCTAGCAGGAACAAATTGCCACGACAGGAAAGGCCAAATAACACGATGGGAAAAGAATTGGGTTGAAAAGAACACAAGGCCCAGTACTCGGCAAAGCCCAGGCCCTATGGGGACAGGAAATCAGAACAGCAACTCGCGGGAAGCCAGAAACGGACAGCAGGCGATGCAAGCAACGTCTCCAGCCCACGGCAGATGCATGAACAGCAGGCAGCCTTCAGACATAAACCACGCGCAAGGCCCAGACACCACCAGCCTGTACCCAGCCAATACAGGACATGGTAGGGTCATGGGTCAGAGGTAAGAGGGCATGGTTTGGAGGTGGGGAGAGGGGAAGACCTGTTTTGAGGTCCTTGCTCAGACTCTTTTAGGGAATACGTCCTGCTAGGATGGCATATCACCCAAAAGAAGCAAGGCTGAGTGGGGACCAATAGGTGCATGCCATGAGGGATAGGAGAGAGAAACATCACCGCAGCAGGACAAGGTGCCGCGGCGGACTAACAGACAAAACGTTGTCTGCGTCTGTGATAGAGGGGCTCGCAGACAGCAGTAAGGGTCTGCGAGTGCGCCCAGACCAGACGAAAAATGGTTAGAGGGTAGAATAGTAAAGAATCGATATCGGCAGGCTCTATAAAAGGGCGCCTCTGCCATGTGCAAAAACAAGATGAGGCACGAGAGCAATACAACGCAACTTTATAAAAAAAAAAAAAACTCTGTAACTTGCTTAGAAAAACAAAGGAGGATAACACTAAAAAATGACCAAAGTGGAAATTACTAAGAAAGGACTAGAAAGGAAAGAGAGAAAGAGAGAAAAAACGGAGCAAGTGAGAGTGGCATGCACCAATAGGCCCCTTCCCTTCTCTCTCTCTCGAATCCCTACTTTCTTCTACAGTTGTTTTGAGAAGCGTCCATTCAAGTCCGCCTCCCTCAAACCTATTAACTTCCACGGCAAGAATCCCGTTTTCCTTTCCTCGGAGGTTAATTGCGTTGAGAAGGGGCGTTCTTTCTCTTTGGCCTTACTCCTGCTGGCCAAACTGAATTTATTTACATAAACTGTGGATTAAATCTTCGTTACCATTTGCCCTTACTATTTATTTGTCAAAAATTGCTAAATGTTATTGTAGTTTGGTCATTTCTTATTAGAAGAACTATCTGGTCATTCCAGAACACATGATTTTGCTTTATCAATTATATCTGCCTGCCGCAAGCTCTTCGCTGGAACAACCCAGTTTGCGGTAAGTACCCTCCTGGTAGACGAGGCATAGTTCGCGCACAAACCGGCTAAGTTGAGTTCCAGTTGGCCCAGTCTCGACTCCTACAACCCAAAACACTTGGGCCTACATTCACGAAGGGCCAGCTCGGCCCAACATAGCAAAAAAAGGCCCAACATTAAATTGGCGACTCCACTGGGGAGTTGAGAAATAGTTTAGGGATAAGAGCCCTCACAAACAGAAGCCTCCAAAGTCCAGAACTACGCGCAACATGAGTGCTGTACCCTCACAAGCAGAGTCCAGGCCTACAACACCCTACCAACCCCAGCCTAATCAGGCAGAAGGTGCTAACGAAATGAAGGCTGAACCCCAACCTCCTCTGAGGATCCCCACAAACAATCCCAACACCTTCATTGAAGTATTGCAGGCCTTACAGCACTCACAACAGCAAATGATGGAAGACATTCGTCAACTAAAAACGGATAGGACAAAAGAAAAAGGAAGTCAGCATGATCCAGAACACGGGGCAGAAGAGACACTAGTAGGTGGTGTCCCACAAAATCTGGATCAACGTTTTATTACTATGGCAGAAGTAGCAACTCTCCTAGAGCAAGAGAGAGCCAGAGGGCCAAAGGAGAGATTCTACGCACGTAGACTCCCATACCCTCTAAGGGTGCTCAGTAAACCATACCCCGAGAGGTATGAACCGCGAGTATTCGCACAATATTACGGCAAAAAGGGAAGTGCTGTTGAGCACGTAAGCAAGTTCATTGATACGCTTGGCCCTTATGCTGCAGACGAGGACTTGTGTCTTCGAGAGTTTTCTAAGTCATTGTGTGACCGGGCTTATACCTGGTACATTGGCTTAAAGCCAGGACCGATCCCAACATGGGATGATATGGTGGATGTATTTTGTACCAAGTATTTCCATGGAGAAGAAACGGTGACGCTTGCAACGTTGCAAGTGACTAAACAAAGAAATGGTGAAGACTTGATGGAGTACATCAAGAGATTTAGGAACATAGCACTCGACTGCTATGACCACTGTGAGGAAAGGATGCTGGTAGAGATGTGCATGACGAATATGATCAGGGAATACAAGGCAGTCCTTGAAAACCTTGAAATCTCCCAATTCGCGCAGCTGTTACAAAAGACAAGAAAAACTGCCCAGTCCGTAAAGCCAACCACGGACAAAAGAAGTGCCCCGCAAGCCATAGCGGTATCCACCAGTGAGCGGAGAAGGAAAATTGAAGGGAAAGAATACGATACTCCCCCGCCGATACCATGCACCGCGAAGGAGCTAGACGTACTGCTAGATAAATGGATAGCGGATGGCGTTTTCAAACCTAACCAGGTTGCTAGGGAGCCCACCGAGGAAGAAAGGAGGGACCCACATTTTTGTTGATTACACAACTATGTCCAACATGCCACTGCAGAGTGTTGGGCACTTCGCAGACTAGTGCACCGCAGGATAAAGGAAGGAAATCTAGAATTGTCCCAACAGGAAGTCCAAAGAAACCCACTCCCGAACCATAAAGGGAAAGGTGTAGTAGCAGTAGTAATTTGTGCTGACCCAGGAGAAGACGAAGAAGAAAACATGGCTTTACCTGCGGCGGCCATTACCACTCTACAACAGAGTTCCAAGTTCAGAAATTTGTTTGATCAGCTAGGACTCTCACCAAAGGAAAGAAAGGTAGCCACAGAGGCCCTGGTGAGCATCGCCTCTGGTGTAGGAGTAGAATGCTCGTCGGCAGAAATATCAGATGAAAGGGCTCTCTTGCAAGAGTCAACCGAAATCACCTTCAGTGATGAAGATATGGAAGTGGGGTATCCAGACCATAAGAGACCTTTGTACTTGGCGGCATCCATAAATCAAATCCCCATAAAGAGAGCTTTAGTAGATGCAGGTACTTCAATGAATCTCATTCCATTGAGTACTCTGCAGGCAGCAGGAATTTCAAAAAGGAAGATCCAAGGGTGTCCAATGGAAGTGACAGGATTCGGTGGGAGAGGAGAGTACACTACAGGCCATATCCAGTTGTGGTTAAAAGTGAGACCCATAGCTTCTCTAGCTCGGTTCCACGTGGTAAAAATGGAAGTATCATACCACGTGCTCTTGGGACGACCATGGTTACATAAACACAGATTAGTTCCATCCACCTACCACCAATGTGTGAAAGGACGGATGAATGGCAGGATGGTGCGCATAGCAGCGAATCACTCACCATTTGAGCAGGCAGAAGCTCACCTAGTAGAAACCATGTTCTACGATCAATGGGCGCCATCCGGGGAAAATTCAGTGTCAAGGCCACGAGGTACCTTCGTGCCTAAATGGAGAGACATCCAGGACGATCCCGAGCCGGACCTAAGGGAGTTGCTGGCCAGAAAAAGGAAGAGGAAGGAAGCGCCAACCGCGGACTCAGAGGATACACCTCACTGCGTCAGGATCCGAGGTCCTGACGGCAGGATTGTGTATAAGTTATGAAGGGGCGCGGGGCCCACGAGTGAAATGCAAAAGGGCCCTACCCTTGAACGGCAGCACGAGGACTCAGGGTGTTGCATGGCTTAAGAGAAACCAGAAGAAGAAAGTATTGAAAAAGAGAATGAGAAAGTTGCGACAGAAAAAGAAGCACAAGTTGCGGCAAAAGAAGAAATGGAGGAGGTTTACTTGGGATCTGTTTCACAGGGACCAAGACCTATCTTAATTAGTGCAAACCTGACAGAGAGGGAAAAAACAGAGTTGATGTTGCTCTTGAAAGAATTCAAGGACGTCTTCGCATAGGAATACAGTGAAATGCCGGAGTTAGACCCTGGGCTAGTTGCACACACGTTGAATGTAGACCCAGAGGCCAGGCTAATAGCCCAGCCCGCCAGGACATTCCACATGGAAATAGAAGGGCAAATAATCGAAGAAGTACAGAAATTGCTTGTCGCAGGATTCATCAAACCTATCCAACACCCCCGATGGTTGTCCAACATCATGCCCGTGAAGAAGAAGAACGGCTAGATAAGGTGTTGTGTAGATTTCAAAAATCTCAACAAGGCCTGTCCAAAGGATGAGTTTCCTTTGCCAAACATGGACTTGCTAATAGATTCTGCGGCAGGTAATGCCATGTTTTCATTTATGGATGGTTTCAGCGGGTATAACCAAATTAGGATGGCTCCAAAAGATGCAGAGAAAACCACTTTCAAAACACCCATGGGCAACTTTTATTACACTGTAATGCCCTTCGGGTTGAAAAATGCGGGTGCCACTTATCAGAGAGCAATGACGGCCATATTTCATGACATGATGCATCGTGAGCTGAAGGATTACGTAGACGACATAGTAGTAAAGTCAAGGAAAAGAGAAGAACACTTCCAGTATTGAGAAGAGTATTCGAGAGGTGCAGAGCCTTCAAACTGAGAATGAACCCTCTCAAATGCGCATTCGGAGTGTCCTCTAGGAAGTTCCTAGGCTTCTTAGTTCATAGCAAGGGAATAGAAGTGGACCCAGCCAAAGCCACGGCCATTGCGACCATGAAACCTCCAAGAACGGTACGGAGTTAAAGAGCTTCTTGGGGAAAGTCTCGTACATCCGAAGATTTATCCCCGGGTTAGCATCAATCACCTCTGCTTTCACCAAGCTGCTCAGAAAAGGGCAGGATTTCGAGTGGGGGGAATTGCAGCAGACAGCCTTCAAAAGACTACAGCGGATCATGATGAACCTCCCCACGGTGCAGGCCCCAATTCACAAGAAGCCAATGTTGCTCTACTTGGCTAACAATTTGTATGCCATTGGTGCGTTGATCGCCCAAGAGGAAGGAGATGACACTGAGCAGCCAGTATACTATATCAGCCGCGCCTTGAAAGATGCAGAAACTCGTTACCCGAGGGCAGAGAGGGCATGCTTAGCCATAGTATATGCTTCACAGAGGTTGCGCCATTATTTCTTGGCTTACGAAGTATGGCTGATGACCAAGTCCCATGCCATCAAAGCTTTGCTGCAACAGCCGATCCTCTCTGGCCGGATATCCCAATGGTTGCTACAATTGTCGCAATATGATTTAAGAATGGGGACGCTCAGGGCAGTAAAAAGTCAGGCCATAGCAGACTTATTGGCGCAATTTCCAGGCGAGGAAGACTTCCCACTGAATGATGAGGTTCCGGGGGAGGTAGCCATGGCAGAGGAAGTCGGAGAGCAATGGGTGATGAAGTTCGATGGGTCTTCTACCGCCCAATCTGGAGGGGTGGGGGTAGTTTTATACCACGAAAAAGAAAAGACAATGGCACTGTCGTTCAAACTAGAATTCCCCTGTTCAAACAACACCGTAGAATACGAGGCCTACCTAACCGAGCTAGCCACGGCACTCGAAATGGGAGTCAAACACTTGAGGGTATTAGGCGATTCAAATTTGGTGGTCTGCCAGGCCAACGAACCTAGCCTAGCCCCGTACAAAGCAATGGCCCAAAAAATGGAGGAAAAATTCTCAACTTTTGAAATAGAGCATGCTCCTAGGAATGAAAATCGATTTGCGGACGCGTTAGCCGCGCTAGGCTCTCAGATAATGTTCGAAGGAGATGGTACTAGGGTAGAGGTCAGCAAAAGGAGAGAATCTATAATTGATACGTTGAGGGAAAAATTCCAAGAGGAACGGTGCGACGAAGACTGGCGGATTCCCATAAAGAAAGCCTTAATGAATGAGGATGATGCCGCAGGACTGAAAGTACTAAAAGACTACGTGCTAGTAAAAGGGGAATTGTACCGCAGGATGCCAGGTGAGGTCTTGGCCAGATGTATGAGACCAGAGGAGGCCCAGAGAAAGTTGAAAGAAGTACAAGACAAGACTTGCGGATCCTGCGGAGAGGTTAGCCTTTACCGCAGACTCCAAGGGGCAGGCTTTTATTGGCCAAACATGGGCAAAGATGCGGATCAAGCCCAAACTTAGTGTGGGGCTTGCCAACTTGCGGCTGACAGAGAAGAAAGTTATGTTGTGTTCACCTGCGGAGACTGGAGAAGCCCATTTATCCAGTACTTGACAGAAGGCATCCTGCCGCAGAAGCACAGTGAGAAATATAAACTCAAGAGGTTGGCAACATGCTACTTCATGCACAATATGGTCCTCTTTAAGAAAGGGTATGATGGGGACCCCTTAAGGTGCCTGGGTCCTGAAGAAGCAGAAAAAATGGTGAAAGAAGTGCACTCGGGAGAATGCGAGGAACACCAGGGGAAGAAAAGGCTTTACAGGTGCCTGCTGTAAATGGGCTACTACTGGCCTGCCATGAAGAAGGATACGGCAGAATTTGTAAAGAAATGCCACAGTTGCCAAGTGCAAGCCAACTTAATTCACACCCATCCGCAGAATTTGCACAGCATGGTAACCCCATGGCCCTTCCACACTTGGGGGCTTGATTTAGTAGGACACCGGTTAACCTACCGTCACGAGGATATATATGGATATTGGTGGCTACGGAGTATTTTACCAAATGGGCAGAGGCAGTACCGCTTCGCAAAGCCACCGGAGGAGTGGTGGCAAACTTTATTAAAGAAAACATAATCGTGAGGTTCGAGGTGCCCCACAGAATCATCAGTGACAATGGCACACCTTTTGTCAACAGTGAAGTAAGGAAGATGTTAGAATTCTACCAAGTTAAGCATCACCGGTCAACACCTTACTATCCTCAAGGGAATGGGCAAGCAGAGGCAACAAACAAAACCCTTATAAAAATTATAAGTAAGATGAGTCAGGAGTATACGGGAGGATGGACGATGCACCTGCCAGACGCCCTTTGGGCTTACAGAAATTCGCCTAAGTCAGCCACATGTTTTTCACCTTTTTTCTTGGTCTATGGGACCGAAGTGGTAAGCCCAGTGGAGATAATGACCCCATCCCTAAGGGTCATGAAGATGCAAGAGAAATGAAGAGAAGAAGAAGTCTTTGCGGCAGAAAGGTGTGAAGACCTAGAGGGACTTGACGAAAAAAGAGAACAGGCCCAAGAACGCGGCCGTAGATACAGGCAAAAGATGACTAAAGCTTACGGCAGGATGACTAGAGAAAGAGTGTTCGCGGAAGGATAGCTTGTTCTAAAAGTGGCAGACTATGTTAAAAGAGGCTTGGCAAGACCGTCCAAATTTGCACCAAAGTGGGAAGGACCCCTTGTGATAAGGGAAGCACACCCAAGCGGGTACTACCGTCTGACTCAGATGGATGGCAAAGACTTAATGGATCCCATCAACAGGAAATGGTTGAAGCAATATCATGCCTGAGGAGAAAACTTATATGATTGTCTCTTTTCCTTCTTTTGTTTCGTTTAGAAGAAAGACAAAACCTTTATGTTTCTTTTTTCCTTACCATTTTCCAAGTGACTGTGTCACAACATGAAATTGTAACTTGTTTTAGGCAAGATGTAGTGAAAAACACCAAGTATTATTATCATATGTCATGGCAAAACGTAAAGTATAGCATCACAAAGTTAAGTTACAAACCCAAGTCATGGCAAACCAGCCAAATAGGTACTACAACAACACATAATGTACTAAATAGAGTCATAAGGAAAAGGGAACGACAACACAAGGAAAAAACTACATCAACGAAAACCAGAAATAAGAGACTGGTCTCCAAAACAATCGGACCCACCAATACTGGAAAGAAGACACTCGCGATGGTCCTCCAAGTCTGCCACCTCCTTTCTCAGGATTTCAAGACGCGAGTCAATAGCATCAACAGTAGGTCGGACTCTCCTCATGAAAACAACACGGGCAATCTCCCAGAGGTAATCCAGGATAAACTCCACAGCAAAACCTACACTGATAAGCTCTTACACCGCAGCCCTCCACTGCAGGATCCTCTCGGTAGAAACAATGTCAACGAAGTTATGCTCTATGTCATTCAACACACTCCCCAACATCTTCAGAAAATGCTCTCTAACAGATCGGCCAAGTCAAAAGCCCTGCATGAAGTCACTGCGGTTGTTATAGATCATCCCCAAATGAGCAACACAGTCCTCAGGGACTCTAAAGCCATGAAAGTCCACGTAATGAGGCCCGGAGCCCCAGAAAGCTGCAGGATCAAGGTCATTGACTTCAGGCTGGTCAAAACAAGTAAAAAAGGCAACAGCCTCGCTCACAGGATCTGGAAGGGTAGCAGAACTGCTGCCCGCTTCAAACGGAGGTGGGGCTATAGGAAGAGGTCCTGCCAAGGGAAACATAAGGCATGAGATGAGAAACTAAGAGAGAAAACAGGAAGGAAACAAACCCAAGGAGAGCAAACGAGAATAGACAGGGGGAAAGAAAGCTTACCAGAACTGGCAACACTGGGGGCTGCAGGAAGAACTGAAGCAGGCACTGAAGGAATGGCAGAAACCGATGCTATAAATATAGCAGAAACTGGCGCAGAAAATACAATAGGAGTGGGTACTGTGGGCACGGCAGGAGTGGCTACAGCAGGCACACTTACACTTGGTGCAATACCTAGCCCTTCAAAAGTCTCTGCAAACAGAGGAATAGACAAGCAAATAAAAAAGGAAAGGAATGAAACTTAACGGAGAAAGAAGAAGAAAGTTAAGAAAGAAAGCACATACCCATTGCCTCGGGTGGAACACTATCCTCTTCCTCAAATTCAGAAATCTTCCTCCCCAAGACAGGCTCATCCTCAGGATCCTCAAAGATCTCCTCAGACCCCTCAGAGGACAATTCAGCACGAGACCCACGTGTGGCAGAAACAGGAATAGAAAAGGGAGTAACTACCAAGGAAGAAACACCCTGCACTGCCTAAGAGAGAGTAGCAAAAAGGTCACCAGTAGAAATGATGAGAGGTGTAGCAGGAGTAACCTCGACCTCAGCAACAACAGGAGGGGTGGTTCCCCTTTGAACGGAAGATGTCATAGCAGGAGAAGGGGTGGCCTCACTAACCTCCCTAATATGAGTACCTTCATCCATGGGTACCGGTCCAGTAGAAGAGGTAGCGGCTGCAGAAGGAGCAGGTGCTCCAAATTCGACCCCACCAAAAGTGCCCTCTGTAGGAATGCCCATGGGGGCAGAAAACTCTTCGACCGTAGGGCGATATACGGAAAGAGGCTCAGGCTCATCCTAAAGGACAAAACAAAGAAAGGATGTAAAGACCAAATTATTTTTCTGGGCGAATGAAGTAACCGAAAAACAAAAAAAACTGTGACAGACTGGACACATGTAGGACCAAGAAGAAATGTACCTCCGATTCGGGTTCCTCAAGCATAAGGGGATGGGCGGCTGACGTATCCTCCTTCTGCTTAGACTACAAAAGCAAAAGGGATAAGAAAAGGAGTCAAGGAAAAAGTCAGGCAGATTCAGAGTAGGTCAGAAAGAGGAAGTAGTATATATCTATACATGTACTTGGAAGACAAAGCAAGAAAAAGTGTTTAGGAACTTACTCTTCGCTGAGCAGCAGATACAGGATAGGGAGTTGTCTTCCTTTTGCTGCCTCGTGTTCTGCTGGCAGGAGTAGCACTTGCAGGAGGCTGAAAAGCGGCAGACTTGGACTTGCTGACAAATTTAAGCTTGGCAGGAGTTTTCTTGGCCGGCGCAGGAATGTTGACCACTTTAACCTTTTTTTCCCAACCTGAAGGGTAATCACTTGTGTGCCAATACCATCCACTCTTCTCCTCGTCCCACTCGAAGATGGCAGATCGATTCTGTTTCCTGGCATAGGCCAACACGGACTTAGAAGGAAGGAGTAACCGAGGATTGGGGGAGATAACCATACTGAGTCCCTTAGGAGGTATAAGAGAGAAACCGCGACTACCAGCCAACTCTGCATCAAACGAGTTCATAACAAGCTGCCAATAGATGTGCATAGCAGTGGTGCAAAGGCCATCCCTCGAAGAACCAGCAAGTGTGAAGCTCTCTCCAAAAGTCGAAAGCAGTGTGCCGTAGAAAGGGCCTAGTCAAAGTAGGAGACTCTGCGAGGAAGGAGAGATCATCAGGGATATCCTGGTCCAGGCCAAACTGTCTCCTCACTCGGTTGGCAGGGTAATGAACAAACCTGACACCCTCATCTGCCAAATAGGGCAGCCATCCAGGATTAGTGGCAGCCAAATATGTGATGCTCGTCTCATTAAAGCCAGCCAGCGGGGTAGTAGTACCAACAGTATCAACAAACAGACCCATTATCGAATCAACATAAGTATAACCAGGACGCAACTGTCTATAAGCTCTCCAGGAAAAACCAACACCCTCATCAAAGGACTCAACGACAGAATAATCGATGGGCTTCAAACTAGACCAACGAAAAGCCAAAGGAAAATCGAGCTCAAACCTGCCACAAAAATCAGTAATGGCCCGCGGACAAGATTGGTACTTCTTTTTAGCAAATCTGACAGGCCTACACTTCGCCAAATATTGAGCACAACGCTCAAACAACAACTGCTGCAGAATAGTGCTGTGTACAGAGGAAGCAACTATGTGGCAGGAACCGGCCTGACTCTCATCACTCCGCAGGATATCTAGTTGCACATATAAATGCCCCAAAAACATGGGGGCTAGCGGCAGACTCACCCCAGCAGATATTTTAATGGCCAAACGAAAGTACAACGGCTTTATGGCATAATGGGGATGGGACCCAAAGACAAACTTAGAAAGCCAAAAAGCAATAAAGGCAGCACGATAAGCAACAGCAGAAAACTTGGAAAAGGAACTAACCCAATAAGATAGCTTAGCGTTTCCGGCCATCCTCTTCTTCAACTCTGCTTCAATATCTTCTTCTTCTGGGGAAAGCTCAATAGCGGCAGGATCAGCATCCCCGAGAATAGGCAAAAGAAACTGATTGGCCACATCCTCGTGAGTGACCGTAACTTCGTCGCAAGAGAAAAAGAATGTGTGAGTGGTGGAACACCATCGGCGAACTAAATGGCGAAGATTGTAGAGGTCTCAAAAATTGGAAAGGCTTCGGGAAAGAATGACGGCCTTTAGAACGCCGGCCCGCTGAAGCAAACCCATGAAATGCATATCCGATAACTCATTGTCAACCCACTTTTTCCAACCCAAGGCGGTGCCAGACCCAAACTCAAAATGAATAGGCACAGGAAGGGCGACGACTTGACGGATGACCAAATCGAAGATTGAGGAAGACACCGGAGCCCAAGAAACGTCAGGGTTTCACTGGCAAAGGACGAGCCACACACGGCCCGGCGGCGGCGGTACATAATCCCCAGGAGCCTGAGGAAAGTGAGGACTAGGACGGTACCAAGGATCAATCAGAGGGGCGCACTCGCTGTTTGGGTCGCGCCGCTCTTCCTCCTCCTCGGAACAGTCCAAATCGGAGCGCACGTCCTTCTCTTCTACTTCTTGTTCCATCGGAGGATCCGCAACGACGCTTTTCCCTTTACGGCGGGAAGAAGCTGGCGTTTTCACCGGTGCCATGGTGTAAGGATTTGAACGGAGCAAGGGAGAGATGGGTGTTCGAGAAGAAGATGATGATGAGGAAAGGAAAATATTTTGAAATAAAAGGAGTTTGTGTCTGCGTTGGGAAGGGATTCTTCTCTTAAATACCTGAGTTATTAAGGCCGGCGTGAAGAGAGGCGACGGGTTGGCCATTGAGAAAAGAACGAAATTAATGAGGCAGCAGTTATGTTTTAAAGCAACTACCATTTTAGGAAATTCGAAGAGTTGTCACTGTTCACGGCAAGAGAAAAAAAATATATCTATGCAAGAAGGAGTTTGTGGTTTCAAAAAGCCCGCGAAGGAAAAGAAAAAGTGAGAAAAGACAAAAAAGTCCTTCATTCACATATGAACCGCAAGAACGCTCCATATGTTCAGGGGGCTAAATGTTGAGGTTTATTTCTGTAAAGCCAGCCCAACCCAGCGAAGCAGGCAATAAGAGTGGCAGGCATGGAATAAGACTGTTAGGCCCAAGCAGCAGAAAAGGTAGGACACAGGCCCATAACACGAATAAATGGGTCTTGAGGAAGTAAATGAGCCCAAAGGGCCCGGAAAGAAAGAAATGACACCCATGGGCAATGTATGTTATGAAAAAGTAAGAATGGGCCACGGCAGGCCCAAGGCAATGTAAACAAAGAAAGTAAGGGATAATGGCAAGCCCATGAACCCCAAAGATGAGAATGAGGAATTGGGCCGAAGAAGCCCAATTGAGTTAGTAAATGCCCATGGGATATGAAGTTAGTAAATGGACCAAGGAAGTCCAAAAGAAGTAAATGGGCCGGATAAGCCCAAGTGAAAAGAGAGGGACATTGGAGCCCATGAGCAAGAACACCAGTGGCCATATTAAGCCACTGGGGGAAAGAAAGGAACGGCAGGCCTGAAAAGAGGCCTAGCAGGAACAAATTGCCACGACAGGAAAGGCCAAATAACACGATGGGAAAAGAATTGGGTTGAAAAGAACACAAGGCCCAGTACTCGGCAAAGCCCAGGCCCTATGGGGACAGGAAATCAGAACAGCAACTCGCGAGAAGCCAGAAACGGACAGCAGGCGATGCAAGCAACGTCTCCAGCCCACGGCAGATGCATGAACAGCAGGCAGCCTTCAGACATAAACCACGCGCAAGGCCCAGACACCACCAGCCT
This sequence comes from Quercus cerris, assembly GCA_963669245.1. Classification (NCBI taxonomy): domain Eukaryota; kingdom Viridiplantae; phylum Streptophyta; class Magnoliopsida; order Fagales; family Fagaceae; genus Quercus; species Quercus cerris. The sequence goes on from OY770012.1 coordinate 23,364,578, forward strand.
GTACCCAGCCAATACAGGACATGGTAGGGTCATGGGTCAGAGGTAAGAGGGCATGGTTTGGAGGTGGGGAGAAGGGAAGACCTGTTTTGAGGTCCTTGCTCAGACTCTTTTAGGGAATACGTCCTGTTGGGATGGCATATCACCCAAAAGAGGCAGGGCTGAGTGGGGACCAATAGGTGCATGCCATGAGGGATAGGAGAGAGAAACATCACCGCGGCAGGACAAGGTGCCGCGGCGGACTAACAGACAAAACGTTGTCTGCGTCTGTGACAGAGGGGCTCGCAGACAACAGTAAGGGTCTGCGAGTGCGCCCAGACCAGACAAAAAACGGTTAAAGGGTAGAATAGTAAAGAATCGATATCGGCAGGCTCTATAAAAGGATGCCTCTGCCATGTGCAAAAACAAGAGGAGGCACGAGAGCAATACAACGCAACTTAAAAAAAAAAAAAAAAAAAAGAATACTCTGTAACTTGCTTAGAAAAACAGAGGAGGATAACACAAAAAAATGACCAAAGTGGAAATTACTAAGAAAGGACTAGAAAAGAAAGAGAGAAAGAGAGAAAAAACGAAGCAAGTGAGAGTGGCATGCACCGATAGGCCCCTTCCCTTCTCTCCCTCTCAAATCCCTACTCTCTTCTACAGTTGTTTTAAGAAGCGTCCATTCAGGTCCGCCTCCCTCAAACCTATTAACTTCCGTGGCAGGAATCCCGTTTTCCTTTCCTCGGAGGTTAATTACGTTGAGAAGGGGCATTCTTTCTCTTTGGCCTTACTCCTGCTGGCCAAACTGAATTTATTTACATAAACTGTGGATTAAATCTTCGTTACCATTTGCCCTTACTATTTATTTGTCAAAAATTGCTAAATGTTATTGTAGTTTGGTCATTTCTTATTAGAAGAACTATCTGGTCATTCCAAAACACATGAGTTTGCTTTATCAATTATATCTGCCTGCCGCAAGCTCTTCGCTGGAACAACCCAGTCTGCGGTAAGTACCCTCCTGGCAAACGAGGCATAGTTCGCGCACAAACCGGCCAAGTTGAGTTCCAGTTGGCTCGGTCTCGACTCCTGCAACCCAGAACACTTGGGCCTACATTCACGAAGGGCCAGCCCGACCCAACATAGCAAAAAAAGGCTCAACACTTCTTATAAGATTTAAACATTCATTGAAGTAAGAATCACAATTCTTTTTGTTGTCCACATGCATGTGCCCGTGCTCATGCATGATTGGGTATACACTTGCACACACTTAAGTTGTTCTTACCATGCTTTTACCATGTTGTCTTCCATGTCTATACCTTGATTCTTTGAGTTCAACGCTATGAATTAAATGTTTTCCCCCTAACTCCTTGTATGTGCATCCACATGTGTTATATGCTTGTGCTTGCATGTCTTTGATTCTGATATCACATGTTTATTTCGCTTTCCATATTTTTCTCACATGACCCGTAGACTACACCCAGGTCTAGATACAAATGCATACTTTTTGAGTTTTTAGGATAAACATATATTTTGTCCAAATTGAGCAACGATATATGAAGACTAGCTGTGGTTGGGTAGGCTTGGGGTGCCTAGCCTCTTCCCATCTTGTACCCCAACTCCAAACCTTGTCTGGTAGGAAGACCTTCTTAGAGTCGTGTTTTGGTTCCTGAACCTATAACTAGGTTGCGACTCCATTTGCCTCTTTTTAAGAGACACCACTTACTCTTAAGCTCGCATCGGCTTTGAGTCTAAAATCACTTTCAATGAGATTAAGGATCATGTATCTCACCTTCATGATGGAACTGACATGCCAGTATATCATTTAAAGGGGTACGAATCACGGAACTTACATAAGCACATCCCATGTGCTTCCTAAGGCGATATGGGACTCTAGGATTGCTTCTCCCACTAGTCATTTACAGCCCACCCCCTTATGGGTACATGCATCCTTGCGTGTGGAGGCCACAATTTTTGCTGGAACATGATTCTAATATCATCTATAATAACTCCTTCCTAACTATGTAAATATTTTTTGCTTTGGGGCCTATACTTTTCGTAGTTTTATTCTCCTCCAAAGCACACAGTAGTGAGGGGAAAATGTCTAGATACATTGCTGGGAGATCACTTCTTAAGTACAAGTACAATTCATGTGAATTGTGATATTTTAGTTAATACTCGTAAAACGATCAAATTGTAACATATCAAAAACTTAGCTATAACATTTATGTACCTAAAACTTTAAAGTTTTATGTAAAATAATTTTTTTTTTTTGTGCATATAGGTTTTGGAGCTTTAATAGACATTGACAAAATAGGAAATATTTTATTTTTCTTATTTAATTGAGGTTTTACATAAAATATTTATATATTAGTTTGACATATATATCAACAGAAAAATAAAGAAAATCGTAATATTAACCAAAAAAAAAAAATCCGCATTCCTTTCGTGTCTCCAATGTAGCAATCTTTCAAAATAATAAATATGCTAAAATTAAAATTACACGGTATATGTTTAGGTTAATTTTCGTTTTTCAACATTTATTTATTTATAGCCAATTTTCAAGTTTACATTTATTGTAATTTAGTCCTTCCGTTTAAAATCCAATATTTAACCACTAATATAATTTTCAAAAAAATATATAAATAACTGCTAAAATTTATATTAAGAAAAAAAAAAATCTGCAGATCACTACGAACCACCATGCCCAATACTACATCCAGCCCCTCAAAATTAATTGCCCAACTCCTACTCAACCATCAAAGTTACCATTGTTTTGGACACTTCAAGTTAATAGACATATTGTTGAGGGATCCCAACTAAAAGTTCATGTTGACAACAGCCCGTAAGTTTAAGGTTTAGAATCATAATCATCTGTCTCACACTCTCTGTTCCACCCCCATACTCCACAAATCAAAATAAGCCACGTCTCTTTGAAGCTATTTTATTCAACTTACCTGAAAAAAATTAGAAAGAAAAAACCCAGCACATATTCTTCCCAAAGTACCCAAACCCTCCCACCACCAACCTCTGCCCAGCGCCCAACGTCATTGACATGAGTTCACCGGCGCCGTCAACTCTAGTCACAGGCACTAGTTCCAGACAGATCTGAATTCAATTTGAATGCCCACAACCACCACCATCATTGTTGAATTTACCTTGTCCCTTATTCGCTCCCAAACCACCACCCCTACCTCCTCTTACTTCTCGTCTTCTTGTACGCCCCCAAGGAGCACAACCTGAACTCAACACTTAAAAGATTTTGATTAGGTAAATAGAACATGCTGGTGGTGTTGGTGGTGGTGGTGCTCCCAGGCCCTTATTCTTCTTAATTTTGATTCGAATGCTTGAAATTTCTGGCTATGTTTATTCTTCTTAAGAAATATATTAGTTGGAAACCTTCTTCATCATGATTCAAAATTTTGAAATTTTGGAGTTGAAACAGCGGGGAAGAATATAATCATCAATATAAGAATAAGGGACCAAGACAAAGTCAACAATGACGGTGGTGGTGGGTATTCAAATTGATTGCAATTTTTCCTGGATTTGGTGGCTATGACTGGAGTTGACGACGTCGACGAATTTATGTCAGTAGCGTTGGGCGAAGGTTGGTGGTGGGAGGGTTAGGGACGAATATGTGCTGGGTTTTTTCTTTCTTATTTATTTTAGATAAGTCAAATTAAATAGCTTAAAATTAGGAATTAAGAGACATGTGGCTCATTTTGATTTTGATTTGTGGAGCAGAGAGTGTGAGAGAGATGATTTTGACTCAACTTTAAATGGTAAGCTTTGAGTAATAACATCTCAATTTTTTCAGTCATTTTTAGTTAAAGTACTTACTTTTTATTTTATTTTATACTAATACTTCTCCAAAACACACGGGTCAATTTATCAATTTTATTATCTATTCTATTTAAATAATAATAATAATATTTATTTAATTTGTTATTACTATTTTATCTCTCTGTCTTTTTCTTTTGTACTTGTTTCATTTCTCAGACCCTTCGATCTGATCCTTCTCAGTCTCAGCTCTCCACTCTCTTCAAAAGTTTCCACCCTCTTCTTCTTTATCCTCTTCCTCTCACGTTCAGATTACCTTTCCTCCACAACCATCTTCTTCTTCTTTCTCTCACGGTCAGATCACTTCTCCACCACAAGCATCAAAACCCACAAGCACCGATCTGCATGTTTCGGTGAATCAAGTTCACAACAATGCTATCTCTCTCTCTCTGTTGGTTTGTCCGCGTGGGTGTGTTTGTGTATCTCTGTGTTGATTTGTCTGTGTAGGTGTGTTTGTGTTTGTGGGTATCTTGTTCTATTATACAAGGTCTGGTGTGGATGCAAGCTTGAGCTAACAAATTGTATTTTGTTTCAAGTAACATTTGAATTTTGAGATTGTCCAGCATGAGTTACTGAAAACTTTTTTGGAACTAATATTTTAAAGATTCTCTTGTTGGATTAAACTTCTCCGTTCTTCTTCTTAACATACAAATTTCATATTAATTAGATACGATTTACTATTCAATTCATAAATTCATGTTTTGTTTATAGATTTTAAATACAAAAAACTTGAAATTACATTCTGTAATGAAACAATTATTGATTTTTTATCATTTTGAAATCTTGTAAGCATGGAGGGTATAAGGAGTAAATGTAATCTAAATCCAATTAAAGATTTGTCAAAGTACACATCTAATAGAAATTTACTAAGTAGTGTAACATTATCAAAAGTTATACCAAATTTAATTGTAAAAAAGTTTATATCTCATTTTCCTATTTCTAATCATTAGCACATGTTGGGTTACTTTAAAAATTGCTGCAATAAATACTCAAGAATTACAAATACTATATGCATCCATCAAACTAGTTTAAAATGTACTATGTGTGGCAACTGGTAAGTGGTAACATTTGAATCATCAATTTTGAAATAATTTGACAATTGGATACTCGGGGGTGTTGAAGAATTAGTCAAAATCGATCAGTTTATGAAGCAACTTTTTTAATACAAACTCTAAATGCACATAGCACAGCATCAACTTACTTATCACATGGTATATTGGATTAAAGGACAACATTCTAAAAACTTGGGTGGTGATAATCGCTGTGCTAAAACTTTCTAATAATTTCACTTCAGTTTGATCATCAGTATGAACTTCATTTTTTCGAAAGTACACTGCTAATTTGATTTTTTTTTTCTTACAGATAATACAACAGAAGAAAGCAAAGAAATGGAAATGGCAATGAAATTTATCAAACCAATTATAGAAAAAATTGAAGAAAACTTGCTGGAGCGAATCGGACAACAGATTGGCTATCTGATTCACCTAAATAGCAACGTCAAGAATCTCAAAGATCAATTTCAGAAGCTGGCTGACAAGAGAAATGAGGTGCAGTTAGAAATTGGTGAAGCTGAAAGGAACGGAGAGGTAATGGTACCTGGGGTTAAGAGCTGGGTACAGAAGGTAGACAACATCAGTGAAGGTCTGCAGAGATCCCTTGAAGAAGATGTCAAAGCGAATATGATGTGCTTGGATGGATGGTGTCCCAATCTGAAGTCACGTTATTCCTTGAGTAGGAAAGCTAAGAAGAAAACTCTAGAAATTGATGGACTAAAGGATGGACAATTTTCTAGAATGTCCTATCGTCCTCGTCCACAAGGAATAGGATCTTCAGGTTTTAAGGCTTTTGAATCAAGAATATCAATTGTGAAAGAAGTTTTAAAGGCTCTAAGGGACAACAATATCAACATGATTGCCATATGCGGTATGGGGGGGATTGGAAAAACAACAATGGCAAAAGAAGTAGCGAAAATAGCAAAAGATGATAAGTTTTTTGATGAAGTTGCGATGGCAGTGGTGTCCCAAAATCAAGAAGATAAAAAGATTCAAGATCAAATTGTGGAGATGCTAGATCTGAAACTTGAAGAGTATTCACCACTTGTAAGAGCAGAACGGTTAAAAAATAGAATAACCAGTGGTAAGAGTGTCCTTGCAATATTGGATGATATTTGGGATGCACTTAATTTAGAGGCTGTAGGAATTCCATACGGAGGTCAATATAACGGATGCAAAATCTTGTTGACATCACGAAGTGAAGACACCTGCAATCAGATGAAATCTCAGAAGATTTTTAAAATCGAAGTCTTATCTGGAGAAGAAGCATGGAATCTTTTCAGAGAGATGGCAGGTAATTGTGTTGATACTCCCAATCTACGTCCAATAGCGAAAGAGGTTGCAGAGGAATGTGGAGGTCTACCTGTTGCTCTTGTAACAGTTGGAAGAGCGCTAGAAAACAAAAGTGAGTTTGAGTGGAGTGATGCACTTCAACAACTTAAAAAGTCAATCCCAAAAAATATTACTGGCCTGGATTCTAAGGTCTATTCCAGCATAAAGCTTAGTTACGATTATTTAAAAAGTGATGAAGCCAAGTCATGCTTTTTGCTATGCTGTCTATTTCCAGAAGATTATGATATTCGCATTGAATATTTAGTCAGATATGGAGTGGGACAAAGTTTGTTGGCAAAGATTGATAATGTGGGAGAAGCAAGAAATAGAGTCCATGCAATTGTTAAGAATCTTAAAAGATCATTTCTATTGTTGGATAGTGCAAAAGAAGAATCTGTCAAAATGCATGATGTTGTCCGCGATGTTGCAATATCAATCGCAGAAAATCATGGTTTTTTGGTACAATGTAATAATGAAATGGAAGAATGGCCAGAGAAAGAGAAATACGAGCACTCTGCAATTTCACTTGTATCTAAAAAACTGAAAAGTCATCCTGATGGCTTGGTGTGTCCGAAACTTGAGCTTTTGCAACTACTATGTTTCAGGACTTTGCAGATGCTCCCAGCTAATCTATTTAAAGGGATGAGCGGATTAAAGGTTTTGTCTTTGAGAGGTATGTTATTTCCATTACTACCACAGTCAATCCATGTCCTTCAAAACCTTCGGGCCCTGCATTTAGATTTTTGTGAGCTAACAGATGTGTCAGCAATTGGAGCACTAAGGAAACTAGAAATTCTTAGCTTTTTGGGCTCTAACATCAAAGAGTTGCCCAGAGAAATGGGAAATCTTAGTCATTTAAAGGTGTTAGATCTGCCAAAATGCAAATCTCTGCAGCGAATTTCACCTGGTCTCCGATCAAGTTTATCTCACCTAGAAGAGTTGTATATGTTTAGAGTCAGTGTGGATTTGGAACCTATGGAAGGCAACAAAGAGGGAGCAAATGCAAGCCTTGCTGAACTGATGTCTTTGTCCAACCATTTGATGGCTTTAACAATTCACATACCAAATATTGAGGTCTTGCCAAAAGACTTTAAAAAACAAATGATAAAATTTCAGATATCTGTAGGTGAGGGAATGTATCACAATTTGGCAGAAACAGATTCTTATTTATTTAAAAATAAATTGGCACTTGGAAGATGTGATATTGCAAAGAGTCGGATGCTTCTTCAACTGTTAGCAAAATGTGAAAATTTATATTTGAGAGAAATAAAAGATTTAAAAAACATTGCATATAAGTTAGACAAAGAAGGTTTTCAATGCTTGAAGGTTCTAGAAGTTCGTGAAAGTAAAAATGTAGAATATGTAATCGATGCCACATTGCATCAGACTCCACGTGCTGCCTTCCCTATCCTGGAGTCACTGGACTTGTCTTCTTTGTATAATTTAAAAGAGATATATCATTGCCAATTCCCAGAGAGATCCTTGACCGATACAAAACTTGATTGTTTTAGCAACCTAAGATCAATTCAGCTATGTTGTTGCAAACAGATGAAAAATGTTTTTTCATTGTCCATAGCGAGAGGTTTGGTCCAACTCCAAGAGTTAAAAATATATTACAGTGATCACATGAAAGAAATTTTCCCAAAGGAAGGAGAAGATGAAAAGGCACTTGATAAGATCATGTTTCCGCAATTAACACTTCTAAATTTACAGTGCCTACGAAGACTCATTGGATTTTGTACAGGCGTGGGTCCCGTCCAGCTTGTCCAATCATCCTTGAATCAGGAGGTATGTATGTACCACTCAAAGCTCGATGTTTTATGTTTTTGAAATTGATTTATTGATTTTAACGATTCAAGCTCGATCTGGTTTGAATTTGATGCTTCTTACATGAAAACTTGAAAATTGTTGATTATATATCATGATAATTTAATGGATTCATCAGGTTGGAAGCAGTGAAACTGATAAATTGACCACTTCTGAAAAGGCTAAGGTGACTGATGACATTCAGCAACATACTACTAGCTCAGACTTTCTTGAATCAACACCCCTTATCTCTCATAAACTCTTTTCATCTACAACCATCTTGTGGCCACCAAATTTAGAAGGACTTCGGTTGACTACCAACAATTCTGTTAAATGACATTATTAGCAACGTGATGTGTTATGCCATGTTGTATATGCTTATATGAATGCGGAATGGGAAGCATAGAATAGGAACATCGAGAACACGAGGGTTACGTGGTTCAAGCTTGACGGCCTACATCCACGGAGGAATCCCTTAAGGGCTACATCTTTATTGTATAAGAGTGTAATACAAAACCTGTGTTACAATGAACCCTAACATGAGTATATATAGGTAACTAAACCCTAGACTACTAGTTCAAGTAGGACTGGGCTTGGGCCTATTACATTGGGCTAATATGTTTAATATATATCTCTAACACCCTCCCTCAAACTCAAGGTGAAAGTTCGATGAAGGCTTGAGGTTGGATAAGCATGAGAAGATCACTTGGAGATGAGAATGCCTTTGAAGAAACCACACTGAAGAATGTGCTAATTGACCAATTTCAGAGTTTCAAATGAAGAAACAGAGTTCAAAATTGGAATCTACGTGAAAAACTGAGCAAGATAGGCCATTTTGGAAATTTTGACTTTTGGTCAAAAGTCAACGCAAAAAAGTCAAAGTTAACTGGTCAACAGATCTGTTCAAAGTCAACGGTCAGTGCTCACGGGTTAGATCTGGGTGGTCCGGTTCGGGTTGGTCCGAGTCAACGTCAGCTAGGTGACGTGGTGCTAACGAGGGGACACTGCTGACGTGGCGAGCAGCGTGGCTGATGACGTGGTGCAGACGAGGCCATTTGCTGACGTCATGGATGATGTCATCACATATTTCGGCGCATGGCTGGCGCGTGGGAGGTCCACCGGCGCGTGAAGGAGAAGCCAGTTACCCAAGCGGCGCGTGGAGGCACGTGCTTGAGCGGTTGAAAGCTAGATTTCTCTAGTAGGCAGATCGGTGGTCGACATAGCCGATATGGCGGCGCGTGTGACCGATGGATGAGCTACACATGGCGAAATCATGGCGGCACGTGGAAGGAGGAGCTGTATCCGTTGTCCGCGTGTGGTAGTGCGTGGGTTCTCTTAGGGTGACCAGAGTTCTGGGTTTTCCACACAGAAGGCCGAGGAGCATGGCTATGTAGTTGATTTCTCGAAAGGAAGTCTTGTTTTGCACAAATCTGGGATTGATGTCACAGGTTAGCTTGAGTTTGTGGATCTTGGACACAGCACTGAGCCACGGTGGCTGCAAGATGCTGTGGAGTCCAGATCCAGCAGAGAAGTATGTATGACTTCTGATGGTGGTATGCACATGATATTCTTCTTTGCATGCTAGAGATGTTTTGTTTGATGCCAAAAGCGAAGTTTGGCTCTGATACCATGTCAAATGACATTATTAGCAACGTGATGTGTTAAGTCACGGCTTTGCTTAGTTGTTGGATTTTGACACAACACAAAGCCATGGTGGCTTCGAGATGTTGTGGAGTCTGGATCCAGCAGACAAATATGTGTGACTTCATATGGTGGTATGCACATGAGAATCTTCTTTGTTGTGTAGAGATGTTTGTTTAATGCCAAGAACGAAGTTTGGCTCTGATACCATGTTAAATGACATTATTAGCAACGTGATGTGTTATACCATATTGTATATGCTAGTATGGATGAGGAATGGGAAGCATAAAATAGGAATATCGAGAACACGAGAGTTACGTAGTTCAGCCTTGACGGCCTACATCCACAGAGGAATTCCTTAAGGGCTACATCTTTATTGTATAAAAGTGTAGTACAAAACCTGTGTTACAATGAACCCTAACATGAGTATATATAGGCGACTAAACCCTAGACTACTAGTACAAGTAGGACTAGGCTTGGGCCTATTACATTGGGCTAATGTATCTAATATATATCTCTAACAAATTCAATTGAAGTGTTGTTTGATCTTGAAGGACTAAAGGTCGACAATGACCGCCAGGGAATCACAATACTTTCTGAATTGAAATATTTACGAGTAGGTTGTTCATCTAAGTTGGCGTACATGTGGAAGAATGTTCCACGAGGAATTCAGGGCTTTCAAAACCTAACATCAATTGAAGTATTTTCCTGTGACCTCTTAATTTATTTAATCCCACTTTCTATTGCAAAACTACTTGTGAAACTTCAAAGCATTCACTATCTGGCTGTGATGCGATCAAAAACATTGTTTAAAGAGATGGAGAAGAAGAGGCAGCAGATATCATCATTTTCCCTAAACTTAGTTCCTTGAAGCTCAGTGGGTTGCCAAATCTCGTGAGTTTCTGTATTGAAGCTTATTCTTTTGAATGGTCATCCATTAAGGACATTACTTTGAGTCATTGTTACAATTTGAAAACAATTGGGTCAGAAACTCTGAGACCAAGAAAGTTGAAGAAAATCAACGAGGAATTGGATTCAAGACCTCATGAGCCTAGAATTGGGTCCCTTGGTTTTCTTGGGCGATGCCTTGAGTGTGTACCACGTAGCAAAAATTATGGTCCAATGACTGTCAGACCAAGGCACCACCAATAAATCCCAAAGAAGCTTTTCTGTGAAGAAAGAGGTACGTAGAAGTTCTATGATTTATGCACTTTTCCTAATGGATCATGGTCATTGACTCTCATATAGATATCCAATAAAATCAATTGTTGGTCATAACCTTAACGCATTCAACATAGTGAGATAAAAAATAAATAATAATAATAATAATAAAAGACGTTCACAGATCTGTTTATACCATCTTTTTCCTTGAAAAAATGCAAATAATAATTGAAAAGAAATTATTATTTTGCATGTTTAACGGTCCTTGATTTTTTGTAGGGTACTTTGACTAAGCCGAAGGATCCAAGAGCTAGAGATATCAATAACCCTCAAAGATTTGGTCTCTTTTTCCATCCAATCTAATTGAGTGCTTAAAGAATCTAGAATCAGTTTACTTGGAGTTTTGTGATTTAATAGAAGTTATATTTCAACTTGAGGAACTAAATGTTGAGGAAAGTCATGTGGCCCCAGTACTTGATCAGTTAATAAAATTGCGTCTAGATTTGTTACCAAAACTGATGCACATATGGAAGAAGGGTCCAAAAAGGATCATGGGCTTTGGAAACCTGAGATTTTTAGAAGTTGAGAATTGTAACAATCTGACAAATTTGTTCTCACCATCCATAGGGAAATTGCTTGTAATGTTAGAGGAAATAAAAGTTATTGGCTGTAAAAAAATTGAAGAACTCCTTGCAATAGCAAAAGAAGAAGAAGAAGAAGAAGAAGTTTTGTTCTACAAAGTGAGCTCAATCTGGCTCGTGAATTTACCAAATCTTCAGTGTTTTTGCAAAGAAGAAAATGCTTTTGAGTGGCCATCCCTGAAGAAAATTATGGTAATTAGATGTCCTAAATTAAGGACATTTGTTCCAACTAATCTAAAGACACCTAAGCTAGGAGTATACGAAGACAAGGAATTCATAACATCACAGTGGAAGGGCGACCTCAATGCCACCATAGAGCACATATTCAAAGGAAAGGTATGGCACATTCTTACCACAAATATCTCACCAATGGAAGAATTTAACACTTGTATAGACCGTTGTAGTATATATTTTACAAATATTAACAACATTTTTTAATAAGTAGAAATTAGACCACAGTTTTATAAAAATGAAAAAAGAAAGAAAAAACAGAATTTCTCTATGCCAACAAAATGTTTTGACAAAGTAATTTTTTTCATTGGATCAACTACAGCAGCACAAATAGTAATCACATAGCTATTGTCATTTTGTTATTTTTCCAATTGCAAATATTATGATTACTTAAATCGCATATATATATATATATATATATATATATTATTTGTACAGGAAAAACAGGTGGATCATGACATACAACAACAAGAGCAAACAGTAATCACAGATTCGCAAAGCTACTGTCATTTTTCCAATTGCAAATATTATTATCACTCAAATCACAAACATATTTTTAATTTATATAGGAAAACAAGTGGATCATGAGACACAGTAATAAGAGAAACTGAGACCAATGAAACAGAACAGCGAGACAGATATGTGATGCTGGGCAAGTAGTAGGTGAGCATATCACTCTTTCTATGGTCAGTATTTGTCCAGTATCCAAAAATACATAAAAATGAAAAGCACATAAAAATACCTATATTAAGTAGGCTCAATGATAAAGTGATCATTACATGTATTATACTATTATTCAATTGCTTCCCTAGTATAGAATGTAAAATCCTAATTGGCTTTCTTTTTATCTACTGCAATATCATATGCTAATATGGTGATTTGAATGTTTCTATAAGTCAATGCACTGTTGGTGCTGCGTGGTGCACTCAATAAGAATCCCAACCAATAGTATATAAGTTATCTAAGCGATGTGAGCTTGTTTAAGGGTGGAATGCAAGAATGTTGCCGATCATGGTCTCAAATCTATTAGACATTTGGAACCAGTTTATTTACTGTACTTAGTTGGTATTCATAAAAAGTATTTAATGGACAATGAGTCCAATAGATCTTTTTTAGCAAAAAGACATATTTTACGTTGCTAGTTATAAGACAATTACTTGTGCACTAACTTCTTGTGGGCTAATAGTTTTCATTCCCATGTCTAGAAAAGGGTCTTGGCTTTGCTAAGGCCTTTCAATTCTCATCTAAGAGTATTTAATTGATAGTTTAATAAGAGATTTAGAGTTCAATTCCTATCTACACCAAAAACTGTTTAGTATTTAAAGGACAATTATCATAAATAGACATCATAGATTGAAACTCTATCAAAAAATGATAGTTCTATAGAATCTGAAAATTCATATTTGGAAAAATGCTAATTGTTAGCAAAGATCTTGGATGTACAGGAACTTTTTGCTTAGTCCCCCCTGTTCACTTTGCATTAATTTTACATTTATATCAATGGCAGCTCTAAGAATTTTACATTGAGAAATTTAAGTTTAACAAAATTTAATAAAAAGAAAATTTGACTATATTGAGTTACCAACATAAAAAATAATAAATAAATAAATAAAAACACACAAATGCATGAAGTTTCACAATTTATTTTATGAGTTTTTATATTTTGACATTATTACATGATAATTAATTATCAGATGTCATTATCTACTGTCAATATAGGTAGATGTGAGTGTGACCATTTTTATTTTTATGCAGTTGTCATTATCTATTTGTCATTTTTTTTTTTAAATGTGTTAAATTAAATGACAAAACTCAACCCACTGGCACTATATTAATTATTGACTCACATAGTCACACTTATCCACACATAAATAATACATTTTTTTTTAGGGAATAAATAATACACTTAATGTCTAATTAACCAATCAAAAGTTTCTCAAAAAAAAAAATAACCAATCAAATGCTTGAACAGTCACTAACTTTACTCTTTTTTTTTTTACTTGAATCACTTACTTTATAACAAAAAATTGTCATAACATGATAACGATATGCACACATATAACAAACTCTCTGTTTCATCAAAACAAAAATCCTCTTTATTTTCTAACTATTAAATTATATAAAGTTATATTATATTTATACTATACACACACACATTCGAACACATCACAATTCACACAAATAACATTATAACAAAAAAATAATAATTCTCATAATTAGTATCAAACACACTTACACATATAATATAGATTTATAATAAAGAAAGACACTCACAACTCACAAATATTCACTCTTTACTCTTAGAGTTGAAGATACCAATATAATTAGATAGAGAAGAGAGATGAGATGAGATTTATGAGAGAGAGAGAGAGAGAGAGAGAGAGAGAGAGAGAGAGAGAGAGAGAGAGAGAGAGCGAGAGAGATGTGATCTATGTTGTTTGTTTTTGGAATGAGCTAATCTATGTTGTTGTTTAGTTTTGGACTAGACTGATATGTGTTATGGTTTAGTTTTGGGCTGAGTTGATTTGTGATCAGTGTGTGCAAGATTTAGATCAGGGTGTGCAAGAATATTTTTAAAGGTAAAGTAAACTAATAAAAATTTATTTTTTACATATAAATTTATTTTTATTTCAAGTCAGGGGTTCATCTAAACCTTGAAGAACACTTAAAGTTGCCCTTAATTTATATATATATATATATATATATATATTTGAAGTGTAGTATTTATTATTAGTATGCTTATGTTAAGTCACTTCATCTACCATGTCATTGACCACATCATTATCTTTTTCTTCTTTATTTATTACCTTCAATTTTTTTTGACAATATTAAACATATAAATATATAGACTTTACAAATTCAACTTAAGTAGATTTAACTTTACATATTCATCTACTTTAATCGTGATGTTATAATTAAATGAAAAATCAAAATAAAGATATTTTCAATACATGTCCATCTTGGGCGGTTTTAACTTTACATGTGATCTTGTCTTTACATGTTTATCTACTTTAATATAAATGTTTATAAATGAAAAATGAAATCAATGAAGAATAATTTTTTTTTTATAAAAAAGATTGTCTATAAAAGATATTCATAAGCCTTGCTTAATCTTTGATTGTAGAAAAGATACAACTTGACAATTACCCCGAAGGAGTCCAAATCAAGCATGGTATAGATCTCCTACTAGAGGTTTGTAACCCAATTGTCTTATTATTAATTCATTCATATGTGTTCCTTGACATAAGTATTTGTTTTATTTATTTATATGTTGTTGACCTAATTTAAGGAAAAAAAAACAGATTATAATTTGTCTTATTTTGTGTTGTTGTTAGGTTTTAATAGGATGGTCTGGACAATATGATGAAGAAAAATTTATGCAATTAAAGAAGATGATCTTTGTGCAGTTTCCTTTCACTGTTTGTAAATATTTTGTTTAATAAATTAGCAGAAAATTATTATGTCTTTGTTATATAATGTTTCTAGATGATTGAGTAATTTTTTTAAGCATTTCCAAATATTTTTATATACGACTCTCTATCTTCCTTATTGCATTAGTGTATTCTGTAATATTTTTAAGGAAAAAAAAAATCAATTTTGTGTTAGAAATTATTTATCTATCTATTCATTATTCATATGTATTTTTCTTCTTCTTTTTTCAAAAATTATATTCTACTTTTCTCCTCTTTGGAATTGTACTCTTTAGTTTTTTCCTTTTTTTTTTTTTTTTAAAGTTACAATCATCATTTATAAAGCTATGTATGTACAATCAATACTTTTGCTTGGGATCAACCACCTATTTCTATAGCATGACTTCAAAACTTTATTAAAAATTTGAATTTGATTATTCATTGGATATTTAGCTTGATTATATCATATTTGATATGTTTTACATATTCAATAGAAGGAGTTTGATTTTGATGTGAGTTTTATTTTTCCCTTTCTATTTTATTTTGAACTGTAATTTTATTGAGTTTAATCAATTTTTAAGATATGTTTTTCGGCGTTTTGGAATGTAGGGGAGAAAATTTTGGGTTTGAGAAAGTTTGTTTAAAACTAAAAATAATAATAATTTCCAAAGTCTATATACTTTTTAATGATACACAAAATGATATAGATAACTTTTATTAAAAAAAAATGAATATTTTTGCTACCTTGCCTTTAAATTCTTAAGAAAAATTGTACTGTTTTCTTTTTAGAATGACATAGATTATTTATATATATATATATATATATATATATATATATATATCTATAATCTATAAATATTATAAAACTGAAGATGTTTAAGGGAGCCATGCCCCCCACCCCCACCCCCTCCTCCCCTAAACTTTTTTTTTTTTTTTTTAAATTGACTTTTATATGCATATAAACAATTTTTAAAAAATGATCCCAAAATTTATATACTCCCCCCCAACCCCCTCCCAAAAAATTATAAAACCGAAGATGTTTAAGGGAGCCATGCCCCCCACCCCCTCCTCCCCCAAACTTTTTTTTTTTTTTTAAATTGACTTTTGTATGCATATAAACAATTTTTAAAAAATGATCCCAAAATTTATATACTCCCCCCCACCCCCCCTCCCAAAAAATTATAAAACTGAAGATGTTTAAGGGAGCCATGCCCCCCACCCCCACCCCCACCCCCTCCTCCCCCAAACTTTTTAAAAAATAAAAAATTAAAAAAAAAAAAAAAAAAAAAAAAAACTGACTTTTGTATGCATATAAACAATTTTTAAAAAATGATCCCAAAATTTATATACTCCCCCCACCCCCCTCCCAAAAAATTTAGAAATTGACCCATGAAACCCAAATAGAAAAAGTGTTTGACCTAACCCATTGCCCAGTTGTCCCAAAAATAAAATCTTCAGAAAAAAGTATTGGATACGTTGTATCTACTCTTTGATTTTATACATTCTGCAACATTTAGTATGGAATCAATTATATATGATTTCCAAAATTAAAAAGAATGTCAAATTCTATTTTATAGAAAACCGAATTATGTATTAAGAACCAATTATTTTTGTGTTTTTTAATTTGTTGACACTTTTTTTTTTTAATTTGTTGATACTTTGTTAATACTAAATGGATGCCAATTTAGATTGTTTAAAAAAAAAAAAAAAATTGGTTCATACTTTAGCCCCCCTCAATTGAAATCAATTGAAATCCTGGCTACGCCTCTATCCTTAAATAAATGAACTAATTTTGGAAGAACTAAGTCCGGTCAATTTGGCCTAAACCCAGACGTACCCACATCTTTCTCTCATAAGAGGATAAGAGGGGTGAGGGGTATCTTAGCTCCATAGAACACCCCTCTCACATTACATAAACCCCAACGCTACCATTAGTAACATCCTGCAAGCCCAGGAGGAACCGTTCTATGAAAATTGGTCACACCTTAATTCACCTTCTAGGACGGTGCTATCAACTCAAATCTGTGAATTTTTGTTTTATATCAAACCCAACCCTTCCCATTCTTATATTTGCATTCAATACAAAGAGTGGCTGGTGATTCAGCTGTACTTTCACGTCAAAAAAAAAAGTGATTCTACACCCACCTTTACAACAACTCAAAAGCGTGCACCAGTTAGAACCACCGAATATCTAAATGATATTAGACAATCAAAACATGAAAAATGAAAATTACATAAAAAGGTCAACTTCTCTCACAAGACCATTCCAAGTGGAGGCTCAGTAATATCCGATCTGATGGATGAACAGATAATGAAGATAATAAAACTATTTTCCCAACCTTATACTGACTTCCAAAACAGAAGTGATAATAGGTAAAGACACAAGGCCACCATGCGCTAGTGTTTCCTTCAAATTTTCCTCCTCCATATTGGCTATGTCATAATTACAAATGTGAAAATTGGTTTCTGTCAAATAAACCTTCAGCCACTCCCACTTCAGCAACACTTCTAGTAATAGCCAACACCTCTCAATTCTGATTGTGATGCTTGCTGTGCATCATCACCTTTACTTAAAAATACAAGGCGACCTGCAAAGTCCACAAAATCAGCACCCATCATATATAACGGAGAAACTCAAAAAAAAAAAAAAACTATATTCTAAGGCATTTTCCACAAACTCTTATGCTTGTTTTACCAGCCACAGCTTCAGAAGGTTTCAACATCTAGACTAGTACAAACTTTTGATGCAAAATAATAAATGCTATTAGGCTCTGGTGGCCTCTACGCAGCCATATTCTCACAGAAAAATATGGGAGTATGGACTGAAATCAAACTGTCTACCAAAACAAGCAAAGATTGTCCATCATGAATACTGCACAGGTAAGGAACAGAGCATGTTCTCTTTGAATTTTCATCATGCCAATCACATTTGTGCATGAAATATAAAGCAAAATATTGTTTAGAATGTCAGGTGTAGGTGAGCATAATTCAAATTTCTAACATCCAAGCTAGTTATACACACACACACACACACACACACACACACACACACACACACAAAAGAAAAAGAAAAAAAGCATTGCAAAATGAAGGAATAATCACAATATCGTAAAGTCAAAACAAATAATATTAATGTGGGAAATTTTTGGGGTTGGTCATTAGCCCCCTAATAAGTAAATTTGGATTTGATTGGCAGTTTCATGGAACTTGATATATATCCAAGGGACCAAGAAACTCAGTACTTAGTGGTGTGGCAAGGGGGTGGAATGGCTCCAATTGATTTTTCCCTATGCATGGAGGGAAGGAAGAAAGAGATAAGGAAAGCAGCATGTCCATCTAAGAATCAAAACATACATTTCATTTATCACAAAAATTTTCAGTAAAGCACAAATGTCTAAAAAACACTACAATGATTGTATATAGATGCAACAAAAATATATAATATGTAGTGTGTCAGGCTCAATAATTTACTCTGTATCTATAAACAATATCAATAGAGCATATATATAAATTCAAGTATATACCATTTCGACGAATGGCAATCTCTCTTATACGTCGAACAAGACCAGTTATTGGATCAGTGAAGATTTTGGTTTCCAGATTGCCCTCCAAATATAGAATTGAACTACAATATACAAAATATCGTTATTACTTCAAAGAGATGATCTGCAATAAAGCCAGAGGTGAACAAAAACCAGAAATTTAGAGGAAGCAATCCTACATAAGACAATAAGAAGAAGAAAGAAAGCAATAATCAACAAAGAAATATAATTGAATCAAGCAAACATAAGTAAAATTGTATGCACTAGGGCTATCTGTAAATGAAAAAAAAAACACTTATATAGTATCCTTCTTTCCAAATACTATCAAACCCAATTCTCCTTCAATACCAAGTCTAAACTCAAAAACTATAACAAAGTATATGGAATGCACAGACATTGTTTTGTTAGCGTTGTGAAAGTGCATTTTGCTTGTTAAAACAAAATATGTATTTTAAAAGTTTTTGAAGAAGAGCCCTATGGACTCACCTCTAGCTAGTAAAACTTACTGATTGCACCTGCCAGAACCAGTTACCGGGTAATCTAGGGACATTCACCCCAGACGGGCATGCTCACGACCAGGAGCAACATTTTAAAAGGCAGTAATTCAAACATGTTTGTCTACAACATTCAGCAAATTTGCAAAAAACAGAAACCCAAAAACCCAATAGACAGAAAAATTTTGGCATTTTACAAATATATAGTCCTATGCATATGTGTGTAATGTACCAAATCATATAAATTGGGAATGAAAAAAAACAAAACAAAACAAAGGTTGAGTCCTCACCCAGGAACAACATGCTTGTTGACAATCCCACCTAGGCGATCGGGATAGACAGAAACCCGATGCCACTGAACCGCGCAGCGATTCGCGTACTCCCTTGGATCCTCGTTATCCAACGGCCTACGATTGTTTCGAATCCCACCAGTCCCCAAAGAGAACATCGTCACTGTCCTCCCACTCTTCAGTGTCTTCTGCAATGGTTTCTGCCCTACTTGTCCAACCAATATCGCCTACAAAAATTCAATCAAAACCCACTTATACTCTCTAATCAAAAATCAAGAAAACAAACAAAAATCAATCAATGTAAAAAATGTACCTTGTAAATGCCCGCATCGAGTCCATTCTCTAGAGGCCAATCGAAGACCGTGCGTTGTTGTTGTTGTTGTTGTTGTTGTTGAGGTTTGGAGTCTTGGGTTGGAGAAGAAGATTGCTCAGGTGGAGCTGAGTCAAGGTCTAACTCGTCCGAGTCGGAAGTGGGTTCGGGGTGGTCGGACTCGGTGGTGTACATGGACATGGAGGAAGCGTAATGAGAGGGTTTAGGGTTATGGGTGGTTGAGAGTAGAGAGCGGCATAGCCTTCTGGAAAGTGCACCCACTGAGTTCGCCATTTTCTTCAGACTAAGCTCTTTCTGTGTTAAATTTTGGGCTTAAACCCTACAAAACTATGGTAGTGGTCAATGGAGGAGCTGAACTGAAGTGGAGCTATTGTAAACCCTGATTTTAGACTATAATTCGTTTTATATCCTATATTTTTGGGATATTTTCATTTTAAGTCTGTTATTTTTCTTCTCTTTCATTTTAGTCCTTGATTTTTTTTTTTTTTTTAACAGTTTTAATTTCATCATTGTTGTTATCTACTTATTAACAGAAAAATGACTAACAAATTATCTAGTTTATCTAGTTAATCTTTCTTCTTTTTCATTTTGAAAATAATTTATCTAGTTTCTTTGCTAAAAATACTGGAGATAAAATATAAAAGTTAAATAAAATAAGTAACTTAGGTAAGATTCAAAAATAGTAAACAATAAACTATTTATAAGTGCGTCTATGGCTCCCAAACAAGCACTAAAAAACAATGTTAGTGTTTAGTTGTTTGTAAGGAAAAATAAATTACATCAAGGAAACTAAGGGGATGTTTGGTACATGTGTTTGAAAACATATATTTTGTTGTTTGAAAACATGTGTGAAAATACGTGTAGGTGAAAAAGTATATAGAAATACATGTAATATTGTTTAAAAACTGAAAATGTGTGTTTGAGTGGGTGTACAAAACACCCCCTAAGCTTTGGGGTTGAGGCATGGATGTTGATGAACAAGATATGGAAAGACAATGTGACTAGCTGCACATAGTGGTGAAATGAAATCACACGAAATAGTGTGTTGAGTTGCTGTTTAATTATTGGGTAGGGTCTCTTGAAGTTGTTGTGGCTATCATTCAAATTGTTAAAAATAAATAAATAAATAAAAATAAAAAAAATCCTCCACGGATTGCATGAATGAATTTCAAATGTGGGTTTTGTGTATTTATGGTGTGGGTTTTTGGTGAATCGGTTTGGTTGTGGCCCTTGCTCTATTGTAGGCAACCGGTAGTGGTGTTTTGTGTGGATGTCATCTTAGTTGTGGGTTGGTGCCAACTTGAATTTGATCTATGTGCGTGTGCTATTTTTGGTAGGCAAGTAAATTGGGGGAAATTGTGTGTACCTCTTGGGTTCCAAGAAAGAGAGAAATTCACCACCCCCCCCCCCCCCCAAAAAAAAAAAAGAGAGAGAGAGAGAGAGAGAGAGAGAGAGAGAGAGAGAGAGAGAGAGACTATATCATTGTTATGTTTGGTGGCCAAAAAAGTTTGGATTTTTTTTTTTTGGGGGGGAAGAGAAAAGAAAGTTTTTGTTTTGTTTTTTGTTTTTTTTTACTTTCATGATTTTATCAAATTAAATGAGAATTTTGAAATGTTGATGTGGTTTTTTTTTTTTTTTTTTTTTTTCCATATAAGTGATGACCAAGCTTTTTAATATCAATTAAATACATTATTACTCTAATTAAGTAACACATAAGCAATTTGTTAGTCATGACAGTATTTTCCATCGAGTCACCACCTCTATGACCAAAATAGATTATCATAGATGCCCAATCTCATCACCAACTAAGAGCAAGGATTTGTATTTTAGATCTTTTGTATGCAAATTTTATCCTCATACTAGAATCACATACAATGCATCTCATGGACTACAACACATAATGTACAATGTTCATAGACATACAATCTCATAAAATAAAACAATTTTATTACTAAGATAAAGTCATGTAGTTGGATTTTAGAGCACTAATCCTACAGTTGTAACTCCTCAAAGGTCATCTCTTGAGGTTGAGAACTTCTGAGGGTGTTGGTTCTTTTGGCATCTATTGTCGAGGTTTGGACCATGTAACCTATTATTGGGGAATTAGTAAGATGACTTACAATTTCCTATAGACGACGCCAACTAATGATGCTTAAGATCAATTGTTACATGTTTTACTCTAATTTTGGAATATATGCCAAAAAAAAATCACGAAAGAACTCAAAGTTGACATTGATGTGGTGCTGGCCAAAAATACTCTGATGCTTAAAATCAACACCAACAAAGGTTCTAACAAAAACACTCACAAAGGTGATAGTTAGAGATATCTAGTGTTTAGGAATAGGGATGGAAATTCATGTTCGCATGTCAAGTTTGTGTCATGTCAACTAATGAGTATTTAACTATATGGGTTAAAACTAACCCAACATGTTTATTAAATGGAGAATTCCTTAATCCTAACACGACATGTTTATTAAACTTGTTAGTCGTGTTGACCCATATATCAAATTTTATCAAAGAAGATTTTTTTTAGTATTAATTTAATTGATTTGAACTATGAAAAACCAAAATTAAGAAAATTAATATAAAATTCAAAACTAATGGAGTAATTGTATCATAAATAATTATATTGCATCATAAATAATCATTCAAAAGTAAAACATATCTCAATATCACTAATAGAAAAGAAAATAAGTTTATATATCTAGGGTTTTGAAGTGTATATTGGTAAAATGACAAGTTAAACAAGTTAGATATATCAAACAAGTTATATGGGTTAGACACAAACATAACACGTTTAGAGCATCTCTAATAGGCACTCTAAACCTATTTTTGGAGAGCAAATACACAAAAAATCAACTCCAACAACCTTTTCAAAATGTTTAAAAAAAAAAAAAAAAAAAAGAATTGCTATAGTTGCTCTCTTGGTAAAGAAAGCATTATTCACGCTCCATATGAATTAAATTCAATAAAATATCAAACCACTCAATTTTTTTATTCATCTCTCTCTCTCTCTCTCTCTCTCTCAAACACCCATCCCTCTCTTTCGCTCTCAAATGTCTCTCTCCTAATCCAATCAATTGAATTCACAGCCACTACAAATGGAACCCAATGGCACAGTACCCAACATTTTCGCACCACCAATTGAATCTAACAACATAAAACCTAACCAGCACCGTTGGGATCCTTTATTTTATTTTGATCGAACCCAACAAGACAAAACAATTTTCATGTTGTTGGTTGATGAAATCTAAGCAAAACTTTGGGTTTCTTTTTCTTTGTTTCTCTCAACTACTTTGAGTTTGATTTTCTTTGTTTCTCTCGACCCAATACCTTTGTTTCTCTATCTTTGACTTAAGATTTAGGGCTTTTCTTTCTAGTAAAAGATTTGGATATTGTTAGGTGATAAAATCTTAGCAAAAGAAAGCTTTGAATCAATTTGTCTAGTAAAAATTTGGGTAGAAGAGACTTGAGTGTTGTTGATTGATGAAAATGCAAAAGAGATTTGGGTATTTGTTGAATGAAAAACTGTATCAAATTTTGGGAAAAATAATAATAAAAAGTTAAAGAATTAATATTTAAATGGGAATAGAGAAATGATAGAATGTTTATGGAAAGTGTACGTGAAAAAGTAGTTAGGCAAAAACTATTGAAAGTTTGACTAAGCTATTGGAGACGCTCTTATTAAACAGAACAGTCATGTCAACTCGAATATGATACGAACACATTAAATCTTAACTCATAACCAGCTTACTTCATGTCATATTTTGTGATTGTGTCATGTTGGATTTTGTCAACCCTATTTAGAGATTATTTTTCATACTTTGTCATGTATAGAAATGGATATATATATATATATATATATAGGGCATCTCCCACCTATTCTATGATTTCTGCCATATCCTATGGTTAGGAGGGTCGTGCAATGCTGGCTCCATTGTAGAAGCAATTGATGTGGTCGCTTAAGGCCCCAAGTAGAAAAAGAGCCTCAAATTTTAATTTAATTAAGTTTAAATATTAGCCAATAAATAAAATAATATTTTTATCAAATGAAAAACAAGAAAAAAATAGAGAGAGAAATGCTACGTTCACAACATTTTTCATAACATATTTACAACAAATCCTACATAGCATGTTGTTACAAGCTGTTATTAATGACAAAAAAATAATTTCGATAGTGTTTTCAAATTATAACTAGTAACAACTTAATACCTAGAATTTGTTGTGAAAAATATTTTAAAAGTAACACTTCCCAAAAAAAAAAAAAAGGTAAAACACAAAAAAAATTCACAACATTTTTCACAATAGTTGAGTTGACAAACTTACCACTATTAATCTATCATATCAATAAATGTGAAAAATTTTATCAAATTTTGTATGTCTATAGACTTTCTAAAAAAATTTATATCTAATTTGTGTTAACTAGTAAAAATTTTATATCTAAAACAAGATAATAAAGTTTAAGTAATATTTAATTTTTTTAAGTCATATTTAAATATATAAAATGTCTTAATTTCAGTTTTCGCCTTAGTCTCCTAAATACTGTTAGTGTATAGATTAAGCTAGATTAGCCCATTGGGCTTAGCCCAGTATATTACTTGTACTGCACTCATGTTACTTGTACTGCACACATACCTAGCCTATATAAGGCTCTCTTTTGTACATTGTTTTATACATATGATTATACTGACTATTCAGTCATTCTCTCTCTCTTTATATTGTTAACATGGTATCAGAGTCTTTCCTCTGATTTTTTGGTTCCTGTGGACATCTCCGGCGTTCTTCTGTTGCCCTCGCCTTCATCCAGTAGTCACTGTCAGAAGCGAGTCACCGCCGTCACGCCCACAACCCTAGAACACTCGGATTTTGTCAGTTTGTTGATCAAACCGCCAAAGTAAAGGCACACATTGACAGATCTAACAGTCTCGAGTAAAACCCAGCAAAAATCTGCCAGAAACAACCTTCCACGCGCCTCCACGCGACGCCAGAAGTTTCTGCCTCATGAGCACAAGCCACCACGCGCCGTCTCTCCCTTCCACGCGCCTCACGCACTGGTCACGCGCCTCACGCGCCTGCTCCGTTTCACGGACTGCCACGTCAGCCCTAGGTGACATCACTCCGCCACGTCAGCATTCACATCAGCGTCAGCCGTTGACCGTTGACCAGACCGTTGACCGTTGACTTTGACCAAAGTCAAAAAATTTCAACAGGACCTGTCTTACTCAGTTTTTCGCGTAGATTCCGATTTTGGGCTCCATTTCTGCATTTGAGGTCTCTAAATCTCATTTTTTGGTCATTTTTCTTCATTATGGCTCAACAAAATGAACGCGACATCATACGTCCTATCACCATTATGTTGGATGGTCCTACTAGCTATCATGCATGGTCTCAGAATATGACTGTTTTTCTCAAGGGTCGTAAACTGTGAAGATATGTGACTAGTTCAATTCCTAAGCCAGTACCAAACCCTAAGTCCAAAGTCACAGCTGCTGAAGAGTCTTCCACAACTACTGTTACAACAGATGATTATGAAGATCGCCTAGAGGAATGGGAGAGTATTCAGAGTAAGATCTTGTCTTGGTTTATTAATACCTCTATTCCCTCCATTCATAATCTTCTTCCTCGTCTTGATACTGCTGAGGCTGCTTGGAAGTTTTTGGCCGATCGCTATAATTGTACTAATGATTCAAGCTTGGAGTTCCACATTAAATCAAAACTTTATCAAATGCGCCAAGAGACAGGTCAGTCTATTTCTGATTTTTATTCTCAGACTTCTACTATGTGGGAACAACTCTCTGCTGCAGATCCTCCACTAGTGTGTTCTAAGGACATTGAGCTCTTTGTCAAACATCGGGATCGCCGTAGATTTATGCACTTCATGATGGGTTTGCGTGAGGATTTTGAGCCTACTAGGGCTTCTCTGCTTAGTCGGTCTCCTACTCCTTCTCTTGATGCTGCAGTCAAGGAGCTCATTTCTGAGGAGAACCGTAGGCCTACTCATCACATATCATCATCTGATCATGTATTGGCTACACCATCTCCACAGCCTCCCATTGCTGCATTCACTACTCCTCCACGAATTAACTCTGGGCGTCCCACCTTTCAGTCTTCCAAAGGTACTCGCTGTGAGTTTTGCCGTGCTAAAGGCCATGACATCTCAGTTTATCGCAAACTACAGAAATTTGTGCAAAAGCAGAATAAAGCTTCTCTTCCTCGGGCAGCTGCTGTATGTCCTTCAGATCCATCGGTTCCTACAGGTCCATCTTTGACTTCCTCACTTACTACGGCTGATATTGAGGCAGTTGTTCAACAGGTTTTATCCCGCACTTCCACTACCCTTTCTGTCACCTCAGGTAAACAACCTTGGTTTTTTGATACTGCATGTTGTAACCATATGACTCCTGATGAATCCCAATTTTCTAATAAGGCACCCTTAGAACATCCAATCACCATTTACACTGCTGATGGAACTCCTATGCCTGTTAGTCATAAAGGAACAATCTCTTCTTCTTATTTATCCTTTAATGACACTTTTCATATCCCAAAGTTATCCCTCAATTTGCTTTCTGTTGGTCAACTTTGTGAATTAGGCGTAGATCTTCTCTTTACTAATCATGGTGTGGATGTGTAGGATCCCCGGACGGGTCAAGTGCTTGGGACAGGCTGTAAGGCTGGTTGCATGTTTGAGGTTCATGACTTGAAGATTCATTCACAAGTTGTTTCTGCAGCTGCTACCACTACCACCTCCTCACCTAATCTATGGCATGCTCGTCTTGGTCATCCATCCTTATCTCATCTTCAGTTGTTAGCTTCTCAAGGTCATTTAGGTTCAGTTCAGTTTCAAAAATTTGATTGTACTTCCTGTCATTTTGGCAAACAAACAAAATTGCCCTTTAATAATAGTGACTCATTTTCTTCTGCACCTTTTGATCTTATACATTCTGATATTTGGGGTCCTGCACCTATTCCTACTGAGGGGGGATCTAGATATTTTGTCATATTTGTGGATGATTTTTCTCGATATACTTGGATTTATCTGCTTCATCATAGGTCTGAACTTGTGTCTATTTACCAAACATTTCATAAAATGATTGAAACACAGTTCAATCGCACCGTTAAAGTTTTTCGATCAGATAATACTCAAGAATATAATGATAAATCTTTCCTATCCTTTTTAGACAATCATGGTACACTTATTCAGCGGTCTTGTCCTTACACCTCTCAACAAAATGGTCGTGCAGAACGAAAACATCGTCACATCCTTGATGTTGTCCGCACCTTTCTCATTTCTGCCTCTCTTCCTGAGCGCTTTTGGGGTGAGGCTGCACTCACTGCTATATACACCATTAATCGTATCCCTTCACCAACTACACACAACAAATCACCATTTGAGCTTCTCTATGGTCAAACCCCCGACTACTCCTCTCTTCGAGTTTTTGGTTGTGCTTGCTTTGTCTCCCTCCTCATGAACGAACAAAACTCTAACCTCGTGCTTGTCTCTGTTGTTTCCTCGGTTATGGTGTATCTCAAAAGGGGTTTCGCTGCTATGATCCCATTTCTCATCGTCTTCGTGTCTCCCGTCATGTTGAGTTTTGGGAACATCGTCCTTTCACGAGTCTTCAACAGTTTCCTACATCCTCTTCCTCTGAGTCTCCCATTTTTACTGATCTTTTCCTCCCTCTCTATCCTGAACTTGTGGAGGATTCTTCAACATCGGCTGCCTCTCCAGACGACTCATCTCCGGTTCTGTCCCCGGCATATGACCCGCCTGTCTTGGATCCTGTAGCACCACCCTCTCCTGAGTCTCCTGATGGTCCTAAACTTCGTCGTTCCACTCGGGTAAGCATTCCTCCCCCTTATCTCTCTGATTATCACTGCTCTTTTACCCTTGCCACCCTCTATGAACCTCACACCTATTGTAAGGCCCATACTGACCCTCTTTGGCAGCAAGCTATGAACGATGAACTAGATGCCCTTCATAAAAATCACACTTGGGATATGGTTGATTTGCCTCCTGGTCAGTCTGTAGTAGGTTGTAGATGGGTTTACAAGATCAAGACCAAGGCTGATGGAACTGTTGAACGATACAAGGCTCGCCTAGTTGCTAAGAGCTTTACCCAAGAGTATGGCATTGACTATGAGGAAACATTTGCTCTTGTTACTCGCCTTACATCTGTCAGATGTCTCATTGATGTGACTGCTGTTCGCCGTTGGCCTCTTTATCAAATGGATGTGAAGAATGCTTTCCTCAATGGAGACCTTCAAGAAAAAGTGTACATGCAACCACCCCCTAGCTATCCACACTCAGGCAGTCAAGTTTGTCGCTTCGCCGTGCTCTTTATGGCCTCAAGCAGGCTCCTCGAGCTTGGTTTAAGAAGTTTAGCTCAGTTGTTGCTCAGCAGGGTTTCACTTCGAGTCCTCATGACACTGCTCTCTTCGTCTGAAGATCCTCTGCTGGTATCACTCTTATTCTTCTATATGTTGATGATATGATTCTTACTGGAGATGATTCTGCAGGTATCCGCTCTCTTCAGCACTTTCTTAGTCAGCATTTTGAGGTGAAAGATTTGGGCACTCTCAACTATTTTCTTGGACTTGAGGTTACCTCATCCTCTGATGGATACTATCTTTTCCAAGCTAAATATGCTTCTGATCTTCTCTCTAAAGCCGGTATCACTGACAACAAGACTGTTTCCACTCCTTTGGAATACAATGCAAAGCTTACACCCTTGGATGGTGAACCTATATCTAATGCTACTCGCTATCGTCAGTTGGTTGGTAGTCTGATCTATCTCACTGTTACTCGTCCAGATATTTCACATGCCGTGGGTATGGTTAGTAAGTTCATGGATGCCCCTCGTTCTGTCCACTATGCTACTGTTCTTCGGATTCTCCGATATGTCAAGGGCACACTTTATCATGGTCTACACTACTCCTCTCGGTCTTTTCTTGAGCTTCATGCTTATTCAGATGCGGACTGGGCAGGTGATCCGACTAATCGATGCTCTATCACAGGTTTCTGTTTCCTGTTGGGTACCTCTCTTGTTTCGTGGCGTAGCAAAAAGCAGGATGTTGTTTCCCGTTCTAGTACTGAGGCTGAGTATCGTGCCCTTGCCGACACCACCTGCAAGCTTGTCTGGCTTCGTTGGCTCTTGGCTGACATGGATGCTCCACAACCCACTGCTACTCCTCTTTATTGTGACAATCGTAGTGCTATCTACATTGCTCATAATGATGTCTTCCACGAACGCACCAAGCACATTGAGATCGACTGCCACTTCACTCGCCAGCATCTCAAGAAAGGCAATCTCAAGTTGTTCTCCATCTCATCTGCTGACCAGCCTATTGATATCTTCACCAAGTCTAACCCGCCTGGTCGTCTTCGAGATCTTATATCCAAACTCCAGTTGGCTTCCTCCTTGCCACCTCGAGTTTGAGGGGGGATGTTAGTGTATAGATTAAGCTAGATTAGCCCATTGGGCTTAGCCCAATATATTACTTGTACTGCACTCATGTTACTTGTACTGCACACATACCTAGTCTATATAAGACTCTCTTTTGTACATTGTTTTATACATATGATTATACTGACTATTCAGTCATTCTCTCTCTCTTTATATTGTTAACAAATACATTAACCCGCCCATAGGGTCGTGGGGCACATTTGGACGGAGATAAACACCGAAGTCTTAGGATCATGCATAATCAATTCTTACACATAGCACACACCTCTGGCCATGAATATAATCCACGTGCTTATGTGATTTAGGCTTTCCAGAATCCAAACTAAGACAAATTTTTGAATGTGATTTTTTTTTTTTTTTTTTTTTTTTTTTTTTTTTTTGAGAATCATTAGTTCCCATAATATATATATTTTCTTACTTCTGGGTGTATGGCTAGGCTACATGGACCTCCTTAGTTGGTCGAAAAAGTACCCATCAAATACCATCGTTTCCTCCAAAAAATTCAAATAAACAAATAAATAAACTATTTTACAAGGGGTATTAAGAAGAAAAAAAAAAAACTACAGAATTTTAGTAATAATTAATTAAACAATGGAAGTGTCAGTCAAAGATGGTGCATTGAAAGCAAAGGACACGACAAAAGCGACAAGAAGAAGAACCAGAATACGCACTGCAAAACATAACCTCGACATGGCCATTAAAATTAAAATGGCAGGAAAGCCAGTTATTGTTATGGATGCTTCATGCTTATCTATTACTTTAATTAAAACGTAATCTCACTCGAATATTTTTATTTTTTTATTTAAAAGTACGTAATCTGAGTCACAACGTGGCTCATGAACACTGAACTGGGTCAGCCAAATATGCGCTGCAAAGCATGCCGATTGTACACCAGATATATATAACAATTAATTTACTTAATAATGATCGGACGGTTTAGTTACAAAATGAAAAATATATTAGAGGAAGATCGGACGGTTTGGTCATTTTTAGGGAAAAGCGTAGATTCATGACACATGGCGTTCATCAGGAGCAGCGTTATTAGGATGCAAAAGTTGACTACAGCTATTATCAACGGTTGAGATGGGTCAACATGGGAGTTTGTCTTCATTGTTACTATTTGTTCTTTTCTTCTATTTTCTACTTGAATAATAAAAACATTTCTAGCTCTAATTTTGGAATTCCCGCAAAAAAATATTACAAAATAACTCAAAGTTACATTGGTGCAGTGTTGACCAAAAATACTCTAATGCTTAAATCAACACCAACAAAGGTTCTTAAAAAACGCTCAAAAAGATTATGGTTAGAGATATCTAGGGGTCGTTTGGTAATATTGTTCTAGCAATATTGTTTAAATGTTGTGGAAATATGTGTATATATAAAAGTGTTGTGAAAATATGTATATATTTTATTGTTTAAACAATGAAAATTGTTGTTTAAACAACACAACCTAACACCTCCTAGTGTTTAGAGATATTGGTGGCAAATTCATGTTCACATGTCAGGTTCGTATCTTATCAACTCTTGAGTATTTAACTATATGGATTAACACTAACCCAGCATGTTTATCAAACGAAATATTTTTTAACCCTAACACAACTTGTTTATTAAACTTGTTTATTAAACTTGTTAGTCGTGTTGCCGACCCATTTATCAAATTTTATCAAAGCAGTTTTTTTTAAGTATTAATTTAATTGATTTGAAATATGAAAAAAAAAATAGATTTTTTTAAATATAAAATTAAAAATTAACAGAGTAATTGCATCATAAATAATTATTCAAAACTAAAACATATCCCAATATCACTAATAGAAAAAGAAAATAAGTTTATATATCTAGGGTTTTGAAGTGTATATTAGTATAATAACAAATTAAATAGATCAAACAT
Organism: Quercus cerris; assembly: GCA_963669245.1. Lineage (NCBI taxonomy): Eukaryota > Viridiplantae > Streptophyta > Magnoliopsida > Fagales > Fagaceae > Quercus > Quercus cerris. The sequence goes on from OY770012.1 coordinate 23,395,677, forward strand.
ATCAAACAATTTATGTGGGTTGGACACAAACATAACACATTTAGAGCATCTCCGAAAGGCCCTCTAAACCTATTTTTGAAGAGCAAACACACAACAAAATTACCTCTAATAGTCTCTCCAAAAATGTTTAAAAAAAAAATGAAATTGCTATAGTTGCTCTCTTGGTCAAGAAATCACTATTCACGCTCCATATAAATTAAATTCAATAAAATATCAAACCACTCAATTTTTTATTCATCTCTCTCTTTCTCTCTCCATCATAGAAATGCCCATCCCTCTCTTTCACTCTCAAATGTCTTTCTCTTAATCCAATCGATCAAAGTCACAGTCACCACAAATGGAGCCCAATGGCATAGTACCCGGCATTGTTGTACCTCCAATTGAACCTAACAACATAAAACCTAGCCAGCACTGTTGGTATCCATTCTTTTATTTTGATTGAAGCCTGCAACACAAAACAATTTTCATGTTGTTGATTGATGAAATCTGAGCAAAAATTTGGGTTTCTTTCTCTTTGTTTCTCTTAACCCAACACATAACAATTTTGATGTTGTTGGTTGATGAAATCTAAGCAAAATGTTGAGTTTCTTTTTCTCTATTTCTCTCAACTCAACACCTCCGCCTCTCTCTCTTTGACTTAAGGTTTGGGTCTTCTTTCTAGTAAAAGATTTGGATGTTGTTGGTTGATAAAATGTTAGCAAAAGAAAGCTTTGAATCAATTTGTTTGGTAAAAATCTGGGCATAAGAGATTTGAGTGTTGTTGATTAATGAAAATGCAAAAGAGATTTAGGTATTTATTGAATGATAAACTGCATCAAATTTTGGTAAAAAAATACTAATAAAAGTAAAAAAAAATTATATTTAAATGAGGATGGAGAAATGATAGAATGTCTGTTGAAAAGTGTATGAGAAAAAGTAAGTAGACAACACTGTTTACTCTCTAAATAGGCTAAAATTTTGACCAAACTGTTGAAGATGATCTTATTAAATAGGGCATCCATGTCAACTTGAATATGATACAAACACGTTAAATCCTAACTCATAACCTACTAACTTCATGTCATATTTTGAGATTATAATATTTGTGGATTGTGTTGGATTTTGTCAACCTTATTTAAAATTTAGATATGATTTTTAATACCTTGTCATGTATAGGAATGGATGCATATATAGGGCATCTCCCACCTGTCACATGATTTCTGGCATATGATTAGGAGGCTCGTGAAACACATTTGGACGAAGTTAAATGCAAAAGTCTTAGGATCGTGCATCAATTCTTACACATAGCACACCTCTGGCCATGAATATAATCCACGTGCTTCTGTGATTTAGGCTTTGCAGAATCCAAACTAAGACAAATATTTTATGTGGATATATTTTTTTTTTTTTTGGGAGAATCATTAGTATGTGACTTTCGTTTTCGGGTCCATTTGAGATCCGCTTATTTTACTGAAATTGAAATTTTTTTACTAAAAGTATTGTAGATAAAGATAAAAGTTAGCTAAAACCTGAAATAGTACAATGAGACTCATAAATAGTACTAAAGTGTGTAATGAAACCCATAAATAATAGTAGTAAAAATAAACTAAATAGTAAAATAATTTGACAAAAATAATTTTTTTTCAAATGCACGCTTCATTAGTTGCCATAACGGAGCTCACTTTTTCTTACTTCTGGGTGTATGGCTAGCCTACATGGACCACCTCCTTAATATGGTCAAAAAAAGTACCCATCAAATACCATCGTTTCCTCCAAAAAAAGAAAAATTATTAAAAAATAAAAAGGCTATTTTAGAGCACTCACAGCAGTGGTGCTATATTGGTATATTACTATATTTTAGCTCCTCATACACCAAAATCATGCTCCAGCAGTAAAGCTAAATCTATTTTTTTTTTAGCTCCATTGCTACAATGCATATCTATAAATAGATGTGCACTGTTCATGAGAGCTAAACAAAAAAAAAAAAAAAATTATTAAATTTCTCTCTCCTTTTTTATTTAAAAAATATTTTCCCTTTCTTTCTTTTCTCTCACCGGCTTCTCTTCTTTCTTCATTTTTCCTTCTCTTTTTTGTTTTCTCTCCCTCATCTACTCTCTGCTTCACCAATCTACTTCGCCGCTGCCAGCTCACCCCCACGCCGCCAACCCATGTCGCCCTTACTTGGTTGTTTTTTTTTTTCCCCCCTGCTGTGGGCTGTGGTGTGGTGGTGGTTATGGTTGTGTGGGTAAATCAACGTCGATGGGTGACTAGGTTCATCGGCATCAGTGGATATATTACCTAGTGAGGAATGAAGTAGATCGGCGTCGGTGGGTGGCTGGGTTCATCTGTGAGTGGTTGGGTGGTTGGGCTGTGGGTGGGTTTATGGGTAGATTGGTGTATTTGTGGTAGTGGCTTGGGTGGGTTTCGTGGTGGTGGGTGTGGTTGTTGCCTGGTGGGTCTGGTGGGTGTGGGCTTGATTGATTTTTTTTTTTCTTTGTTGTGGGCTGCGATGGTGGTGGTGGTTGTGGTTGTGGTTGTGATGGTTGTATATAGTGAATATATTATTTTATTGTAATGAGATGAATTATTTTATTGTAGTAGATTTATTATTTTATTGTGATATTTATATTATTTTATTATGTTGAAAACTAAAATAGATCCACTGCTGCAGTATATATATAGATAAAATAGCTAAAACAATTTTTTATGGAGCTAAATATCTAAATTTTTAACTTTACTGTTGTATTTAAGCTAAAGTATTTTAGTTATAGTTAAACGATGGAAAGTGTCACTCAAAAATAGTGCACAGATTGAAACCAAACGAGACTACAAAAACGACAAGAAGAAGAACCGGAATACGTGCGTACTGCAAAACAGAGAGTTGAGACAGTGACGACATGGGCATTAAAATTAAAATGACAGGAAAGCCACTAATTATTATGGATGCTTCATGCTTGTCTAATATCTATTACTTTAATTCAAACGTAACTTCACTCGATTATTTATTTTTTTAATTATATTTAAAAGTACGTAATCTAAGTCACAATGTGGTTCATGAACACTGAACTGGGTCACCCAAATATGCGTTACAATTTGGTAAGAAATTTATAATAGCATTATTTAAATTTTGTAAATATATGTATAAGTGAAAAAATATGTAAAAATATATATTGTGATGTTTAAATAATAATTTTCGTTATTCAAACACCCTTATCAAATGGGGCAAAGCATGTTGTACACCAGATATAGATATAATAATAATAATAATTCATTTACATAATAATGATCGGACGGTTTAGTTACAGAAAGAAAAACAAAGAGAATATTACATTAGAGGAATATCGGACGGTTTGGTCATTTTTCGGAGATGGCACTTGGCGTTCATCAAGAGCATCATTATCAAGTTGCAAAAGTTGACTACAGTTATTACCAACGGTTGAGATGGGTCAACATGGGAGTTTGTCTTTCATTGTTACTACTTCTTTTTTTTTTTCTTTTCTTTTCTTTTCTTTTCTTTTTTACTTGGATAATAAAAATCTTTCTAGCTCTTTTACGGTTTTACCCCATATGGCTTCTACTAAAGCATCGGTTTGTACAACTTCACTTAATATATATATATATATATATATATATTTTTTTTTTTATTGAAGGTGAATTTTGACAAAACTATCATTTGGATTACATTTTCTTCTTATGTTTGTAAAATTTCTATAAAATTAAAAATTAATAGCTATCTTATTATAAGATTTAATAGTTTAAAATTATGCATAAAATATAAATTTATAAATAACATGGTAAATAATATTTGATTGACACAAAATTTGACATGTGTATTAAGAAGATAAAGAACATGTAATTCAATGGTTAGATTTTCAAAATATGTAATAATGTTTATTTTATCGAGTAAGATTGTAACTAAATTTTGTCAAAAAGGTAATAAATAAAATAATTAGGTAATTGATCATGTGAAACCCACAAATAATAAGAAAAATAAGCAATGAACTGGCTTATAAACGCATCCTAAGTGGGTACTAAATTAGAAATTTTATAATAAATAAGGTGAGATGTTTTTTCATTCTCTTATTATATCTTTCTTTTTAATTTGTTAAGGATGCTAGTTAATGCACTACATTTTGATTTTAATTCTCATACACATGATGTCACTTTAGTACATCGATCATAGATGCCTATTATCCTTTATTTCTATGTTAAGTTTTCCTTAGTCCTTTAGTAAAATGTCCTATACTAAATTCCTTAAGACCCCACATATGATGTTTGTGTAATTGCATCATCATTTATTAATATAACGTGTCTTAAAGAGGTTTTAGTATAACCACCCATATTTTTTTAAGGATCTTCCACTGCAATTAATAATTAAAGTTTTTAACCTACCCAGTTTTCTATGATCCTCAATTTGGCTAACCTACAGAGAGAGAGAGAGAGAGGAAAAAAGAGAACTCAAAACTCACAATCATTATCAACCAAACTACAAAACCCAAGAATTTGAAGACTCAAGAGAGGGACAACTCACAAAGTACTAAGATGGAGTTTTGACAAACTCAGCTCATAAGAAGCCTAGAAAGGAAGAGAGAGAGAGAGAGAGAGAGAGAGAGAAGTAGAAAATGGTGGATGTGAGAAAAATAGTGGTTGTAGTGGAAGAGGTGGAAGCAGCAAAAACAGCCCTTCAATGGGCTCTCCACAACCTTATTCGCTATGAAGACATAATCACTCTCCTCCATGTTTACCCTTCCTCAAGATCCAAAAGCAAGAATAAAGCTCGACACCTCCGCTTAAATGGCTTCCAGTTAGCTCTCTCTTTCAAAGACATTTGCAACAACTTCCCTAACGTAAGCTTTTCTTATTCATACATACATGTACAAATTTTACTCTTTTCTTTTTTTGGTTGATTATTTTCATTTCTGTGTTCAAAAATTGTTATATGATCATGATCAACACGTAATCGTAGGGTTGTGTTACAGACAAAGGTTGAGATTATTGTGACGGAAGGGGACCAAGAAGACCAAGTGGGTGCGAAGATTGCAGCCATGGTACGAGAGATTGGAGCTTCTTCACTTGTGGTTGGACTCCATGATCACAGCTTTCTTTACAAGTAAGTCTCTGTCCGAGTGAGTTTGACATTGAAAATTTGCAAAGTTGATTGGAAAGTCTCGTGATAATTGTGACAGTGATCCTTCTTCAATCATATGGGTCCTTGTTGTTTTCACAATTAATCGATTACTTATTTCACACAAAATTTATTGCTTAATTAATTTATCCACCATCATAATCATCATCATAATTGGTGATGTTCTTGATGGGTCATAAAACCAGAAAAATTCAACCCTTTAGAATTGATATAGTGAGCTTCCCAGGAAGGTTCTACAAAAAGAAATGGTCAACTGTGTTTGTGTGATGGCGAATAGCTTATTTTGAGTATTACTATCTACGCAACTTTTTTTTTACAATTATTTTTATAATTGTTTTTTAATTATAATTACTAAACTGGTTGATGGTAAACGATGAAGAAAAAGTGTTGGATTTATATAATAAGTTGTGTCCATCGTTCAGTCACTGTTTTTTAAGCAATTGTGAAAAAAAAAAAAAAAATTTGTGTCTTACTTCACGTTATGTACCAATTTTTAATGCATCAAAGTCTTACTACTATAAGATTAAAAGTAGATGGCATTAGTGGACTGTGGGGTGGTTTGAAACTGTGAATTTCACACAACGTGGCTTGACATCTGAGAGGGGCCGTGGACCTTGGTATGGTATGGTCTATGTATGAGCACTGCTCAATGAATTTTTAGAGAGACAGAGACTGTCACCGAATACGTTGGTCAAGCACGTGGAGTGATAATGGTGGCAGCTAAAAGAGGAGAACAAAAAGAGTTTGGGCTCCACAAAAAGATTTAGGAATTGGTCATTTTCTCAGAAAATCATTATGAATGAAATTATTATATATTATGAATTTATGTGACTCAAAATCAATAGATCATTATAAAGTTCTTTTTGCTTGTTACTTTTAGGTCAACTAGTATATTTAATCGGAAAAATGTTAACTAATGCCTGCCTTAAGAGCATTAGTTTAGGAAATATTTTTAAAAATTTTTTATGGGAAAATATAAAAAGCAACTCATTCTTTTGATAATTTGTTTATATTTTCCATTAAAGTGGTATCAAATCAGTGGGTTCCAATTAACTCTCTGATGGTTGAATAAATGATCTGGGGTTCAATCACCAAAAACCAATTAGTGTCTTGGTTTGATGATAAAGAGTATCATCAGAAGCGGATGCCATAGGTTAAAACTTTCTCAAAAGTAGTATCAAATATTTTCTAAAATGGTCCATTAACTAATGTCTTAAGAACACCTGTTAACTAAACCATTTAAGTCTCTCTTCCCACCTAAGATATATCTTGCTGGGATTATAACGACATGCCATCTTTATGCATCCTAGAGATCTGGGTGGGTCTGAATTAATTATGAGCTTCTAAATGTTTCATCAATTATTGGCAGTATCTTGATAGGGAATATGCAAATTTTGATTTTGACAGTTTTTAGAGTACTATTGCATGTTGTTCAATTACTTAATCAGAGGCATTTATAAAAATGTTCATGCCCAAGCCACTGATAATTGAATGATTACTCTTTACGTGGGAAAAATGAGCTGTACTCATATCAAAAAGGCATCTATGGGAAACTCTGGTCAAGATAAGCTGCATTTACTGAAGAATCAAATCCTTATCCAGTTTTTCAAGTTTTAACTGCATTAGGCAGTACATGTTCCTAGTATGTGCAGATAATAACAACATTGATTTTTGTGAACTTTGTATTATTACTTAGAAGGAAATAATTCAACTCAAACCAGTGTTTCTATTCATGTGGTATAGGTTGGCAATGGCCCACGAGGATATTGCAAACAACTTGAATTGCAGGGTGCTTGCCATCAAACAGCCACATCCATTACCAGTAAGAAAGAAGACCAATTTAGTACCAGCACTAGACAGTTCAACTAACATGGACTTTTCACAGATTGAGATTGCTAGATTACTGTAAGATTCCTATAATTTCATAGCTAATTTTTACCTGGTCATACCTGCTCCTGTGCTCCCTTCTTTGGTAGCGTCCTTTAGAACCTTTGGTTGTTCTTTCTTGAGATATCGTACAAGCGATATTGTGTCTAATGACCAAAATTTTGTCACAAGAACCAAAGTGGTTCTTTGTGGATGACTCATTTGTAGCCTAAAATGGATTTCATAGGTTCTTTAAATATTTTATATGGAACTAATATCAGTCTTAATCAAACCATGATTCATGACATGTATTTCATTTGTTGGTCCAATATAAATGTATGCAATGATCAAGCTGAGTGAATGACATCCTACAGAGCAAGGTTTGCATCAATTATGAAGGATCCATAGCAAAACTGAATATGTGCATACGTTTCAAATTAAAATTGGTTAATTAACATGCATATCATATGCGTTTCTCTGTTTCTTTTTACTATAATGTTAAGAAAACATGCTTAGAATAAAACATGATGATGATAAAATGCCTCTTTGGAGTGAAATATTGCATCTCACTAGTGTAGATATCTAGATCTTGTTCTAAATTTTCAAGAATATATTAAATTTAGTTTTGGAAATTTTTTGTCATGTGCTTTCAATTTGCCAAGTTTTTATATGAAAATTGCAGTGTCCCTGATATTCCGCCACCAAAAATTCCATACCGAATATGCCCAAGCCCTACAGCAATTATTTGGAGATCAAGGAAATCAAGGAGGAAGTAAAATTTCTTGAAGTGAAGGCTCAAATTTGAAATTTATCACAGGCTGAGGTTCAGCTGATCTAGGCCACTTTCCCTTTAAAGAAAAAATTATTTGGGCATGGCCTGGCATACAATTCAGCTCTATCTTCTTAACTTATTCTCACACAACACACAAAATTCAAATGAAAAGTGGAATTGACATCATCTGGTTGTTTGTGCTTACATTTTTCTTTAATATAAGATTTGAATCATTTGATCATGTCATTGTCTTTGTGCACAGTTATGAGTAACATTCTTCACCCTTATCTTACCTCAAGCTAGATAGTACATGGCACAGCTTCTTCTGTACCGAATTTTTTTGTAATTGCAATTTGCAAAGCGTGAAGAACCTGCACTGATGCATTCTTTTGGCATGAGTTGCCAACTCTAAAATTTATCCGCTGAATTCCTCGTCTAACCTGGTTTTGTCTTCACTAAATTATATATCTAGAGGACAAACTTGGAAAGCTAAATATTTTGTTTAGATATTCATGAGAAAAAATCATTACAGAAAAGGTCATCATGACCATTTGTTTTCATTTTACAAATTGACATGGAAAAGATCATTTGTGCTATCATATGGGGAGATGGGTTAGTGGTAGAAAGTCCTTGTAATCCATTACACTTATAAGTTTGAAAATTGTGGATTCGAGTAGTGACAAGTCTCATTAATGCCCAAGTAGTCTTACATCATAACGCAATGTGGAGATTTAAGTAGTGTGGGGACAGTGCCTACACTTGCTAGTACATTTTTTTCATTACAAAAAAAAGAAAAAGAAAATATCATTTGCGCTGTAAAGGAGCTTGAAACTTGTGTCCCATATGAAACGCGCAGACACCACCCTCAAATGACTATCCACTTTACACCATACAATTAGTATTGATGTTGTACATTTGCAGTATTAAGAAAAATTCTGACAGTGCAATTATAGGTATAGAAAATGCTTATTATTGCACCAACGTCAAGCCTGCGACAAGAAAAAAAGAGATTCTAGATTAAAAGCTCTTAGTTGATGTAGTCCAATAAATTACCCACATTCAATTCCTATTGTAATGCCCAATCCAATCAGAATGTGTAGAAAAATAGACACAACAACAAAACAAAACGATGCAGAAACCTATTAAAGTATCACACCAAACATCAGTAGGCTCTGAGCAAAATTTCTGAAAACGCAGGTAAAGACAACAAGTCAACAGCAACACTATTAAAAAGTCGTTGAGCTAACCTATTCTTCTACTCTTTCCAACACAGTTGACTTAATTAAATAGCTTTTTTTCCAAAACACTTCTATAAAGCTTTACAACAAAGAACAATTTTAAAAACAAACAGCTAAGGAAGTGGGTTTATATTATACGGATGTGTAAGGTTATAAAATAGGTAAAAAACTAAATATCGATATTGAAATCGAATACAAACTGAAATTGTACATGATTAAACATTTAAAACGAAATGTATAATAAATTTCAAATAATAATTTGATATCTCATGAACTTATTTTTAAATTTACACAATTCAATTTCAAGTCGTTAATTTAGTCATATCTAGAGGAGAGCAATTAATACAACTGTGAGTAAGAGTGGACTGATTCAAGTTGAAGAAATGAAAAAAATATATAGGAAAACAAAAATAACATTTATAAAAATAGTAAAAAAGAGACATCAATTAAATATTTAGTAGAGATTATCACTTCCAATATAATAAATTTTTTTTTTTGAAAGTAAGGCTTTATTGTATACATATAAACATATGATATTTTATATATAATCAAATCAAGTTTCATAGTTTTATACTTTTTAGCCTGTTTATGAATGTATTTATCATGTTTGAGCTTAACTTGTTAAATTGTTGAGCTTCAATTTTATTTTTTATTTTTTATTATTTTTTTTTTATATATAGAAAATTGGGCTTAAACTTAGGATTGCGTTTGACTTATTTGCTAAATAAATTAATATAAATTTTTTTCCCCAAACTTAGCCTGAGTTGTTTATGAGTAGCTCGTTCATTCATCACAAAAAGACTAGCAAGAATTTGAGAATTACAATAATTTGAGTCCAACAAAAATAAGATTAATGCCACATCCAAAACATTTTGAAAATAATTTCACAACAAATCTTATGTAGTAAGTTGTTACTGATTTTAATTTAGGCTTAATACTGACATCACTTTTTTACCCATCAATAACAACTTGTCGCATAAATTTTTTGAAAATGATGTAGATGTAACATTACTCCAAAAATATGGCCCCCAAAACATAATTCTTAACCCCTTAAACAAAAAAAGAAAGGCTTTAAAACAACAAAAAAAATTGGCCAAATAACATAAAAATTAATCCAAACAACAAGTGAAAAAATTATTCAACAAAAAAAACTATTAAAAAAATTCTTTAATTATTCAAATTTGTAACTCATTCCACCCAATATATCAAAATAATTTCTAATTTCATTTATCCTTAAAAAACGATACCAATAGAAATACTATGGTTGTGAGTTCTCCTTGGTGGTACTAGTTAGTAGTTATGCTCTCTTTGGTGCGCTTTGTAGTCGCAATAATTTTGCTCTCCTTACAATTTGGTTCACAATTTTAGCAAATACTATCATCTATTTCTCTTTCTATTTGTCTCCATTTTTCTCTTCTCTATTATCATTTTAAACTTTTCTCATTTTACTATTCACGTTTCAGCATTTTTAGTTTCCTCTTTATCTCTTATCAGTCTTTTTTTTTTTAATTACATTAATATATTCAAGTTATCTCCTTATTCAATTTTGTATAATTTAAAATTTTTAGTGGCCACACTAAAAAAATTCCTAAAACCACCATAGTGTAGGAATCTTAGGGTATGTTTGGTAACCCGCAAAGAATCAATAATGAGGTACTGAACTTTGCATGAATGCAGTATATAAATTCACACATATGCACGTATGTGGCAAATTGTGGGTAGTATGGTATTTATAAACAATTTAATAATTGGGTGGTATAGTTATGTTTCCCATTAAATTCTTCTGTCACAATAATTTCAACCTTATTTTTGAGATGATAGTCAAATATACAGGATTTTGAAAGTTCTAATTATGACATTCTACCCATTAAATGAACTGAATGCAGTGTTCTTAAGAAGAAGGCAAAAAGGCTGATGATTTGAATCAGCTTCTTAGCTATCGCAGAATAGATATTGTATTTAAAGCAATGTGCCTATTTCTTTCCTTCCAATTGTTTTAAAAGGAAGCAAAGTGATACACATATTGGATAAGGAAAGTGGTACATATATGAGAAGATTCTTCCCTTTTTCTTTGCAATGGTCTTTGACCAGTGCCGGCTGAACAGTAGAGCAAAAAATGCGGTCGCCTAAGGCCTCAAGTAAAAAAAGGCCCCCAAATTTTAACTAATAGGGTTATTTATAATCAATAAATAAAATAATAGTTTTTTACCAGATGAAAAACAAATAAAAAATAGAGAAAAATGCAACGTTCACAATATTTTTTACAACACTTTTACAATTATGCTAAGTAACAGGTTGTTACAACCTGTTATTGATGGCAAAAAAATAATTATAGTGATATTTTCAAAGAAAAAAAAAAGCAACTTAAAACTTAGGATTTGTTATAAAAAAATATTGTGAATGTTGTACTTCTAAAAAAAATAAGAATAATAATAAGAGCTTAGTTAGCAAACTTTTACTAGTTCTCACCATAAATCCACCACTAACACCACTATTTTACTTACTATAATCAATCTACCATATCAACAAGTATGAAAAATTTTGTTAAATTTTTTCTGTTTATAAAATTTCTAAAAAAAGAAAAAATTCTGCATAGTTTATATTAATTAGTAGTAATTTTGCATCTAAAATAAAATAATCAATTTTCGCTTTAGGCCCCTAAATACATCAAGCCGCCTCTGTCTTTGACCAAATGGCATCTCCTGCCCCCTCAACTAATGATTGAAGCTAGATCACAGGTTCAATTACTTATGGGCAAGGGATTTGTATTACCTATGAAAAAAAAAGTTCCTTTTCTAACCTAGATTTTCGAGGATCTTCTTTGTTTGTCACTTTGTTCTGATTGAAAAAAAATTCAAAGAAAGAAATTAGTCCATGCTGCTTGGGTGCTGTTGTGTGGCATTGTTTATCTGTAACAATGGCCAGTTATCTTTTCAAAGTGTGGCATTGTTATCAACAACGTATACACACTTATAAAAAATTTAATAATTGAGTGGTATAGTAATGTTTCCCATTAAATTCTTCTGTCACAATAATTTCAACCTTATTTTTGAGATGATAGTCAAATATACAGGATTTTGAAAGCTCTAATTATGCAGAATGATTAAGTTTTTAATTTCATGTTCCTAGATGGTTAATTTTCCTAGAGACTGATAATAATTGAAAATCCCATCCTTTTTGTTGTCTATGACAAAGGAATTTAGACTCATAGTAATGTTTAGCTGTTATTGTTAGAGATGTAAATGGTTTTAAATAGGAATATTTAGATATCTGTCTGATCTTTGAATTTGTCAACGGAATCTTTAGATGAAGCTTGGAAGCTATTTCTTAATTGTATTTGATGGTTGTGTTTATAAAGGTTGTTCCTTAGTTGTTTTCATGTTTCATTGTATTATAATAGATGAAAGGAAACAGTTCAATTGATGAAGATAACCTTTGGACACCACAACTTGAGAAACTATATATTGACATAATGCTAAAAGAGATCAATAAGGGAAATATGGTAGATGGGCAATTTAGTTCCGATACTTGGAAGAAAATGTTAGCTACATTGAATGAATTAGGTAAACGGAGTTTTACAGTGACTCAATTCAAAGGAAATTTTAGAGGATGCGTTTACTACACTGTGAGTTTTCTACACTCATAAATCAAATTGGTTTTGGTTGGGATGTTGAAACCAACACTATTCATGCACTTGAGGAGTCATGGCAAAATTATTGTCGGGTAAATATCGTTGAATACAATACAGTGCTTTATTTTGAAACATTATCCCCCATCATTTTTTTTTCTTACTAGATGGCTTTATATTTTTAGGCACATCCCAAGGCAAAGATGTTTCAAACCAAAGGACTTTCAAATTATAATTTGCTTGGACTTATATTTAATAAGTCTACAGCTACTAGGGTCCTACACTATGCATCCACCCAAGACCCTCCTAATTCAGATGAGAAGAATGCATTGGAAGAACGACTCATTCATGGGGGAGTTAATGTTAATTTAGAAAGTCCTACCCAAGACCTTGTCATGGCAATTCTTGAGTCTGACATTACAACCCGATTGAGCAAGCATCCTAATGATAGTTGGGATGGTTTGGTTGGGTAGGCTGTAGGGGATTATGTCAAAATAATAATTTCCTATTGGATTATGTTTATTTTAATGTCTTTGAACTATGATTTGGTACTATTCTATTGCTATTTAATGTTGTTAAATGATGGTTTATTATTAGGACTGATATTGGGTCGGGTCGGGTCGGGTTTACTGTGACCCGAAACCCGACCCAATATAAATTGGATTTCTCTGCTTGAAACCCGACCCGACCCGAAAAATCGGGTCTGTAACTGGGTCGGTTTTTCGGGTCTCGGGTCGGGCCTCGGGTTGGACCTTTTTTTTTTTTTTTTTTTTTTTTTTTTTTTTTTTTTTTTTTTTTTCTGCCGCTTGTTAAATGAGAAGTTTGCTATTGGGTCATCTCTAGTTCAGCTTTTAGATACTTTGTTTGACTGTTTAGATTTTCCTATCCTTGCCTTAAGTGGGTCGTTTCTTGTTAAATGCATTACTATGTACCATAATGTTGTAGGTAGCAATTAAAAATGAATGTAAAGTCTTTTGAGCAATACTACCCTCACTGAAAGTTCTTACAGAAATCCCATACAGACAGACACCCAGGTTAATTACCTATTAGGCATACATCAATGAAATTTCCATATGAAAAATCTATAACTACAAAAATTTCTTTAAATCTATTATCAAACTAGACGAAACTTGAGGAAATATAGCATATTTTAACATTAACGCCACTAAATAAAAAAATAGAGTGATGAGACTAACCATCTTCTACCTCATTCACCATATAAAATTCCTATCATCAATCACAGTATGAACTGCCCCTCTAAAGCAGATGATGTCAAAAATAGAAGACAAAGTTCTTTTTTTTTTTTTTTTTATAACCCGACAAAGTTCCTTTTTAGACCATCCAAATTTGTAAATATGAATAATTGATTTTTCAAGCAAAATATCTATTGGTAAAATGTCGGTGCACAAAATCTTCTAGTTTTTCCCACACATCCAATGCCGCAGTTCTATCTTGGTGTCGCTCATTCTTGCTAATCTGCACATTTGCAATATACATTCACATCAAATCCTAATAATAAATGGTCGCAGACATCGATATACTCATATCCCATTCAACATAACTAAGATCAAAACAACCAACCAGATCAAGAAAAACAATACTCACTGAAATAATCTTTACATTCTACTACTTCACAGTCTTTGCAAACTCCAAACTGTCATCCTCAAACTGCATGAATAAATAAACCAATAAATAGTAAAGAGTGGCTATATATTCTCATAAATTTCATCATTTAGAACCAATGGAATAATAAGAAGACTATGAAGCCAGCAGTGATGATTTGCAATGGAATAATATATTCTCACTCTCACTGTACTAACTTTAATCCCTCAAATCAAAATTTTCAACCCAAAAAAAAAAAAACAAAAACAAAAAACACATTAACACATAAAAAGCTAGTTTTGTTTTACTGTTCCTTGTTGCTTTTCCATTTTTTTGGTGTTGTGTTATAGCTCAAATTTTAGGCTTTGCTTACGTCATAAACTGAATTAGAGACTGATTTATATAAAAAAGAAAGCCAACCTCACTCAAAAATCCAGATCTCATACAAGGAGATTGACGTGTTCCTGTCATGTGTAATGCAAATGACTCACTTAAAATGATTGTATAAGTGAGTCATGTGTATTGCAAATAGTAGGGACACATGTCATATTCTTAGTGTGGGTTGAAGCCTTAGGCTACAAACATGTTTAGAACCAAATTTTGTTCCAAGAATAATACATATTTGGGAATGCTAGCAGCGTATAAAACCAATCAAACTACTTAATAATATTACCTTGAGCTTAACAATCTTTTTGTTAATTTCTTTGTTTTTCAATTCTCCTCAAAAAATGAAAAATAGAAAACAAAATAACCATTGTGCATGAGGCTCATGATGTTGCATGTGCACACTCTGTCAGGAAAAAAGAAACAAATGAAATCCAATTATGCCCGGTATGGGGTGTTTGGAAAGCCACATAGCTAAACCAAAAATAAAACTAGTTCAAAATGGAATGGGTTTACATTTATCTAATTTGTCTAGAATCATATTAGAACCAGTTTTACTTAAAACCAGTTTATGAAAATGTCAAATTAAAAACTAGTTTCAAGTGGGAAAATGTAAAAAGAAACACCAGAAAATTTATAATTTTGATTTTGAAGAGAATGTATTTGAAAGAACCAAAGGAAAAACTGGATTTAATAATGGAATAAATCTAGTAGTATTTTGAACAAGCTTTTTAAGCAAAAAGTTACCAAATTAAAGACCGCTAAAACTAGTTACCAATTCACCAAGATCTTTAAAAACAACTCAAACCAGTTAATTGTTCTTGGTTGGCTTGATTTTATGGTTAGGCAAATGCTCCCTAAGATTTATGATAAATAAGACATAGTAGCTAATTGGCTTATCAATCATTTACTAATAGAAAATTATGGTTCTTTGTGAAGCCTTAGTCTTGACTATTGAATATAAAGATACGGACAGATTATGGGTAGCACTGCAGTCACCAATCGAAATCAAGTAAAACATTTACCTTACTTTAGTGAACAAACAAGATAAGTCGTGTAGGGACATGAAGCAATGAATTACCCACAATAAGAAAACCGTGTCTAAGCATACTGTAGGGGACCTAGAATAAAACCAGACAAACACTGACTTTCAAACAGAGAAAACTGAAAATTTTTATAGCAAATATCCAGAAATCCTCTTCCTAAGCACTTACCTGTTGCTCTGGGAAAATGGTTAAACATTCTAAAATTTTATGTAACATAGAAAAACCATTATATATATAACTGAGCCTAGCCTTGAAAATAAAACACTTGAAACAATAAAAATATGTTCTGCTGGAGCTTATCATAGAGAATCACCCTTAAATGTTAATTCTTGTGTACTGAAAATATTCTATATCATTTAGGGCTGTATAGGACAAACATTGAGCTACACAATAACATGAGAACAAACGTGAATCATACATATTCCAAAGTTACACGTACAGAGACAGATCAAATGAAACTGATAAAAAAAAATCTTATCTTTAGCAAAACCCGGAACACCCATTGGAGTGAAAAGCATAGAGAAAACAAGAACTACACGTACCTAGCACTGTAGAGACAGATCTGGCAGTTTGAAACTACAAAACTCCAACTGGGTTTTTGTTTTTGTTCTTGTTCAAAGGGAGAACAACAAACTGCAGGAAAATCCAATACTATGTATAATGAGTGAAGAGAGAGTAAACCCAGAAAGCAAAAAAAAAAACATTGAAACTTGAAGGCTTTAGCCACAAACCCAAATAGAATATATGTAAAAAAACCCAGATAGAATCGGGTCCTTCTCTTTTCTCGATGAAGACATTTCCAAAAACACAAACACAACAACACTATCACACACACACAAACATAACAACACTATCCAAAATCTAAAACCAAACACAAAACGAGAATGACTTACACAGAGTCTCTGAGGGAGGCGAAGAGCTGAGGGAGGCGGAGAGAACAACAACGCAGTGTAGGGATTTTTGTTCTTTCAAAAATCGGGTTCAGACTAACGCACTTATATGACCCGACTACCGACCCGATATCGACCCGACCCGAAAATAACCCGAAATTAAGACCCGAAACCCGACCCGAATATTCTCAGACCCGCCCAAACCATATCGGGTCGGATCGGGTCGGGTCGGGTTTTCGGGTGGGTCGGGTCCTTGCTCAGTCCTATTTATTATTATTTTATGGTAATCTTTTTTTTTTTTAATTTTTTTATTATTTTTTTTATTTTTTTATGTTGATAATGTCTTATTTATGTTAATAAAAAGCACTATTTGAGAACAAATTTGCTGTTTAATTCTCCAGGATGAGTGTTGAACCAAATTATTATAGCAGTTCATCATTTTCAGATGAGGAAGAGAATGATGATATGTTCTTCCTACTAATGTTTGTTAAGAATAAAAACAACTATATTCCTAAGGAGCCTCAACGTATCTTTATGTTGACTGGTGATGCATTTATAAAAGAGACATTGAATGGTAATCCTTGAACATGTTATGAGTTATTCCGCATGGATAGGCCAACATTTACAAGTCTCTGTAACTATTTGAGAACACATAATTAGTTCTTAACAAACTCACGCTGGATCACAGTGGAGGAGGCAGTTGATATGTTCCTATTAATAGTGGGACATAATGTGAGGATAAGGGAAATAGCAGATCATTTTCAACACTCAACTGAGACAATGGACATGCAATTTAAGGAAACTGTAAGAGCAATATGCCACCTAGGAAAATTCATTATATGTCCTTCTCAAAGTAATGAAGTGCATGCACGTATTGCTAACAATACTAAGTTCTTTCCATATTTCAAGGTAATCCCAAGTTACTGTTCATTTTATCATACAAATATTATTTGCTCGCATATGTTAATACTTGTGTTTATATATTTTTTTCTAGAAATGTATAGGTGCAATTGATGGAACATTTATCAGTGCATGGGCTCCAACATCAAAGCTAGTCAACTATAGGAATAGAAAGGCCATAATCACCCATAATGTGTGCATGTGATTTTGATATAAAGTTTACATTTGTTTACATGGGTTGGGAGGGTACAGCCAATGACTCATGAGTATTCTTAGATTCACTTCAAAAGCTAGAAAATAATTTCCCATGGCCTCTATCTGGTAAGATATATTGTTGCCTCACTTATATATTTACAATTTTCAAGTTGAATCCATTCACCATATCATACTTCTCTCTATCTTATTATTATTTTTTTTTTAGGTGGCTATTATTTATTTTGGTTATCCATGCACCTTAGAGTTTCTACCTCCAAACCGTACTGAGAGATACCATCTATGAGACTTTCGAGGTGGGGATCGTCCTGAAGGTGCTAAAGAGCTTTTCAATTATAGACATTCATCTCTTCGTAATGTAATTAACAGATGTTTTGGCATTTTAAAGGCACGATTTCCAATCTTAAAAATGATGCCCCGTTATAAACAATGTCAACAAGGGAATGTGATGAGAGCCTATTGCACAATTCATAACTTCATTTGAATGGCAACAAGAAATGATCGCTTGTTTACTCAATTCAATATTGATAACCTCACCGTTGAAGGTGAAGGTGGGGATAATTCGGGTGAGCCATCGCACACTGTTTACTTAACTGATCAACCCGCTAAAGCTATGGCAGCTTATAGGGATCAGGTCGCAAGATTGATGTTGGCAAATAATAGACATCATTGATGCCACGCTGTTTTTTTTTCTTTTTGATGAAATTGATTCCCTGGCATTGATGCCATGTAGTAAACTTTTTAGTTATTGATTTATCTTTTATAACACTTGATAATTGTTATAGTTTCAATCTTACTTATATGATTAAAGTTTTAGGCTTGAATGTTATATACAAAACAATTGATTTATAATTTCTTTAGGTGTAAGGATTTTAAATACTTTGGAGCAAACATGTTTTTGAATTAGAATAAATGTAATTTTTTTAAAAAAAAAATTAACCAAAGAAAACAAAATTCAACTTTTTCAAAAACAACTACCAAACAAATTTCCTAAATTTTGTTTTTGAAAAATGTGTTTTTCAAAACAACTAACCAAACGTGTTTTTCATTTTGAAAACCAAAAAAAAAAAAAAAATTTGCTTTTTTCTTTTTTCCTTGAAACCAAGAAAATGAAAATAAAAAATGAAATCAGTTACCAAACATGTTCTTACATTTTGGAGATCTTTTTAGATTTCTAATCAATCTAAATATTGACATACTTACACTTGTGGGCACTAAGTTTTTAGCCATCATAATCCTAATTAAGAACCTGGATGTCGAAGACATATTAGATTTTTCAAACCAAATGCTCCAACAACAACAAAAATTTAAAGTTTACGGAATTTGACTCTCAATTAAATATATATATATATATATATATATATATATATATATATATATATATCATGACATATGAAATAAAACTGTAAACACTATGTTACAATATTTTATGAGTTTTCTTAGTTTTCATTTTACAATATTAGTATTGAATTATACTAGATTAGATTTAGTTAAATTTAATAAATTCATATAAATAAATTGTGTATGCTATTTAATAATTCTTTATTTATTTATTTTTTGATAATTCAATATTTAGAGATGGAATGATTTGAATCCTAAATATATCAGTTGGAAACACTAAGAAGCGCCAACCAATTAAAAGGATTTTTTCGCTAAATTAAATAATAACTTAAATAAAAGTAAACTATAACTTGAGTTGATAAAATTTATTAATGTAAGTGAAGTATACATCTAGGCCATAAAACCCTTTAAAGATATGGAGTAGAGTTTCTTCCACCCAAACTGTTTCCTCACACAAACTGGTAGCAAATATCCGTAGTGCTTTGTGTGATTTCATCTCTAACAGATACAAAAGTGGAAACAACACAACTGAATAAACATAAAAACACACCTTAATAAATAAAAAAAGAAAAAGAAAAATAACATCTTTAAATGGGGATAAAAAGAAAAACAAGATGAGAAAAAATATCAAGAATAAAATGAGAAAAATAGCTTGATTTGGTTGGAATTGGAGATGGGGTGGCCCTTTGAGGTGGTCAAAACCAAAGATGGGGAGCGGGTGGTACAACTATGCAACAAGAAGTTAGAGAGAGAGAGAGATAGGGAGAGTTTTGTGTACTAAATTTGACATTTTTATCTTCATTATAAGTATGATTATAATAAATTTATAATAAAAAATTGATACAAAGTAATTTCTTTCCATTTTTTTTAAAAGACCGGTGCATTAATATTATTAAAAAAAAAAAGTGACTCTAATTACATAGTGACAAGAGGGGGAAAAAGAGTTACATATACAAGAAAAGGAAATGAAGAAAATTCTTACATTATTACAACATTTTAAAAAAGTTTAACAAAAAAAAAAAACAAACATTTTTAAAAAAAACATTGAAAACTATAAATGGGGTTTACTTTCTCAAATTTCCACTTTGCGAAAGTGGAAATTTCCATGAGCTTGTAAATCAAAGATAAAATTTCCATGAGCTTGAAGGCTTAACGGTTTTTTTTTTTTTTTTTTTTTTCCCCAACGAGTCTGCAAATCATGTCGTCATGGATAAACCTCATAATTTGTTTATGTTTGTCAGAAGTTGTATTTTGGTCTTTGCAATTGTAAGAATAAATTAAATGAAATAAAACAGGATAGAAAGAATAAATTAAATGAAGAAAAAAAGACAGGATATAAAAAGCAGTTATGCTTTTATTTATTTATTTTTAGATACAATAAAATTTCAATATATGATATCTACTTTATGATGATTGCTAATTATTATCATGCTAAGACACTAATCATATTTTGAATCTCAATTCTTTTATTTGACAACATGAAACTTTACTGAATAAGCTAACAAGAATCCACAAAAAATAATGAGTTTGATGTAAAGGTATGTGAATAATGGGTTAGTTAAAGTAGAAAATGTTAGCTAGAATTGAACCCAAAGTTTATTAAAAGTTGATTCGGTACAACGTTTTATAATGCTAGTGTCACACACTTTGTTACAATTTTTTTACACGGCAAACCATAAGTGGCTAAGAAAAAAAATGATCAATTCATGTGATAGTGACATACAGTCAATCAAATTCTGCCACATAAAATAGTTATGACAATGTGAGTGTGAAAATATGTCGGTAAAACAATGTAACTTAGGGGGGAAGGGAAATGACTTTTAGCTTAAACTAGCCTCTAAGCACGCACGTGAGGCTCTTCTATTATTTTGGGTAAATATTAATAATTTGAATCTATTATAATTTGGGATTACTTATTACTACATTTTTCCAATCATAAAATACTTAGAGGTGTGATGAAAAATTATTTCACCTACAAACCCATAATACTTATCACATCTCTAGATATTTTATGATTGGAAAAATGTAGTAATCCCAAATTATAATAAATTCAAGGCGAAAAGCACATTTTCGTCCCTACATTTTCACACGATTTCCATTTTGGTCCCTAAATTTTTTTTTTACCGCTTTTAGTCCCTATCCTGGAAAACGCCTATTGTTTTAGTCCCTGCCGTTACATCAGAGACGGAAAATGCTGACGTGGCAAACGGATGGCACTGTTGGCTGACGTGGCCATTAAAATAATAATAAAAAATATTATTTGGTATTAAAAAAATTTAAAAATTAATTTCTTAATTTTAACTAAGTAAAAAAAATCAAAACAAAAATAAAAATAAAAATTTATATGAATTAAGATCAAAAAGCATCTTGAAGAAGAACACTAAGAACACCAACACCAAACCACCATTTCCGGCCAAACACCAACCCAGCCACCTAAACACCAACCCATAGCAACCTAGCCCCCTAAACACCAACCCACAGCCACCCAAACACCAAACCACAGCCACCCAAACACCAAACCACCATTTCCGGCCATCTAAACACAGATCCGGTCAACCCAAACACCAACCCAGCCACCTAAACACTAACCCACAGCCACCAAACCACCATTTCCGGCCACCCAAACACAGATCCGGCCAACCCAAACACCAACCCAGCCACCTAAACATTAACCCAACCGATTAAGCCTACAACAATTATTCAATTCCAAGTATTCAAGTCTAGGACTACCCATCACCACTTTCCTTATATCATCTCCACACAGCGCGGTGTAACCAATACACAAGCGCTTTAGTGAACTCAAATGTACCACCCCAATGGCTTAATATTGCAGAAACTAAAATCCAATTCAGAAACAAACTCATTGGTGTAGAGATGCTGAGGCAATTGGTACGTCTCAAAATTGAAAACATGAGCATATGTTAAACGTAAACTGAGCTGTTCCACCATGGCATTTGTGGCTAAACGAACCCAAAGATCGAGTCGAGGCTTCAGGTCTGGCCTGTAATTGAATCGAAGATAAAACTTTGTGAGCTTGGGAGCCTTGTGTAGGAGCAAGGTGTTGTCTACGGCAGTGGCAAAACGGTCTGTGTCTTCGTAATCATCGCTGAAACTCAGAGAAGGAACGGAGGTCCAAACGTAGGACCATCTTTTGGATTGGGTGGCCGGATCTGTGTTTGGGTGGCCAGAAATGGTGGTTTGGTGGCTGTGAGTTAGTGTTTAGGTGGCTGGGTTGGTGTTTGGGTTGGCCGGATCTGTGTTTAGATGGCCGAAAATGGTGGTTTGGTGTTTGGGTGGCTGTGGTTTGGTATTTGGGTGGCTAGGTTGCTGTGGGTTGGTGTTTAGGTGGCTGGGTTGGTGTTTGGCCGGAAATGGTGGTTTGGTGTTGGTGTTCTTAGTGTTCTTCTTCAAGATGCTTTTTGATCTTAATTCATATAAATTTTTATTTTTATTTTTGTTTTGATTTTTTTTACTTAGTTAAAATTAATAAATTAATTTTTAAATTTTTTTAATACCAAATAATATTTTTTATTATTATTTTAATGGCCACGTCAGCCAACAGTACCATCCGTTTGCCACGTCAGCATTTTCCGTCTCTGATGTAACGGCAGGGACTAAAACAATAGGCGTTTTCTAGGATAGGGACTAAAAGCGGTAAAAAAAAAATTTAGGGACCAAAATGGAAATCGTGTGAAAATGTAGGGATGAAAATGTGCTTTTCGCCTAAATTCAAATTATTAACTTTTACCCAAAAAAATAGAAGAGCCTTTGAGCATGCACGTGAGCGCATGCTCAAAGGCTAGTATAAAATTATATTGTTAGGTTGGATTAAAATTGATTGGTAGCTGATTTTGAGTGTAATATATAATTTTTAATGTTTGTCACACCCTTAGTTTTAATTTTAACAAAGCTGGGAATAGGATTAAGGCTCAGTTGAAGTAAAAGAAAATTTAAATAGTATTAATTTCTTAAAACACCAAGAATACCATTTGAGAAGTCCACCTATTCTAAGTTTAATATGAAGCGATGTAATTTTTTTTGATGCATCTCTATTTTTTTTTTTTTTTTGGGAACCCAAGCCCAAAAGTTTAATGAATGAAAATGATTCCTTTTTGATTGTGAACTTTGTAATGACAGAAGAAGATATACCGGTCATAGAGTGTCACAATTATCATTTTTTTTTTTTAAAATGAGAGTTATCAATCTTTTTGTTTTAAAAAATCCTAAAAGGCAGCAACTTAGTCCTAAAAGGTAGCTAGTTATTACACATCCATAACCATAACAAAAATTTCAAATGCTAAAGACTCTCACAATGTAAATGCAGAATTTTTTTTTATTCAATTTTTTAAATGGTAGTTATGTAATTATATTTAATCCTAAAAGATAAGCACTTAGTACACATAAATAAATTTTAGCATGCTTAAAAAAGCTAAAATAAAAAATAATAATAGTAATAAGAAGGGCTATCAGCGTTACACAAATTAATAAATATAGGCATATATAAGTAGGATATTTACAAAAAATTATTTTTAACAACTACTTGATAGATTGACTAGCACTTTGCTCACCCGAATTCATCCAATGTGCCTACTGTGCAATCTAACAAAATTGTTAATATGTCAACCTAAAAAAATACGAAAAAATAGAGAGTTAGGCTTAAATGTAAGAAAAACAACAAACAAAAATAATAGGAGGAAGAGAGAGCACCACTTAGAACACATACACTAAATAATGAGTCAAACCCCCAATAACTACAAAAAAATAGACAAATCAATATATATCATTCCCACTCTTTAAAAAATACTGATTAATTAGAGAAAATATTAAATACCCATCAAACTGACCAAATAAAAGAAAAGAAAATTTTAAAAAAGAAAAGAAAAGATATTATATGGAAAAGATAATGATAATAAAGTGTGATCCTATTTTGTAGTGTAGTCCTATTTTGTAGGTAGTCTTTTACGTGGGAGTTAAAAGTTTTTTTTTTTTTTTTTTTTTTTTTTCCTTTTAGACTCTAAATAACGATAAAATAATAAGGTTTTTCCCCCCCTAAACTCTAAATTAGCATTCAACTATTTTTTTTTGTTTTTAAATATATCAGTTTGAGTTTTAAAAAACTAATTTGAGTTCAAATAGAACTCATATATGAAAATGTGACTATAAGAAAATCACGTGCATTAATGATTCACAAAATAGAACTCAAATTTTAAAGCATTAATGATTCACAGCAAGCAAAATAAGTTCTAAATCCACAAACAATGCTACAAATATCAATTTGAGTTTTAAAAAACCAATTTGAGTTCAAAATTCAAATACATGCAACTCATATTTGAAAACGTGAATATAAAAAAAACCACATGCATGTGATGAGATCTCATATTTGAAAACGTGGAAAAATAAGTTCACAAAATAGAACTCAAAATTTTGAAGCATTAATGATTCACAGCAAACAAAATAAGTTTCAAATAAGTTCCAAATCCACAAACAATGCTACAAATAAACTGTGAGGTGCTGGGGATGGGAAATTCTTGGTAAAATCCCAAGCGGTATGACTTTTAGTCCACTCGCATTCAATTTGAGGTATCTGAAGTTGACCATCACTTTTTTTTTTTTGATAAGTAACAAAGCCATCATTTTTGGAGATAAAACAATCAATTTTTTTTTTTTTTATACAAATTAAGCAACAATTATCCTAGAATTTTAGATTGAGAACCTTATATATATGATTTTATTCCCGAAATCTACCTCATAAATTTAATTTTCTCATTGGTAAACCAACACATGGAGAACAAAATTAACACATTATCTAAGAAACGTGATAATATAGTAAACGTGGTTATTAAAAAGAAGGAATATAAGAGAACGTAAGACAGACTGTGATTTAAAAAAAATAAAATAAATAATGATATGAAAAGAATAATGATAACAAAGTAAGAAAATGAAATATAAATCAAATATAGGAAAACAAATACTGAATAGCAATTCATAAAAGCAAACGTAAAAACAAAGAATCCAACTCGCATGAGACATTCTAAATAGAGATCATGAAAGATACTTACATTTTTGTCGTTGACTACACTTCAAGTTCAAAGTCCAAATAGTCTGTTAGAGTTGGAGGACAGAGCACACGAAAATCTTAAAGATCAACACCCCAGTGCACGTTCCTTGAAGTGTAGATACAAAAATCTTGAAGATAGATACCACAATGCATGTTCCTTGAAGAAATATGTGAATGAAATTAAAGGTGGGGTTGAAATATAAGGGCTAATTTACACAAATATTTGATCTTTTCTCTAGGGTATAAGAAGTTGTTAATGAATTAGAAAACCAAAATAAAAAAGACTAAAGTACATTAACATACACATACCGTTGATTGAGCATGAGCAAATTTGAGCAGAGCAAATAGACAAAATGATGATAACGGTAAAAAGAAGATTAACACAAAATTGAGAGAATTGGAGAATTGAAGAAGAAGCAATTTGAGTTTGAAAACCAATGTGAGTGTACTGAGAGTGTGGTCCTATTTTGTAGATAGTGTTTTATGTGAAAGTTAAAAAAAAAATTCTACCAAGTTTTACCCATACTTAAATGTAGGCTGTAGGGGTATTTTAGAATAATAAAAAAATCCGGTCCAAACAAGAGAAAACTCTTAAATAATAGTCTATTATAGATAATAAATTTCGATGTTTTCAATAGATGCATTTGGAAAAAAGAAAACAAGAAAATGGCCACTTTTATTAAAAGGGGAAAGTAAAAAAAAAAAAAAAAATTGGAGCGGGGTTGCTGTAAATAGAAATGATACGTCTACAACATTTTTACAACAAATTTTAAGTGGCAGGTTGTTATTAGTGGTTATTGTTGGGGCAAAAAAGTAATCTTAGTGTTAGTTTCAAATTTGAACCAATAACAACTAACCATCTGTGATTTGTTATAAAATTGTTGTAAAATTGTTATAGATGTAGCATTTCTTGTAAATAGTAAATGAAGAATATTTAGTGAAAAGGAAAAAAACAAAAGTAAAATAGTGAGTAAATCGGGAAATGAACGTTTAATTTGAAATTGGGTCGAGACATGGAGCGAGGCTGATGGATTTTAGAGCCAACAGAACCAAAGCTAGCTGGGCCTGGGGCTCAACAAAAAACACAACCACATTAAAAAAAAAAAAAAAAACCATAGCTGGCTCGGTTCCTTTGTCCAACACTCACTCAAGTCTAAGTCATGAGTCATGAGTTTTGATTAAAAACGGTGGCGTCAAGACTCAACCAAGAAGCGTGCGTTTGGTTGAGTCATGATGAGTGAGCCGTCCGAGAAAAAAAGAAACAAAACAAGAAAAAAGGAAAACAAAAAACAGATCTGAAGCTTGTTGGGTCTTTTTTGTCGCGGCTGAGTCTGTGAGAGGCTGAGAGGCTCTGCATAGTCAAAAGACTCAAAGCTGATCTACTTTTCTTTCTCTCTCTCTCAAATTTCTCTCTCTCTATCGGCTAAGATAATTAGATCCGGCTTTGATCTACTAGCGCCGCTGATCCTTCTTTTCCCAGCTCTCATCTCCCTCCATTTCTTCTCTCTCTTTCTCTCTTTCTTTCTTTCTTTCTCAGTTTTCTTTGCCCACTTTGTCATGCTCAGTCTCCTACCACCCAACTCCACCACCCACCTCACTTCACCACTTCACGGTCAGTGACCCTCGGTCACCGGATTACCCCACTGAGATTTTTTTTTTTAAATTTCTAAACTTTGATATATATGTTTTTTTTTTTTTTTTTTTTTTTTTTTCAGATTGTGTTTCTTAGCAGTGAGGACTTGAATTGAGGAGGACCTTTGGTGGTGCTTCCAATTCGAATGAATTTTGGGGTAAGAGACTATAAGCTGCTGCTAGTCTTTTTTTTTTTTTTTTTTGGCTTCCATGATCATAATATATATCATAGTTTGTTTGAGCTAAGTGATTGCTCAGATTATTTGAGCATTTCTTAGTTCTTGATAGTTCCTACTAACTCTGATTGTGAAGCTCACTATTTTCCTTTCTTTTGTCTTTCATTTTGTAAATTACACAATTGTAATCAAGTTCCCAAGAGTTGTTATAAAATTTGATTTTGTGGGGAGCATAAGTAACTAATTTTTGTAATCTATCCATATTCCCTAATATATATATAAGGATTCATGTTTTGAGGAATATTTACAATCCCAGTTCTAAAGTTTTGATCTTTTTTGTTTGTCTTCTGAAGATATATTTTTTTTTCCTCACAATTAATGTTGGACTATTAGACAGGAACAGTGAGTGGGAAGGCAGGGAATCAAATGGACTGGTCTGTAACAAATGCATTTAAATCTTTCAAAGGTACTGGAATTAATATATCTTGCTAATGATTTTGCTATTTCGTGAACAAATTATATGGATTCGCAGGTTAAGGTTGTGTGATGAATTTGCCTTTGTTTTTTATATTACCATTGTTTGTTGACAATGAAGATTAGATGCTAGCAATGCAGACAACGTTGTCTTGCATAATATTTATGTGTAATTTATACTACATAGAAGCCAATTTCATGTATGACAATATAAGAAATACTTGTCATACATATTGAGATACTTAAAGCAAGGTAGAGGCTGATATGGATCAAAATTCTTACATTTTAATCAATGTAGTCAAAGGCAAGCCTGGCAAGGCAAGGCACCACTAAGGCGCCTTTAAAGCCTTGAAGCGAGGCGCCTTTAATGAGATTCTCTCACCTTTAGAGCCTAGGCGAGTTCCTTAAACAGGCTTTAAGGCGCTAACGTGAGAGCCTCAATGAAATTTAGAAAAGAAAGCGCAATTTTGTAATTTGGCAAAACTAGATGGATGTATACTAAATTCACATTAGCGGGTCTCTTTCTCATACTTTCTTCTCTCTCACCTCTCTTTGTTTTTGCATCAATTTAGGATTTTTTTTTTTTTTTTTTTTTTTTTTTTTTTTTTTTGGGGATAGATTTGAATTTCAATCATATCAATCTTTGGTTTTAATAGTTTTTCTCTTTTGTATTTTGAAAATTTTTTTATGAGATTGTTGTAAAGTCTGTTCTTAGATTAATTAGTAAAGGCTTCTACCAGTTTGAAAAATTCAATCCATGCTTAATAATCATTATGTACATATGATTTGATTTTATTATATGTATAATAACTATATTTAGAGTACGGAGCCTGGCTTCACTTGGGCTAGCGCCTTTTTATTGCTTCATGCCTTAGGCGATACAAGGACTTGGTGTCTTAAGGTCACCTTTCACCTTTGACTACACTGATCTTAACATAGATGTTTTCCTTTACCTTTACTATTAAAAAAGCAAGGAATGAATGGATTGGTTAATGTGCCTTCATATAGGATAATGTTTAGTTTCTGCTAAAGATTTTTCATCCAAAACCAAGGTTCATGTACTTCTTTTATTTGGTAATGAATAAGGAATTTAACAAAAATTCAAGGCTTTCATTTTCAATTTCCATTGTTAAGCTTGAGGAGTAAAAGGATTTATTTATACCAAAATAAAAGGATTTATGCAGTGTACATTTAGGAGTTGGAAATTTGTTGTAGGGTTTCGTAGGAATGTTTCTTTCTACAGGTTTAGTAAAAGATATTTGTTTCTTATGAAACCATTTGTGATTGATATATGAGGATTAGGGTAGATGAAGGTAGGCTTCTTTTGTTCAAAGAAAAAAAAAACTCCAATTCTTCATAAGACTTACATGGAGGAAGTTGTGGGGAGCAAACATTCAGATTAGGCTGTTTACTTTGATAAGGGAAAATATCTTATTACCACACTTGGTCTGTAGTTAAAGCATATCTCATTCTTGATCAGAAATGTATATGAACAAGTCTACGATTATTGCTGGCTTTTTGAGCTTCTTAGTTCTTAACATGTATATGTGTCAGTTTGTTTGAAGTGGTGTTTCTTTTATGGTTCTACTGATCTCCAGACATTCTGGTAGGAGAAGATTCACCTTTTTTATTTTTCTTTTAATGATCATTTACTGCAAATGAAATTCTAATCCTTATTGAGCAGTAGATTTGCCATTTATTTTGTTTGTAATGTGGATATTGGGCTTTTGAACTTTGGACTTCCAATAATGAATAACCTATGAATCTATGATTGTTTTTATTTGTTGGTTCTTGATGTAGATATGGAACCCAAATCTGTGATGGATATGGCACTGCTTCCAAACATTGATCCAATAGATATTGGATTGGGTTCTTCAGAAAAGGGAAATGCAAAT
The DNA here is from genome assembly GCA_963669245.1 of Quercus cerris. Classification (NCBI taxonomy): domain Eukaryota; kingdom Viridiplantae; phylum Streptophyta; class Magnoliopsida; order Fagales; family Fagaceae; genus Quercus; species Quercus cerris. The sequence goes on from OY770012.1 coordinate 23,424,917, forward strand.
GCTGTTACTACAGCTAAACCAAGAAAGAAGACAATGACATCAGTTTATCTCAAGTTTTTTGAGACAGCTCCTGATGGAAAAAGTCGGAGGTGCAAATTTTGTGGACAGAGCTATTCTATTGCTACTGCCACTGGTAATTTTTTGTGCACCTGCTTTCTTGTTGTTTTTGTTCTAGATAATATTAATGTTATTTTGATACCTTTTCTCTCTTATCCGTTGCAATTTGTCTAAGAGATTCAAGGGTTACAACGAACAAAATCCAAATATTTTTATAAGCAATCTACGAAACTATTACAATGTGCTTCGTAAGAAGCTCAGCTCTTCTTGTATGAGTGGCTATTAGTTGTACTCACTCTCAACTTGTTAACTGGATTTGCATCTTCCTCTTTCTTGTTCGTTTATCTCTAAGCCAATTAACTTTGACCAGTCATGAGCTTATAAAGAAGTATTTAATAATGGGAAATGGAAAATCCCCCTTCCCCAAACTATATATAAGCAAGCCTGCTAAAAGCAAACCCCCTCCCCACCTTCACCAAAACCAAAAGGGGTGTTATCCAATTTATATTTCTTATATCTGTCTCCGGGTTTGAGCCTATCATGTTGTGGTCAAATTTTGTATCTATCTCATTAATTTTTCCTTTATTGGTGAAGGAAATTTGGGAAGGCACTTGGGTAATCGGCATCCAGGATATGACAAGTCAGGGGATGCTGTCAGCAATTCAGCACCACAGCCCACCACCACTGTAATCAAGAAATCTCAACCTCAAGCAAAAGTGTCCCATGTGGATTATGATCATCTAAATTGGTTGCTCATTAAGTGGCTCATTGTAGCTTCTCTCCCTCCTTCAACCTTGGAAGAAAAGTGGTTAGTGAATTCTTATAAGTTTCTGAACCCATCAATACAACTCTGGCCAGGTGAGAGGTATAAAGCAGTATTTCGTGAAGTTTTCAAAAGCATGCAGGAAGATGTAAGAGCATCTTTGGACCAGGTTTCCTCTAAGGTCTCCATCGCACTTGACTTCTGGACTTCCTATGAACACATTTATTATATGAGTGTCACATGTCAGTGGATTGATGAGAACTGGTCTTTCCAAAAACTGCTGCTTGATATCTGTCACATACCTCAACCTTGTGGGGGTGCCGAGATTTATCACTCCCTGGTGAAGGTTCTTAAGATGTACAATATTGAGAATAGAGTCCTCTCCTGCACCCACGATAACAGTCAAACTGCCGTGCTAGCCTGCCACACTTTGAAAGAGGACCTTGATGGTCAGAAAGTGGGTCCCTTTTGTTACATTCCCTGTGCTGCTCGTACTTTGAACTTGATCATAGATGACGGATTGAGAACCACAAAACCAGTAATCTCTAAGATCCGGGAGTTTTTACTTGAGTTAAATGCATCCGGAGAGATGACTGAAGATTTTATTCAATTAACTACAGCCTATCAAGAAGGTAGTTGGAAATTTCCACTGGATGCTTCACCAAGGTGGAGTGGCAATTACCAGATGCTAGATATTGTGCGCAAGGTACTTGCTTGTGTTGTCTAACTCTCCTACTTTATGATAGAGAAATTCACATATGAAAAGTCTATTTGAACTTTTGGCCAAATGGTTATGTTTTTAATTGAATTAATTATAAATTACAATTAAATGTGAAGAAAAAAAATCCAGATACGATTGATATTTTATTTATTTTTTATTTCCTTCTTAGAGAAAAAGTGAAGAAATTATTAACCTTTTAGCAGAATGTTTTGATTTAAGGAATGAAGCTTTGTCAGCACAACTTGGAGTCTTGGAAGAAACTAGCCAAAAGTCTGAAATCAGGCTATTAAAAGCATCCTCAATGAACCAGCCAAAATTTTAGCTAAAAAGCAGCTTTCTATTCTAGCTTTCCACCTTTTCAAATACCCTGTCCTACAAAATCTTTGTTCTTTCTCTACTCCATTTAAATCTTCTCCTTTACTATTATATTATTCCTTTTCTCATTTCAGCTGTCCCCTCCCCCTTTTCATCTCTCTCTCCTCCCTTCACCTCACAAACCCCTCTCTCATCTCACACTCTTGGGAGCACACAATATATGTGGGTTTTTCTTGGCTTTTGAGTGATTTCTTTTATTCTTTTTCTGTTTCTGGAAGGGAGCCTGATGGGAGTTTTAATCTAGTGAGGGTGGTTTGAGTGATTGGATTCTGTGAGTGATGGTGGAGAGCATCTGGGTTGCTGGTTTGGGAAGATCTGAGAGGTGTGGGGGAGCTTTTGGGTGTGGGGGGATTGTTGCATGGGTTTTGTTTAGGCCACCGTGTGTGCTTCCCAGTATTGTTTGACCACTTTGTGGTTACTGGAATTTTGCTGTATTTTGAGTTGTTGGATGACCGTGTGTGTGTGTGGCGGATGAATTTGAGGATGAATTCGAATTACATCTAGGATTGGAGGATGAATTCAAATTGCATCTGGCGGAGTGGAATACTGTTTGTTCAATAATATATTGGGTTTGGGTGACCATATTGGGCCCATTTAATGAAGCTTTGTTGGGTAAACAGTTATGAAGATATCCGGTGGAAGGAAATCATTAATGGAGATGGGCTGTTGGACCAAATAATGGATAAGATTAGGGTCAATGGACAACTAGGGTTGTAAGAAGAACATATAGTTGTAGTCTTCAGAAGCATCCGTTCAAGTTGGTAGAGATTTGCAGGCTATATGAAGCAGGGATGCGATCTTGGAATATTTGCTTTTGTATGAGCTATCAATGACCGGGAATTGGAGCTCCTTAAGGTTTTTTAAATTTCATGCATGTTGTAGTACCAAGATCAATGCAGTAGATTATATATCTCCTAAAAGTTGGTTCAATATGTGGAATTATTGTTGATACTTTGTATGCTAATATCCCAAGAGGAGAGGGTCTTGACCATTTGAGCTGGAGGTTGATCAGCAATAGTCAACTTGATGTTGTTCTTATATTTCTATGTTTGGGGCACAGTAAGTGATGTGTAAGGCTGTTATGGAGCTCTTCTTTGGATGGTGGAATTGGTTTGGAAAATGTGGCAGCAATTTGGTGTGGAATATGGCCCCCTTATGTCTGATGTGGATACTTTGAAGGGGGAGGAATAATTGCACTTTCAATGGTGCAGAGGTTTCAAATATTGAGCTGAAATCTTTCTATAAGATCTCTGTTTGAGTGGTCTTGTTGCATGGGGGTTAGTTACATGCATTCACTTGTATACTAGAATTCTTTTCTCTATACTCTTCTCTAGAAACTTTTCGTGTATACATGATTTGTTCATAAAATATCTGTCTTTATCAGTAAAATTATTATTTATCAAAAATTCTTTTTAAAAAAAGTACTTTAACCACTGCCTTGAAGCTAATGGATAAACAATTTTTGCATATATTGTATAAGTGAACACTCGCTGCTTTTGAAACATACAGATGCATGACAAGGGTAAAATTCCCCTCTTTATTTATTAATTTATTTGTTTAATGATGCTATTACTACCAAATTTAATTACATAATATAATTTCCTGATATAATCACTAACAAGACAGCTCTCCAATTCTCTGAATGGTTGTTGAAAAATATAGACAGTGTACTTTAGTACCTCAGCTGTTGGGGACGTAGCTCAAATGTTAGAGCACTAGAGCACTTGCTATGCATTCAAGAGGTACAGGATTTGATACCCTGCATCTCCAATATGCCTCATAAATGGTATTTGTATACTAAAAAAAAGTACCTCAGCTGTTGAACGCCTTAAATGCTAGTGGTTGTAGTTCTATCTTGTACGTGTCATTGGATGTGTAATTTTTGACATTGTTGCTATTGATGATAATTGCATAAAATAGCCTGTAGCCTCTATTGTGTTTGTGCGTGTCACATATGCATTGATGTAGTGGCTATTGATGGAGTAGAATTTTACATGACACAGGCTAGTAAGTCCATCGATGCTGTTATCAGGAAGTATGAGGAGAAACTAGGCAATAGGATGCTGCTGAACTCCACAGAGAAGAATGCAGTTAATATCGTGCATCAATATTTAGAACCATTTTACAAAACCACAACTAACATATGCACAAGCAAGGTTCCCACAATTGGACTGGTTCTCTTCTTTATGGATCACATCTCTGAGATGATTGCTGTCTGCAGAGACTCCCGTCTCAGCCCAGACTGGCTAAAGAATGCGGCCGAAGACATGGCCATAAAGGCTAGAAATTACAATAACCAGGTTTGCAACATATTCACATACATGACAGCAATTCTTGATCCTCGAATCAAAGGAGAGCTAATTTCCGAGAGTCTCAGCTCAGAAAACTATCTCGAGGAAGCAAGAACGCATTTCATGAGATATTACTCTACCAGCCATTTTCCATCCATGACTAGTGGATACAGTGCTCAAGAGATTGAAGATGGAGGGAGTGTCTCTTTTGCAGAGGAAATTGCTCGAAAGAAACGAAGAGCAAGCTTGAGCACCGCCACTGATGAACTCACTCAGTATCTGTCTGAGCCTCCAGCTCCAATACCAACAGATGTTCTGGAGTGGTGGAAGGTCAATAGTACACGCTACCCCCGACTTTCTGTGATGGCACGAGATTTCTTGGCTGTGCAGGCGACTTCAGTAGCACCTGAAGAATTGTTTTGCAGCAAAGCTGATGAGATAGATAAGCAAAGACATTGTATGCCACATGATAGCACACAAGCTCTCCTTTGTATCAGGTCATGGACTCAGGGTGGGATCAAGTTAAAGTTCAAGTCGACTGAGATAGACTATGAGAGGTTGATGGAATTGGCAGCTTCCGCTGCAGCAGATAATAGTACTGCTGGTTCTGACAAGAAACAAAAATGATGACAGAGACATAGCGTTGCTTATTGATATTGACTATTTATTTCCACAGATTTCTTAGTCATATCTTGAGATGACGACTTGTATATTACCTTTCCCACTTAGAAAAGGGAAACGGGTGTGCAATTCACCTTTTTTTTTTTTTTGGTTGTTGTATGTATTAGGTGGACATCATTTGTTGTACAGTTGAACTGAAAAATGCTAACAAGAGAAGGAAATAGACGAATAAGTGTATCTGATTATTTGAACATAGCAGTAATGTTATGAAGCAGCTTAGCAAATCTTTATGTTGTGGCTGTCATTTTAACCTGGATGCTCAGTGAATCATTTTAACCTGGTAGAAGACCCTAACTAATCTGTCTGGCGAACATACAAAGATAAGAAGACCAAAAATTACTGTAGAAGTAATAAAAAAGATTGTCAATTAAGAAAGTAATAGAGAACATGTCTTTAGATAAAGTAGAATGGAGAAAATGAATATTTATGACTGGCCCTAACTAATATCTCAAGGATCCATAGTCGGCCTTGAAATTTTGGGATTAAGGTTTTGTTATTATTGTTATACTTAATAGTTGGTAGAAGAGGAAAAAGTGATGATGGAGAAATAAAGAAGAAAATACAAGGTAAACAATACCTATTCACAGGAAAGAAAATAGATAGTCAATGGTACTTTTTCACAGGTTGGAATTGGGGAGGGGAAAGATGTCTTCATTTTCTTTTTTTTCTTTTTTATTTTTTTGTGGTAAGGAGATGGAGGAAAGATGTCCTGTGTGGATACTCTACTAATGTGGATTGAATCTTATCAAGTCTTTTTGCACCAGCATAAAAGAAAAATGTGTCAATGCTAGTGTTCGTACGCGATAGACTTTTAGCATATATTCTTTTCTTATATTTGCCTTATGTGTATTTCTAAAATCCAAGATTGCTAAAATAAGATATCCCATAATCAAAGTTCCTACTTGTAAAATTTTAAGCAGAGGGAAGTCTCTTATATATATATATATATATATATATATATTTTTTTTTTTTTTTTGGGAGAATGAAGCAGAGGGAAGTCTATCCAAAGCAGGTTCAAGAAGAGAATATCATAATTATTTGACAATGATAATAAAATGGAAGTCCAAATAGAAGTTACATTTTCAAATCATTGCAGTTTTTTATACTACTCTTTAAGAGACTTCCCCTATTTGGGATCCTCATTTTTTTTTTGTTCAAAAATGCCTATATACCCCTATGTTTAAGTAGAGACAAAACTAAAGAACAATCCAGTAAAAATACAACTCTAACTCCTATTAAAACTTTGTCTAAAATATAGTGTCACTCTCCTATTAATTTTTACATTGCTTTATTCACTTATAAATTAGATTCTCAAAATAAAAATTATATATATAAAATAAAAACACAATTTTTTTTTGGGCTACAAAATAGGACTACTAAGCCCAACATTTTCATTTTTTTCCCCTAATCAAGATTTAATTTTTTTTTTTTTATGCATAATATTAATGAGAAAACGTGCAAACCTTAAATTGGAATGAATGAAAAATTATGATACTATAAAAAAATAATAAAAAAAGGCTTCATCGCATGCATGAAGTGCGTGTGATGAGGCTAGTTTTTTATAAGATGATGAAAATAACTGTTTTAGAATCCAATCGAGATAACTTGCAAAAGGAAACAAAAGCATAGGAAAAATACCGAGTGGCAAGAAAACAAAGGAATCCAACAAATTCCAAAATGCAAAGTAAATTGTACATTCACTGTTAGAAAATTTCAAAATGTTCAAAAAGCCACATAGGAGAACAAAACAAATCAAAAGACAAATGATAACATTCAGGACAAAAGAGGTCAATAAGTACTTGAAGATAATGAAGTCTAAAAGAGAGAGTAACAAAGTTCAATAGTTTTATAAGAAGTGGATTTCATTTTGGAAGAATGCATCGAGTATATTTCCATCTATCTATTATAATAATTCTTCTCAAACCACACTTCATTTTTATATACTTTTTTACACTGTGCTAATGGTTTGTTTGGATTGAGGGGGAGAGAGGGGGAGTAAAGTAAAGTAGATTTAGCACAAAATTAGTTTATTTTAGTTAACTATACTCTACTCCCTTCCACTTCCCCACCTTCCCCCCCTCTATCCAAACAGGCCATAAACGTTAACAATAAGTCTAGGAGCACAGTTTTTGTCACAACTTAATAAAATAGTCAACTATTTGTGGTTGACAATTAATTAATTTTAGGGTATATTTGGAATAAAGGGAGATGGAAAGAGAGGTGAGGTGGCTGAAATATTCCATTATCTAAACATAGGGTTAATAGACCTACCACTTTTTTTTTTCCTAATACTTATAAATTTACAATCAATCATTTCAACAAGTTTTAGTAAAAGTTATGTCCCTATACTTATTGTAATGGTAATGGTGAATGGGCGAAATGAAAACACTTTATAACTCACAATCAACCACTTTAACAAGTTATGGTAAAAATTGTGTCATGCTTATTGTAATAATGATAAACAAAAAAAATATATGCTTCAATACTCCTCTCATTATAAAATAAAGATGTCCCCAAAACTTGGGCCAAAATGGGCATTTGCCCCTTTCGTCAAAAATTTTCAGCAAAATGTCCTATGTCTAAAACTATTTAGGAAAATGCCGTTGTTTTGAAACTCGATTTTCTAAAAATCGAGTTTCAATTTAAAACTCAATTTTTGGACAATCGAGTTATAGGGAACTGAAAATTAATTAAAAAAAAAATATTATGGAACTCGAGTTTATGAAACTTGAGTTCTATTCAAGGAACTCAAGTTCATGGAACTCGAGTTCCTTGAAAAAATTCAAGTCGAACTCTAGTTCCATGAACTCGAGTTCTTTGAATGGAACTTTCCATATATATATATATATATATATATGTATTTTCTAAGTACAACTTCACTATAACTCGATTATCCAAAAATTGAGTTTTACATTTGAAACTTGAATTTTAGAAAATCGAGTTTCAAAACATGAGCATATTCCTAAATAGTTTTAGATATAGAGCATTTTGTTAGAAAGTTTTGCTGAAATTGGTAAAACCCAATTTTGGCCCCAAAACTTGATTTGATTGTTTTTAAAAGAAAAGAAAACTTATGTAAAGACCAGTGTGGTTGGGTCGTGGGATTTCTTTGAGAAAAATCCAAATTAACTTGGAAGGCAACAATATTTTCCAAATAAACTCGGGAGGTTTTCTTATTTTATATATATATTAGAAATCTTATTTCCACTCGCACCTGGGTGTAATGGGAGATAAATGAGTGTCCAGAAACGACACATCTAGAGTGTCGAAAATGCCACAAAAAAAATATTCTCCATATTAAGTCTTAACTTGAGGAAATAAACTTGAAATTTTAGCTAAGAATAGCTAAGAATTTGGGATTGAGTAATGACAATTAACTTTAAAAATATCTTTTTTGTTCAAATCGTAAGGTCACTACAAAGTTTTCCTCCTAAATAATTTGAAAGAATTTCTTCCAACTAATTACATGACGATTCATTTTATTTAAACATGTACATGACTTGATTTATAAAAATAAAAATAAACTAAAATAAACAAGTTACATGACTCACTAAATAGATCACGTGATTGAAAATATACAAAAGGTTTTATCAGTCACCATATAATGAATTGAAGAACTTTTAGAGATAAACTTTTTTCTTGTTTGATGGTCAAATTCTTTGGCCATTCCAATGGATACTAGGGCCTGGAGCAATCAATGGAGGGGCAGATCAAGTCATGTCCAGATAGTTCCGGTTGTTGACAAATTTCTAACCTATAGTCGCATTGATTTGTTTTATCTCAAACTTGGTCCACACAAAACTGTTAGTTCCTCGTTTTATATACTGCCCACTTATTGAGCATAACTCCTGAAAGTTTGAGCAGTTTTTACAGTACAAATCACAAGTTTCTGCCAGAGGTCTTTTAACTCATGGAACAGACAAAGCACACTCTAAAATGGAGAATAGATGTGCAAGGTTTTTAACCTCTTAGAGGTCAGGCCTCAAAACGATAGCAAGTGCCTTCCACCAAAAACAAGTGTTAAGTTCAAGGCCGGAAATCAACCTCTTCCAAAAAATAAAGGAAGAGAGAGAGAGAGAGAGAGAGAGAAGAAGAAGAAGAAGAAGAATAGGGGTAAGGATGCTTACCAATCAAGGGTGCTTGCTATCTTATAGGAGATGGAGCGTCAATCAACATCTGGCAAGGCCCGTGGGTACCATGAATGCAAGGCTTCATCCCAAGGCCTAAATCAGATCACCCCATCTCATCCCCTCTAATGGTTTCCCAGCTGATCAATCAGAATTCACACGAGTGGAAGTCTGAGTTCGTCCACGAAATCTTTGAACTAGAATCTACCCAAGCAATTCTATCTATTCATTTACCAACAAGGGCTAGACCGGATAAGCTCATATGGACACCTGAATCTTAAGGAAAGTTTTCAGTAAGATCTGCATACCGAGTCACCACTGACCAAACTCCTAAAGGCACAGAAATTCATTGGTCCAAGCTGTGGAACCTTAGAGCTCCAGAGAGGGTGATGATGTTACTTTGGAGAATCGGCTCCAATTCTCTTCCTACAAAGGATAACCTGAGCAGAAGAAGTGTTTCATCTGATCCCATTTGAGTTGTGCAGACAAGAAAATGAAACAAGTCAACATATATTCTTCAAATGCCCAGTAGCACGAGCAATATGGTATTCAAGTTGTTGGAGCTTCAAATCAGAAGAGCATCAAATCATGAATTGCGAGGACATCATTAAAATCATCCTAAGCCCCCCAAAGGCCTATTGCCCAGCAGAAGATCAGTGACTTATTCCACTTAATATGGCCATCGTAATTAATGAGATTTGGTACCAAAGGAACCAAGTGCTGAACCAATGTGCAGAAATCATCATAGAAGAATCCTTTAAGCGGGTAAGACATTAGTTGAATGAATATTCAGCCTTGTTCACAAAGGAAGATGCCTCTCCCAACTCAGCCCTTCCCCCAGCCAAATGGGAAGCTCCACCCCATCTTTGCATCAAGTTGAATGTTGATGCAACACTCTCTAATTCATCTTCTGCTTTAGCTGTAGTGGCTAGAGACAGTGTGGGGGGCATCATCAAAATCTGGTCCAAAATCCAAACCTTCAGCTCTCCAATTGTAGCCAAAGCCTCTGCCATTCTCTGGGCTGCCCAACTCGCACATGAAGAAGATTGAAACCACATCATCATCGAGGGAGATGCCAAAAACTGTTTTGATCCTCTTTCCTCAGAGAATGTTATCCCTGAATGGTCTATTATTTCTATGAACATTGCAGTTTATCAAAAAAAAAAAAAAATTCATCTCTCCTAATAAATATCATAAAAGTGGAAGCTTTGTGCATTCATTATGACCTTTTAGCGACTTGCCAAACAGATTAAATTATAGTTTTCTTTCGCTCAATGATAAAATAATAGCTTAGAAATGTCGACTGAGTGTCACAATGTTAAGGACAGCAATCTATTCAAAGCCACCAAAGCTCTTCTGGGGGGACAGATCTTCAACTAATGAATTCAACCAAGAGATTTTTTTGGCAAACAAATCAACATGTATTTGTGGACAAAAAAATTACTAGCAATTCATTACCACCATTTATGAGAACTTGCAAGCCAAGCAATCATATACAAGAAAATATTTGGATTACAAAAAATGTAGAATGTTTAGGAGAGGCGAAATTATGCACTCTTCACTTGGTTATGTTTTCCCAAAAACACTCAAATACCATTGAGACATATGACACAACATTACCATTTCCAGATGAAAAATGGTAAGAGATATTCCTAAGTGTTGAAATAAAAAATTTTCAAATTTCATTCCCATGGACATTCGCAGAAAAATGATGAGCCTTTATCCAGAAAATAGTGTAGCCCATGCAGACTTTATCTAGATAAACACGTGATCTCTCCGATACTCACGAACAATGACAGGTACGCTTGTGGGTGGGATCTACAATAATAAGAAGAAGAGAATAATTAATACTACAAATTAGAAAAATCTCAAGCTTCCAGATGAAAAGTGTAATTCTACCACTAAAGATTTAGCATGTATTTCAAGTAATTTATGCCAAACACAGATTGCGTATTGGTGTCCTTGGACTGTGAAGAACAGGTACTAATCCTTGGCATGCTTATAAATAAATGGTAAAGACTAAAATTCAATTATCTATATTACAACATGACTTACCATGCCATAATCTGTGACAATCATGGAGACATAATCTGCCGGAGTAGCATCATACCTGTTACAGAGTCCCAGCAAGGTAAGTGAAATTTGAATAATTCAGGGGAAAAAAAAAATTTAACTTATTTTTCTTTCTGTGATATGCTTACATTAAATTCAACAGTTGCAGATTTTCCTTATTAGCCCAATTATTCAGATAGTTCACATCCGTTCTTCCAGAAACTTTTGCAATAGCATCTGGATCACCTGCAAGAGAAGATTCTCAGACTTTATCATACCCAGTGGCACAAGGCTTCCATTCTATAGAGGGTTTGGGAGTGTGTTTGGTGAATATAATGTAATTAAAGGAGAAAAACAAATAAACATCAGCTCATATAAGATGGCATACCTAGTTCGTTAAAGCAGATAGAATCAAGCTGTACCCTTTCATGAAATTTATAGGCTTCGCAGCAGATTAAAACTGGAACATGGAAAGCATTAGCGACCATCGCAACAGACGCAGTCCCAACCCTTGAATACACAGTTCCATTGGATAATACAGAGGCTGCCCCCAGAAACACTTTTGTAACTTCATGCATAATATAAGAGAGCGCATTTATATGACTATATGTACAACTCAGACCCTTTGCTACCAGCCTACGAAGTAATGCTTGGCCTTCAAGCTTTGGACGAGAGTCGACTACCACAACACGGAACTGTTTCCCCATCTCATGGGCATATAACAGAATCATCTCAACAACACATGACGATCCATAAGCGAGAAGAACATCTCCGTCCCTAATCTTTGTAACAGCATGTCTAACTATGACCTTGTCTGCAAGTATTATCTTCTCATTAATGAAATGCTCAATATCTGAACAAAGTGCTGCTTTTGCTTCTGATTCAGAAAGAGTTAGAGGTAAGTCTGATATACGGGTCTTTAAAAACCTAATTGCATTTCCCATGCCGATTGAAAGTGGCCTGCATTCAATAAAGAATGATACATAACTACTGATCTTTGCAGTTAAATCTCTCGCAAGAGTTTTTTCTTGTGGTGTGGAGTAGTCCTCAATGGCTTCCTTAAAAGCTTGAAGCATTGCAATACAACGAGCATTACCCCCAGATATATCTCCAGCTAAATACTGTAATCCAACCTGAAAGATTCATCCCAAACAGATAATAAACTATTTTTCTTTTGATCAAGATAAAATTGGAAGAAATCAAGGGTTTGGCTTTAGATTAGAACTTGGGGACAACAAAAGAAAAGGAATGAAAAGAGGCATAAAGAACTAGAGGGGGAAGACGAGTTGGAAAATTGTTGTATGAACAGGTAAATTCCACAATTGTGGACATTTACAGTGCCATGTTTCTGTCTATGTCCAGTTCTTTAATTTGCCATGTCTTCGCCCACATCATGTCGTCTGTTCCCATGTCTGCATGGGTGACAAAGCTTGGTATTTGTTACATAAAAGGAAGTAAAATATTCTGTTTTCAATTTGCTAATGCAAAAGCTTCACCTTTCTTATTATTAGTAAGGCAGGTTTGGCACCCTTAGTAGGTTTGGAGCCCTTATTATTATAGAAATGGATACCTGGATTTCATATTGTATCTGTTATTTATAGTTATATTACTACTTATAGCTGTTATTATATCTATTTATATTGTTATAATGGTACCTTTTAAAGATCCAAAACCAAAAAAAGTAGTAAAACATAATGGTTGCAATCAATCAAAATAGACTGATCAGAAATCTAATTCAGATCCTATATAACACCTGTGGGTGCCTGCCTAATAAATGTATTGAATTGATCCTTTTGAATGACTAGATCCGATTGTAGCTTCAAATATTGGAATCAAAGGGATCTAAAATATATTAAGCATAGCCTTCGTGAGTACAAAATATTAATACATATTTTTATATATATAATGTAGATCTAAATAGATTGAAACTTTCACCTCTCTACATGAATGTTTGCATTTGTATATAATAACCTCAATATGTGGCTAATAGACTAGAAAGATTGCAATAGAACTTTTTTTGAGGGATGGGTGATGAGTTTAAAATCCAGTGGAATTATTATTTATTTTTTTTTTTTTTTAAGTCAAAATCTTGTGGAATTTAAAATTGGGGGTAAGAAAATGGGGAACTTCTACCAAGTCCGAATGGGCAAATGGCTATGGTAATTAGGGGAGAAAAACTCATTTGCGGAGACAGGTTGTTGCCATGATGTATGGGGAGGATTGGAGTTGATGGTTAAAACGGAGAGAAGTACTCATGGTTGCAGTTTATAGAGGAATTAGGATGGGTTGAGATAGATTTGTAAATCATGAACAATTTGAGGTGGGGATGGCAACTGTGTGAGGTTTTGGCATGGCAAATGGATTAGGATCAATCTTTGAAGGAGCTGTTCCTCGGATTTGTATGCGCTTGTAGTTGACAAAGATGCCGTAGTTAACTCTTATTTAGAGTGTCAAAATGTTGGCATGTGAGTTTCTTTAGAGATTTTGATTGGTAGTTGGAATCAATAGCATCTTTGTTTGATATTTGCATCCCAATATCAGGACAGATGACCCTGATTAAAATAGGTGAAGGTTGAATGACATGGGTAGGTTCAACGTTTGTATGTGGCACTGAGAGGCTCGTGTAATGCAAACTTCCCTGGCAAAATTATTTGGTGTTCTAAGGCTCTGAGATGCGATCCAATTTTTGTATGGATACTAGCTTGGGAAAAGATTCTGACACACGACAATCTCATAAAGCAAGGAATAAACCTAATAGCTTGGGGTTGCATGTGCATGTGCAAAATCAAGAAATGGATCATTTGTAGTTGCACTGTTATATTGCATGTGCATTGTGAACCTTTACCTTCTTTGTGCTTGAGGTTCAATGGGTATTGCTGAGGAATGGTGTTAATCTTCTACCTGGTTGGAGATTATGGTTTAGCATAAGCCCTATGTTGTTTGGAACCTAACCCCACAATGCCTGTTATAGACACCATGAAGAGAGAGGAATCATTGCACTTTTGAAGGTGTGGAAGCCTTGGTTATGTGACTGAATACGTTTTCACTAGATCATTGCTTAAATGGCCTCATGTTTTGAGTCCTATTCATTTTATTGTAGATTGTATTAATTCTCTCTCGTTTCAAGTGCGATTCATATTTTGTGTAATTCTCCAAGCAACTTTATGTCCACTTATTGTATTACATGCAATAGTTTCTCTTCATCAATAAAATCCAATTTGGCTTTATGCCAGGAAAATCTACCATGGAAGGTATTTTCTTACTTAGATGTCTAATGGAAAAATATAGGGAGGCTCATAAAAATTTCCATATGGTTTTTATTAACTTGGAGAGGTTATGTGGTGTGTTTTGAAAAAGAAAGGATTTCCTCTAAAGTATATTAAGATGATGGAGTTGTAATTAGTGTGAGAAAAAGTGAAGCATCAAAAGTGAGTTTCCTATAACTATAGGCTTGCTTCAAGGATCAATATTAAGCCCATGTTTTTGCACTATTGATGGATGAAGCTCCCTAAATCGATTTAAGAGAGTCATTTGGTGTATTTTTTTTTTAATATGATATAGTTCTAGTGGATGAAACTAGAGGTAAAGTTAATGCTAAGTTAGAAATTTGGCAAGACACTAATGCTATAAAATCTAAGGCTTTTGATTAAGCATGACTAAAATTGAGTATGAAGGCTAATAGGACTCGATCATCAATAGATACCAAAGAGAAAGAGCTTTCGATATATTGGATCAATAATTCATAAAGATGAAGATATTGAAGAGGATTTTAAACATAGGATAAGAGAAGGGTTGATGAAATGGAGATGCGCATCAGGAGTATTGTGTAATGTAGAATACCTATTAAGTTGAAAGGGAAAATTTTATAAGACCACTATACAACCAGCTATGCTTTATGGTACAAAATGTTGAGCTGTTAAGAAGCAACATATTCATAAAACAACATAGCTAAAATGAAAATGTGAAGATGGATAAGCAGAAATAAATGGAAAGATGGGATTTAAAATGAGAAAATTCGCTTAAAGATTAGGGTGGCCCCTATTGATGAAAAGATGAAGGGAATTCACTTAAGATGATTTGATCATGTTTATAGGAGCAATTGATGCACCGGTTAAAAAGGGTAAGTTAATTCAAGTAAAGAGAAGGGGAAAAAAGGGTAGAGGAAGACCAGAATAATGTTAATAGAAGCACTAAAAAACGACATGTCAATTTAGGAAAGAACAAAGATTATAACTTTAGATAGAATAGAATGATAGAAACGAAAACATGTGGCCAACCCTGAATGATGGAAAAGAATACATGTGACCGCCCTTAACTTATATATTGAGGATCCATTGCTAACCCCAAAATATTTGGGACTAAGGCTTGGTTGATGTTTGTTATTTATTTGTTTGTTACTTTCTTTTTTTTAAAGAGTGTGTGCATGTATGCATTGTATGTATATATGATAAAGGGTAAGGCTTAGCTCCAGTGCACTAGAGCCAACACAATGCGGACACGTGACAAAAAATGAATACGTGTCTGCATCATGTTGGCTCTAGTGCACTAGAGCACTAGAGCTAAGCCATGTCCTATGATAATATCCTTTTTAATTACTTTTTTTTTTCTTTCAAAACCTGCAGAAAAATATCAAATGATTAATTGATCATAACCATCCAAATGAGCCATAGCTCAATTGGCACTTCCTCCCCCCAAAATTATACGATAAAGGGTGCTATCTTGGGTTCAAGATCTACTAGGTGCATGTGTAACTTACCAATATAAATAAAAATATATAAATAAATAGAAAAACACTAACTGATCATATCCAAGTTCCTAAAAACGTACCTTGTAAATAGCAGGATGTACAGGGTCAAGTTGGAAGAATTTTGACTCCAATTCAGGAAGCTGAGTTCCATGTTCATATTGAGGCAAATGCCGAAACAATTCAACTCTGTTTCTAGCTTCAGTTTGTTTGACCACAGCATGCTTTTTAGCCTTTTGCACTCGGTTCTTATCATCAAATTGCATGCGTGGAGCAGGAACATCTTTCTTCCTTTCTTTCTCGGGTGGACGATCACCTCCTTTCTTGTCAACTGAAACTGAAACTGAAACTGGAGGGCCATCTTTCTTTTGTGAAGGTTGCTTCACAGGTTTAACAGGAGCTGCTCCCTGAGATACAGCAGCAGACTTGTTTCCCTCTGCTATACATATCACATGAGCAAAGTAAAAGCAAACAGTAAGTTCTGGTTGTTTATAGGAGCAATAAAGACCTATTGGACTCGGTTAAGATTTAGAATGCAATCTTAAATTACTAAAGGACCATTTATTATAATATTAATAAAGACCTATTGGACTTGGTTAACTCTACTATAACCCATTACAAACTTCTACCAAGGAAATTGCTATATATTCTGGCCTAGATATGCACCATATTGCTAAAACCTTCATAAATACAACAACATAAACCCTGATGGAAAGTGTGACCAATAAATGGAATAATACTGATGAAAATTTATAAGTTGGACAGTTGATGGATGTCCCAAACAAAATCAGAAAGATCTTTCCTAAGAAATCCTCCCCCTCCACAACCAACCCCCCCCCCCCCCCCCCCCCCCCCCCTCAAAAAAAAAAAAAAAAAAAAAAGCTCCTTAAGCAGAATTGACAAATCAAATCTTAAAAAGTTAAGCTTAAAAGCAACATATCTGAAAACATCAATGTATTAAAAAAAAATTCCAGACACCATTTGCCCAAGTCACAAAAAAGGAATAGCATTTAATGATACAATGCAGCTCTCTCCTTTTTTTTTTTTTGGGGGGGGGGGGGGGGGGGTGGGGGGGATAAAATGCTCAAAACCCCTTCTAGTAAGCAGGAACTGGCTATTTAAAACATTAGGCTTCCAAAAAGAGCTTGAAAGTCTACAAACATTCAAGTCTGCCCACAATCATGCCCTACTTTGGTATCAAAAGAGCAAACCAACATTTAGTTGGTCTGGCTAAAAATGTTTAATCACTTTCTCCCTAGGGAAATAGGTAAAAAGTAAAAAAATTATTTAAGTGGGGGAAAAATGTTGACAAAACAAGTAAATAGTGAAAATAATAGATGATAGTCAACCATGGAATAACACATATACATAAGATCAATTCTTGAACCTTTTCCGGAAGCTTTTGCAGCTCTCTGGGCTTCTTGCAAGGCACGCCTTTCAGCTTTGGTTGTTTTTTCTTTCAGTGGCTTTGAACTAGATTGAACTTCATTTTGCTCTTCCACAACAGCTTTTCCACCCTTGCCTGCATTTTGTTACAAATTATTAGAGAGACTAGAAGTCCAATATAAGTATACAACACACAGGATCCACATATAATCAGTAAACTTTCAGCAAGAGGAAAAAAACTATTAATATGGAGCAGTAACTTAGCAAACTCATGCTAAAAGAAACATAGAAATCAAACTTTTATAGGCATGATTATGAATTTTTTTTTTTTGTTAAGTAAAAGTTTTTATTGGAAAAAAAAAGGGTCCTACCCAAGTAAACGAGATGTATACTGCAAGTACAACACGGAAATGGAAGCAAACAAGAAGTAAATTTTAAAAAAATACAGAGCTAGTGTAAACTCAAGGAATCCAGGAAATACAAGAATCCCATGAAAAAATGCCATAGATTGCAAAGTCCAATCAAAGCACCTAGCATTCCACTCTATCCAAAGACACCACATGAGACACAATGAAGCTGCTTACCATAAACCCCGCATTGCCTCTTCTTCCAAACCACCCCTTCAAACACGAAAACATCTCTTGCACCGACTTTAGCATTAGCCAAAAAATGCCAATGCACAATGCAAGAACAAGTGATTCACATTCTCCACATGATTATGAACTCAAATACACATTGCTAAAATAAATCCCAACCCCAACAGAATACAATCACTTTAATACAATGGTTACAACTTACAACCGATACTCGACGATTCAAATTAATTATTTCTCACAAACAAAAACATTACTTTGGGGTCAGAATTTGAATGGACTTATGAAAAAAAGCTCTATGTCCCAAAACCCACATACCAAATTCAATTCATACTAACCTAGTTTCAATTCCAATTAACTAAAAATCTCAATCTAAAACAATGCAACCACAATTACAACACTACAAATTATACACTAAAACCAATACTTTCATATTATTACAAATCCAAACTCATTTATAATTCAAATGTATCTAAAAATTGAAGCATTACCGGTTGCTTCGACGGACTTCTTCGACTCCAAAACCGGCGCTGCCGAGGCCGAACTCTCCGGCGCCCTCTCCACCATCGTATCGGGAAGACTCGAAGCGTACTTTCCCGACTCGCTCCGGCGGAACCACCCATTCGACTCCTCGGAGAACTCCCCATCGACCAACCCGACCCGGCTCGACGGAGACGAAGGCACGGGCGACGAGCCGAGCAGAGACTCGGACGGGTTGTAGCTCCCGACCGGCACTTGGTCCGCACCGGTCTGGCGGCGTACCCCGGTCTCGGGTACAGGGACGGCGGCGGTACGGTCGGAGGGTTGACGCGGCGGCGGGATCATGACGGGGGAGAGAGAATTGCTGATGGGAGGGTCGGAGGCAAGAGGGTTCCAACCCGGTTGGGGGTTCGGGTCGGGGGTGAAGAATCCGACGTGGCGGACCTTAGGGTCGCTGACAATTCTGGAGGCGCGACGCGCTTCCATGGAGGAGGGAGGAGCGTGGATTTCAATCGCTAGGGTTTTGGGATTTTGGTTTATATATAGTAGTGAAAGGAATTAAAATTAAAACGGTTATTGGGATTAGAGAATTTTGTTTAAAAAGTAATCTGGGGTTTCCGTTTCATAGTACTCCAGTATTTGGAGGTAGGGTTTTGGGAAATGGTGTGACACTCTGTCACGTTAGCACAAAAAGAAGACTGCCTTTTTTTGGCTGCGGGAATTTAAAATGTCACCTATAGACCGCAGTTTTCAGTCTGACGACTCAATCTGGTTGTACTGTGTACCGTGATTATCTGAATTTTATTTTATTTTTTTTAAACAAAATTTAGGTACAAAATTAATTATAGTTTATGGTTATAATTTTAATTAATAAAATAAATATCATTATGTATTTTCAAAATTTAATGGTTGAATTGATTATTCTTTACGTTCTTAATAAACATGTCAAATTTTGTATTAATAGGATATTATTTATTATATGATCCATAAACTTATATTTTATGCATAATTTTAAATTATAAAAACTTGCAATTTAAATAATTTATTAATGATAAAACTATTGATTTTTAATTTTTCAGAAATTTTGCAAGTATAGAAAATATAAGAAGAAGATACAATCTAATGGTGGTAACGCATATAAATATTGTCCATTTTTTTGGTTTGTAATAACTCATAAAAAATAAAGAACACATATTTTGTATTTTTGTTTTTTATAATAAAGAGTACAACCAATTTTATAACTAAACTTGTGGGGCCCGTAGGCCTGATAGCCTCGGCCCATCATATAGCAAGCCCAAGGCCCATGCCGAGGATCACAAGCTATTTCTGAGAGAGAGGGGGAGAGCCTATTTTCCTAAATCCACGCCGAGAATACCTTGTCCTCGGCCTGACAAAGGTGATTTTAGGGAGAGGCTAACCCCAAAGTAAGCTGTCACTCTCGCATTTAATGCACTCAACTAACCCTCCTGGCCGCATTAATGGGGAGGTAACCCCTTGGCAGGATAACGTTGGTTAGAGTGAGCCACTTGAGTACCGATAAGGCCTCTGATGGGATGGACAACCAGAAGAAAGGCGAATAGACGATCAACAGATGGAAGCAAGAGATAGGAAGATAGAAACTATAAAAGAAAAACTAGTAAAGCAAAAAGGGGGGGGGGGAAAAGGAGAGAACCTTGAGGCCTCCTCGGCCACAGGCCGAGGAGCATTCCCCTATTTGTAAGGAAACACTTAGCATTTTTCATAAGAGAAGTTTGTGCATGGTGATCGACGGCCAGCACCTAAGCCTATCAACCCACCCTCTATAAATTTATTGTTTGGGCTTATTGGGCTGAAAACCCAACACTCAATTCAAATTGAGCCCCTACAATTGGCGCCGTCTGTGGGAAGGATTAGGGTGCTGGCCGGCGCACCAGGTAAGTGTTCTAAGTTCTAAGTATTTGTTTTACAATAGATTGAAAAAGTTAAGTGTTCTAAGTTCTAAGTATTTGTTTTACAATAGATTGAAAAAGTTAAGTGTTCTAAATTCTAAGTATTTGTTTTACAATAGATTGAAAAAGTTAAGTGTTCTATTGAAAAAGTTAAGTGTTCTAAGTTCTAAAAGTTCGTTTTGCAGTAGACTAAAAAAAAAAAAAAAAAAGAAGAAAGAGAAAAACGAAAGATCTTGATATTATTAATTCATACATAGAAAAATTACATATTACAATCAGAGGCTCAGGTAGGCCTGTGTTACAAGCAAATTTACAAGCTAATAGCCACCTGCTATTCCTAGCTACTCCTACAATCAGAGGCCCAGGTGGAGCCGCCCCAAGAGAAAACTGGCCGGAGGGAAGTGTCAACTCGTGCTTTTATTGGCATCAAAAGAATGGGAGAGCTTGACACACGGTGGAGGAGGTGAAGGACAATCATGCCCTCAGGCCCCCAACCACTCCCTTCTCGGCTGGGCAGAGCTGGAACAAAGAGAGGAGCAGACGCAGGGGCTCGGGGGTACCCTCCCCCATGATGTTCCCTCGATTCTCTCCATTCCTCTCGAGTGTTGGCCATTGGAGACGGCAACACTCGAGCACCGCCCATGAAGTGAGTTCGCACGCTTTCCTCGTCGGGGGTGTGCTCCGAGGAAAGACGTTAGGTTCTCTAGCAACATCCCTCTGGGATACCTCGAAGGGCACCATCAGGATTACGCCTAGACTCTGCCGCACCGAAAGCCCAGTGGGGGATGCGGCCATACCGGTTTTTTTTTCAGTCCCGGCGACAATTCCGGCGGGGTTGTTAAAAGGGCATGTGAAGTTGGAAGAGGTTGTTTTGTTCTGTTTGTGTTGAGAGGTTCATGGGTTGTGGAGTAACCATCTCCTTACTTTATATAGGGGATGGGAGTTTGGTGAGAATTAATTCATGCAGAATTCGAAAAGGGTATTATCAGCTGGATCAGTAATGAAGTCCCCAATTTCCAAGGAGGCCACGGACGGTTAGACTCGTGTCAATTTACGAGGGCATTAATGAAGGCGCGTTTCGCGCACCGGAGCGTTGAGCGCGGAACACGAACAGACAGGGAGCGCTTCTTAAATAAAAAAGATGGGACCTCAAGTTAGAGGTGAGATCAATGCCACGTGTAAAGATCATAATCTGACGCAAAGAGTAATCATCTCCAGTAAAGCGATCTGAGGGCAAACCCCTATTTACAAAAAAATTGAAGTGGTAGACAGAACCAAGGTATTGCATGGTCTTCGGACTCAAGCCTATGGTAAAACTACACACACCATTATACATGGGTACTAGACAGAACCAAGGTATTGTATGGTCCTCGGACCCAAACCTATGGTGAAACTAGGTGCTTACAGGAAAAATTGAAGTGGTAGACAGAACCAAGGTATTGCATGGTCCTCGGACTCAAGCCTATGGTAAAACTACACACACCATTATACTTGGGTACTAGACAGAACCAAGGTATTGTATGGTCCTCGGACCCAAACCTATGGTGAAACTAGGTGCTTACAGGAAAAATAGAAGTGGTAGACAGAACCAAGGTATTGCGTGGTCCTCGGACTCAAGCCTATGGTAAAACTACACACACCGATTATATCTAATACTTACAAAAAAATTGAAGTGGTAGACAGAACCAAGGTATTGCATGGTCCTCGGACTCAAACCTATGGTAAAACTACACACACCATTATACCTGGGTACTAGACAGAACCAAGGTATTGTATGGTCCTCGGACCCAAACCTATGGTGAAACTAGGTGCTTACAAAAAAAATTGAAGTGGTAGACAGAACCAAGGTATTGCATGGTCCTCGGACTCAAGCCTATGGTAAAACTACACACACCGATTATATCTAATACTTACAAAAAATTGAAGTGGTAGACAGAACCAAGGTATTGCATGGTCCTCGGACTCAAGCCTATGGTAAAACTACACACACCGATTATATCTAATACTTACAAAAAATTGAAGTGGTAGACAGAACCAAGGTATTGCATGGTCCTCGGACTCAAGCTTATGGTAAAACTACACACACCATTATACCTGGGTACTAGACAGAACCAAGGTATTGTATGGTCCTCGGACCCAAACCTATGGTGAAACTAGGTGCTTATAGGAAAAATAGAAGTACTGGGCATAACCAGAATGTTGCATGGTCCTCGGACTCAAACCTGTAGAGAAGATAACCGTCTAGATAAAAACTAGGGCGTTACTTAGAATTAAGCCATACGGCGGTATTTAGATTTATATTCGAAGGATAACAGATGGTTTCATGAAGCAAACTCCAGAATAAAGTACGAATATTGAGCAGAGTACAATAGTAAAGTGAACAAAAGAAAAGAAAATATCATTAGAGAAGTATTACGTATTCAAATTCAAAAAGAAAGTATGCAATTCCCTTACAAAAGCCACTGAGGCAAGAAACAAAATGAGGTAAAAGATAAGATAAACAAATTCATCCTACGCCGTATACTAGTCTCCTCAATTCAATGAGCAAATTAAATCAATAAGTAAGTCAAAAGGTTTGGGCCAAGGCCTAAGGGCTCGATTTCAAAAGGTCCGCCGGAGGACTTGCCAGATCTTGTGGCATTCCCTGACCTTCGGTTGCAACTTCCCCCAACACTCTCTGGGGCTCGACCTCCTCAGATGGCTGACCAGTTAACGGCACATCCGCAGTGGTCCTATCTTGACTTTCAACCGATGGTAAGGAAGACCCCTCCTCAGGAGCAGCAGGTATAATCTCGCGAATGGCAGTAGAGTAATATACCCTGTCTTCCCTTCTAAGATCAGACGAAGCATCAACCCCCGCTTGGTTGAGGGCTTCATGCCAAGTTTGAGAATAATAATGCCTGCACACAGCAGGAACTTGAGCCCGAAGGGTGGCTTCAGTCTTAGCCACCCCTTCTGCGAAAGTCTCTTCCTTTGCCTCTTCCACAGAGCGCTAAGCGTCTGTTTTCGTAAAAATTGCCTCGTCTCTGGCTCTCACAGCCTCGTCCCTAGCATACTCGGCAACACCTCTGTCATGGATTGCTTTGGTCAAACTTCCCTTCATGTAGGAAATGTCCTCTTTGGCCTTCTGTAATTGACCTTCAACATATTACAAGTAGACAGTTTGATCCTCAGCTTGTTTCCTGACCACGGCTAGGTCAGAGACAGCAGTATCCCTGGCCTTCGCCATTTCTGCCAGATCCTCAGTCGCCTTTCTCAAGTCGGTCTCAGATCTCTTAAGAGTTTTGGCCGCCTCCAGGAATTTATCGCGCTCTTGCGCTAAGGCCTGACTATGGTCATCAACCTCTTCGCCCAACCTAAAAAGGGCCTGGATAGCCTGCCAACAAAAACAAGCAGCTCTGTAAAGAGAAAGAAAAATACTAAGCGACAAAAATTTTTGGTAAAATGAATAGGTGCCAAGAGACCTACCATGCCTAGATATTTTTTAAGATCGAGGACAACCTCTACCCCACTCATTTTCTCTAACTCGGCCATATCAGTGGGGAGAAGGAGAGATTTCTCTAGGGCCTCGGCCACGAGAGCCCTCTCGTCTCCTTGAGACTCTCGTATCGACGCGTTATCCATTAGGGGCTGATCGTGGAGCATGGCAGCAGGCAGCCATGCTTGAGCCTGGGGCTGCTGGACGACCTTCTTGCTTTTCCTTTGGTCACCGAGCTTCAATTGTTTTGGAGGTCTGCGAGTCTTACCCTCCTCAGGCGAAGAATGAGATTTGCTCCCATCCATTGGCTCCTTACCCTTAGAAAGTCTTTTCCTTTTCGGATCATTAGACTCAGTAGAAGGGGCAGTTACTGTAGGAATGGAGGACGACCTGGTTTGCATGGTTGGAATCAGGGGTTGAGTTGCTGGGGGCTGGGACTGCGACTCCCCTGGAACATCCCTCTTAGAACCGCCTTCAAGCAGGTCAAGAAGATTGGTTTGGGGCTGTCTCTTTAACCCCATCTCGGCCTGGGTACCAACTTTTAAGGACTGAAGATCGGCTTCGGACAAGTGAGGATCTCCTAAGTCACCGGGAGGATCCTCGGGCTGATCAGCTAAGTTAAACACGCTATACTCGTCCTCGGAGGAACTCAATTCGACCACCTCCCTTGTTTTCTTAGGTGGTCCTTTCTCGGCCACCGTTACTTGCCGGGATGAAGAGGGACCTGATAACGGAATACCTTCAGGTATGTAAGACCCCCCAGTAAAAGAAAAACCGCTCTCCACCACGGTAATCTGCATAAGCCGAGGATCACGAGCTCTAATTACGTGCTGCGGAACAGGGAATGACGTCTGAGCTGGGTCACACCCGAGAATTTTATGAGCAGCTCTGACTTGGTTGTCAGGTTCGTTCAAGAAAAGTTCCGACCTGAGAACGGTTTCCAAATCCGCTTTATTAACCAGGTGGAAGTGACGTGCAAAAGCGTGTGGATCTGTGAAAAGAAAAGTGAAATTCTTATGATTAGTCAACCAAATCGAGTATACAGGTATAAAACTTGAAGGCACTGAAACCTAGATTATCTTGTACTTCGGACGCCCTACCTGGCTTCCCCTCTACAGTTGGGCAATGAAAGCCGTCGTGCCATTCTCCCGACACTATGAGGAAATCTTGGTTCAACCCCTTATTGGAGTCAGGAAGACACTGGATAAGACGAACCCTATCATCCCTTGTCTTCATATAATATGTCTTACCCCTCAGGTGATGAAGGTTGTAACACCAATTAACATCATGGTGAGTCAGTCTCAGCCCCATTTTCTCATTCAGGGTATCTACACACCCTAGTATCCTAAATACATTCACAGCGCATTGAGTAGGGGCCAAGCGGAAATGCCTAAGGTAATTGAGGGTCACTGGCCTCATAGGGATTCTCATCCCTCCTTCTACAAAAGCGACTATTGGGATCACGACCTCACCCTCTCTCCTCCTGAGGTACCACTCTCCTTCTTCGCAGTATTTCAAATGCACATTATTGGGTATTCCATAGTCAACAATGAATTTGTTCATCATCTCATCGGACTCGACCAACTCCTTAAACTTACCCATTCCCCAAAGACAACTAAAAGCTCTAAAAAAGGGAAAGAAGAGTGAAATCAAGGAAATTTGGGGTCACTAGAAAAAGAAGACTTACCGAAGTATGAAGATACTCTTCAGATAGTATGCCAGTCGAACCAAATTCAAACTATATGCATCAATAATGATAAGCGCGAAAATGATGAAACCAGGCAAGTCAAACAGGTATTTATACTCTCCCTTAATTTCCCCAAATGAAACCGCTTGCTCATAAAGGCAGAAGATCATGCCGTTGAAAGCGGAAAACGTGGTGCCGCCAAAATTTAATGTGGGCACCCATCAAGTCTCGAAACGCTAAAAACGCGCATCGGGCAGTCAGGAAGCCGCCAGCATCAGTATAAACTGAAATGAGGCCATTCGTCCAGTAGATCCGCATGTATCAAAACCCTCCTCCCCGTTCGAGGGAACGTGCAGCAGAGTTTTGAGGGGCTATTGTGGGGCCCGTAGGCCTGATATCCTCGGCCCATCATATAGCAAGCCCAAGGCCCATGCCGAGGATCACAAGCTATTTCTGAGAGAGAGGGGGAGAGCCTATTTTCCTAAATCCACGCCGAGGATACCTTGTCCTCGGCCTGACAAAGGTGATTTTAGGGAGAGGCTAACCCCAAAGTAAGCTGTCACTCTCGCATTTAATGCACTCAACTAACCCTCCTGGCCGCATTAATGAGGAGGTAACCCCTTGGCAGGATAACGTTGGTTAGAGTGAGCCACTTGAGTACCGATAAGGCCTCTGATGGGATGGACAACCAGAAGAAAGGCGAATAGACGATCAACAGATGGAAGCAAGAGATAGGAAGATAGAAACTATAAAAGAAAAGCTAGTAAAGCAAAAAGGGGGGGGGGAAAAAAGGAGAGAACCTTGAGGCCTCCTCGGCCACAGGCCGATGAGCATTCCCCTATTTGTAAGGAAACACTTAGCATTTTTCATAAGAGAAGTTTGTGCATGGTGATCGACGGCCAGCACCTAAGCCTGTCAACCCACCCTCTATAAATTTATTGTTTGGGCTTATTGGGCTGAAAACCCAACACTCAATTCAAATTGAGCCCCTACAAAACTTATAATCAAAAAAAAAAAAATTATAACTAAACTTTGTCATTTCTTGTTTGTTTGTAATAACGCATATAAAATAAAGAACACATATTTAGTATTTTTATTATTATTATTATTTATTATTGGATGTATCATGTATGAATCATATCAAATATATTGATATGATTTCTAACTTTTATGAGTTCGTAAAAAATATATAAATATACATATACGTATTCCATCGATGCCATTGGACTCTCTCATGAGCAATCAAGATGGATTCTTCTCATGTTGGTTAGGTCAATCAATTTTTTAATGAGGTGATTTGCCTAATTAGTGATTGTGTTTTCCAACTCATGAAGATGTTAGGTGAACATATATAAAAAATCATCCAATAACTTTTTTTTTAATGATAATTTTCAATATTATTAAATGAAAAATCAAACTAAAATAAGGGAATAAAAGTCAACTTCAAAAACTATCCTTGAAACATATTGAAGACTGAGATTATTGAAACAATATGGGGCCATTTTTCATCCTTAGCAAGCTAGATAGCCCAAAGAATGGCCGTTGCTTCTTGCCCATATCTTCCAGACTTCACTTCTGTAGTCTCTAGTAACGGCAGCAATTGCATTGCTATTCTTGGTTATGGCAGTATCAACATTGTTGCATGAGGGTGCGCCCTTGATGATGCTTACTGAGGAGAACTTTGCAAGACTTTGATGTATGTGTTTGATGAAGGCATGAATATCCACTATCCCACCATGGTGCAATATATGATTCTTACCCACCAAATTTCATCAAGGATTACAGCCATATTAAGAGTAATAAGCCATTAGTCCTTCAAGGGGCATGGAGCTTTTGGCGGGTCAATGAGCAATTTGATGATGTCTTCACTTGTAAAGAAAGGATGATCATCAGGTATAAATCCCCAACAACAAGAATGCACAAAGCTTTGGTTGTTGGACATTTAAGGAATAGATGGACTATGATTCGGCTTCTTGGTGGCACAGGGCACACAAAAGATTATGAATGGGTATTTTCCTTTTAAGGTTTTAATTGGTAGGTAGAGTGTTTGCTTCAATTCTCTATAAATACATCTTGACTCTTTTAGGGGCCTTGATTCTCCATAGTTTCTTCCAAACAATGTCTGAGCTTATGAGGTTGTGGTGTTGTTCTGTTAATCATCCAATCAATTTGTAGTTCAACTAGGTGACATTTTTTTTGTAGTTCAACTAGGTGGCATTTTTTTTGTGTTTCAAATCCCCGCACCACACCATTCATCACAACTCCCCCATATGTCAAAGCCAACACATCATATTTGGCTAACAAAAAAAAAAAAAAAAAAAAAAAGAAGAGGAAAACCACCACAACCCTTTTTTTTCTCTCTAAATTCATTCTTTCTCCATTTAAGCTTTCACAAGTCACCAATAAGTGAATATATGTGAGATCCAAAATGAATTCCAACCAATGGAACATTTGGGGAAGTGGCTCAAAAACAAAAATCCACCATGGTAAAACACAATCTCAAATTGGAAAACAAAAACCCATAACCTATCACTAAAAATGAAAACCCACTACTCCCTAACTCACAATAACCACCACTAGTCTTACTCCCATCTATTGTGAGAGTTTTTATTTTCCAAATCTTAGAGCATTTCCATTAGATTATATAAACTAGTTTTTAGTTAAAAAAATAGCTAACCCACACAATTGTGTTGTGCGTCAGCCTCTTCAAACTAGAACACATAAGTAGTGTATAGACAATACCTCGTTACTATTGGTGAAGGTAATGTTCATCGCTATTAATAAAAAAATTTATTCAATTCATACCCAATCTCTCTCTCATATTCTCCCTCTCCCTAGTTTGACTCCCTCTTCTCCCTCTCTCCCCGATCTCTCTCTCTCTCTCTCAAGAACTAATCCACATGGATCTATGGTGGTTGATTTGTTAGGGGGTGCTAATGGCCTAGTGGTGGTGCAAGGTGGTGGAGCTTCTCTCTGAGTTTGACTATCTCTGTTTCTTCTCTTTCTCAAGAATCATCCATCCATATCAACGTGTTTCACTTGTTGGTAGTGGTGCACAATGGGTTGACGTGCTTTTACATGCTTATAAATCGAAATTTGTGGGTTGATACTTTGGTTGATTTTTGTGGGTTGATTTGTTTGCTTTCAATTAATTTTTGTGCAGTTGGGGTTGTGTTTGTTCTAAGTTAGGGATTGTTTATGGGAATTTTAGTTAATCTAGGTTTGAATTTGTTTTTGACAAAATATGGGGTTTGTATGTCAATATATGGTGTTTGTTTATGGGATTTTGGAGAGATAAAATATAATATCTAAATGGAGTAAAAACATAGAGTATCGAGTTTGATGAGTGTGCATAAAAAACACGAATATCTAAACTAGAAAAAGTAGAGCTTTTTATCGATAAATTTAGTTAAAAATCTGAGGAGGCTGATACGAATGCTCTTAGACAGTTGGATCTAATCACTAATTATTGTCCATGAAGGTGATTGAACCTACACAAATATATCCCGCCGTGCCTAACCATTTTTCTATATTATTTTAGTTTTTAATCCCCATATTGTTGCTCTTATCCATTGTATACATTCAATTTTAAATTCTTGTCTATCTTCATAAAAAGATACGAATTTAATGACTTGTTATTGCAAATGTATGTCCTAATTATGTTTGTGATTTATTAGGGAACGTAAGATTCCTGATAACTTATGTGTTTTGTTTTGTTTTGTTTTGTTTTTTGTTTTTTGTTTTTTTAAATGTTGTATTACTCATGCGCTCTTTACAATGTATGGGTTTCTTTTATCTTTTTGGTAGTTTGGATTATGGTGTATAGGTGGTATATACATAATGCAATCTTGTTTTTGGAAATCATATATAATATATATATATATTATATATATATATATATATATATATATATATATATATATATTTTGGGTTTAATATTAGCTAGAGGTTGTAGCCAATAAAAATGGTCCATCATTTGCTTTGAGAAATAAATGTAAAAATAACATTATATGAAGCACAAAACTATACAATTTGTTTATGACATATGATTATTCTGTTTTTTAGAAACACAACACAGAAATTTTGAAGTTTAAAGTTTAAACTGTAATATTTCACTTTTAGGATAATTAATTTGCTTATGATTAAAATGAAATTATATTTTGATGAAGTGTTATGCATTACTCTGAGGCATGACAGGATAACAAATAAATGTTTCTTCACGTGTAGAATAAAATGAGGATAACATCAACTCCTTTCCCTCTTCCTTGTGTGTGTGTTTATTTCTCAAAAAAAAAAAAAAAAAAAAAAAGAGGTAATTGTCTCACATTACTTTAAAAAGTGTGTTATGTGTAATACTGTGTAATAACTTGCCCCACAATTCCTTAAAAGTTACCATGGCTTTTGAGTAGAGTTGTGATGTGTCTTTGTGTTAAAATCCATTTCTCTCTCCCTTGTGTGTGTGTGTGTGTGTGTGTTTGTTTCTAAAAAAAAAAAAACAGAACGGATAATTGTTTCACATTGCTTAAGAGAGTGTGTTGTGTGTAGTATAGCTTACCCCACCCTCCCTTAAAAGTTACCATGACTTTTAAGTAGAGTTGTGGTGTGCATTTGTGTTAGAACCCTTTTTCCTTTTTCTTGTGCATGTGTTTGTTTCTCCAAAAAAAATAAATAAATAAATAAATAAAATGGGAGAGCTCCTTCCGAATTTATTACATTGTTAGTAAAAATGGCATCTGATAGCTTGCTGCCTATATATATGGATACAAAAATAGGGGCAGAACTCAATTTCCTAAAATTTGGTGGAGCTCCACACTATTATAAGTAATTCTCTCTTCTCTTCCTTTTTTTTTTCTTTTTTTTTTTTTTTTTTTTTTTGAGAAACCCTAATAATTCTCTCTTCTCTTAATGAAACATAACAAAATCTTTTAATTTTCTCATGTAAGCTCCAAAGAATATCTACCGGAAGTCTTAATTTGTTCCTTCTCATCTTACTAGATTCATTACATGCGTTTTGCGCGTGTAATAATTTTTTTTTTTTTTTTTTTTGGTTTAGTGTTATAATGTTTAAAAGTAATATACTGTTTTTTTTTTTTTTTTTTTTTTTTTTTTAAAGAAGGGTAAGGTAACATAGAATAATGTTTAAAAATGAGATAAAGATAATGTTCTAAGTTTTAGGCAGAATGAAGAAGATAAAAGAAAAAGCCTAAAACATAATTGAAGTATTTGAATTCAAATAGAAAACAACTACAGATAGGAATCAGACATTTGAATATAGGATAAAAATGGGTAGTTTTTACGTGAGATAGTGGATTTGTTTTGGAAGAAGAAATTTTGTATTTTTTTTTTAATAAACGTATTTGAATTTAAATAGATAACAAATACATATAGGTATCAAACATTTGAATACAAATGAGAATAACGGTTTTTTTTCCCCCCTTTTGTACATGAGATAGTATTACTCTTTTAACATTTTTTGTTTTTTGTAGGAAAAAAAATTAAACTAAAGGGTATTTTATTTTAGAATTTGTATGAGAATATTTTGGTAAGTTAAAAATTGAAAATGAAACAGAGGAATCTTCTTATTAGTAGTATAGATAAGTTAGAAGGAAGAGGCCCCCCAAAGCCTGGTCTAAGAAATTCACCATTAACTTTGAGATTTGAGTGAAAAATGAACTCACCACTTAGTTATAGGTCCAAAGACCATTTTTGAATGCACTGTTTGATTATAAATGGCAAAACCAATTTCTGGTAGTTGAGGGGCTTTGGTCTTGGGTGGTTGAGTTTTTCAACCTTCAATGGTTTGGATATTGATGGTGGCTATAAATGGTTAAATATGGGGTGTTGATAGTTGTGTGAAGTTGCTAGGAAAATAGATAAAAAGAGAAGAATACGAAAGAAAATTGAGTCTGTGTGATTATTATTTAGTTTTAGATTGTTGTGTTGTTGGGAATAGTGTTTGGAAGCTAAGAAAAGTTTTTAAGAATACAGGAGAAAATAAAAGAAATTAAGGATTGTTATAAAAAACAATATATATTTTTTCTTTCAATTAATCTTTTCGTTTTTTTTTTTTTTTTGACATGGATTTTTTTTAATTAAATGCTGCTTTTTAAAAATTTAAATATTTAACTTTATATTATTATATTATCTATGTGTACCAACAAGCAAACCATTTGCCACATAAGTATTTTTTATTAGTAATAAATTAACGATAGGGACTAAATTGACTGCAACTTAAAACTAACAGGGATCAAATTTACTACTACTAAAATGTAGGAACTAAATTGACCGTGACCCCAAAATATAAAAACCAAAATGGTGTTTTCGCAAGCAAGAGATTTTCTATTTTATTTTTTTTAATTAAGATAGTGGAGACCTTAACATTTAATGTGAAAGTATTGAGACTATTCTTTCTCTCTCTCTATCGGGATGTTTTTTAGTTAAGATTTAGGTAGTGGAAATCATTAACATTTTGTTTGTGTTCACTGGAGAAGTCTCTGTTATTGGTGTTGCTGTCTGTATCATTTAACATTTAAAGTTAAAATATCAATGAGGTATCAAAAAAAGAAAGGTTTAAATATCAATGAGATGTTTAAGATAAATATTGAAGTACTCTCTCTCTCTCAAAGGAACTTAAAAATATCACACATTTTTGTGGTGATTTGGCTTTAAAATATTAAATATCCTAGAAATCATCCTTAGTCGTCTCGTATATTATGAGGCGTCACTTTTATATTGTGAAGTTGCGTATAATTTGCATTTTCATATGGACCACAAACATTCGATTCATTCCTTCCCAATTTAATTTGCAAATATCATGCTTGTCTTCTCAAAAATGCAAAGCATTGTTCTCTCGGAATTGGACAGGTCATGGACCCATAATGTGATTCTGCAACTAACATATCTATTTTATATGTTGTGTCTAAACCATACAAGATCATAGTAAGATTAGAGCTTATTAAGTCATTGAATAAAAATATTATAGTTTATTTAGATACGTATAAAAATTCTCATAGTATCTTGGGAAAAAAAAAATCTCATACTAATTTGCATGCAAATATGATATCCAAACAAAACCATGGCCTTTCAATAACTTTGGCGTTATATCAAAGTCCCTTTTAAATTTTTTCTTCTTTGGCTTCATTCGAAGTGAAAGTCTTTAATGTCACTGTCCCGACAAAAATCAGCCACAACTTGCTGATGAGCTACTGAGTTGTGAATCACATTTGATAACAATATTGTGACGGTGAAATCTCATGGAAACCTAAAAGAGTTTCACATTACATGTACAGCTTTAATCTGTTCTAACATGTGCACAACTACATGATAATCAGATTCAGCAAAAACACTACATGTTAGTCAAAGTAAGCTGCCTGGTTGTTGATTCAGTTGCTGCATTTCCATTTTCACTGATAAACATAGGATCGTCCATGAAGCAAAACACTGTAATTGAACTTTCAGGTGCTTATAGAGTTTTATTTGTCAATTGCATAATGATTTTTTCTTATGCTTCTTTACTGCTTCCCCAAAATAGTGGCTTATTATTTCAATGATGCATTAATGAACTCAGAAGCCCATGAATCGGACCTCAAAAAGCAACAGATTGAAGAAAAGAAGGAAGAGAAACTTGAATATTCCATGGTTTTAGTTTACTCTCTCTCTCTCTCTCTGGAACACACACACACACACACACACACACACAAAAGTAGTTAACTAGTTAAATTTTAAGAATTTAACAACAAATTTTACATTTTGCAGGATGAAGAGGAGGAAGAGAATAAAATGGTCATAAATAAAATGAAACAAAACTTGAAGGCAAGGAAAAGAGGATCTGGGGATTTTAAGCTTCTGATACCTGACAAGGAATTGAGCATTGTGATTGAGAAAGGGCTGTTACAGAGTCTAGAGAAGGAACTGGAGCAAAGGAAAGCGATCCTTGAAAGGAAACTGTTTGAATATTATGGTCTTAAAGAACGGCAATCATACATTGGCCAGTTGCAAAGGCAATTAGAGGACAAAACCGCAGAGATTAACATGCGAAAGATGGCTGTTGATTCATTGCAGGATGAGAGAAAGAAGCTTCATGAAGAAATCAAACAGGGTTTAGTGGCAGAGAAGCAGCTAGAAATGGCAAAGAAGATGTTAAAGGGATTGCAAGAGAAGATGGATGCCAGTGCAAGAAATGTAAAGGGAAGGTTGATTGTGCTCCAAAAGCAAGTTTCCGGCTTTCAAAGTGGTGAAATCTCTTTTAGAGATACCATTGTTGAGAAGGAGCTTGAAGATGTTAAAGATATTGAGCTAGAAATTGCTGAAATGCAGAGGAGGAAAAGAGAGCTTGAGTTAGAAAAGAGGGAATTAGCAGTTAAGTTGATTGCTGCTAAAGAAAGAATAGCAGCTCTTTCCAACATGAAAGAGGTAGATACAATTTAAATCCTGCATTTTATTTAGTTAGTCTGCATATGAGATTCATGCCCTTTACTATCAGTTACAGTACATAAATGTATGTGTACAAAATTCTTATGTTTAAGAACCACTTTAATTATCTGAATTTTAAAGAAATTCCATTTTTATGCATGATTTTTGCATAAAGCAATAACAGCAATATGCTTTTGCGAATGTAATTCTAATCATATTTCAATGCTTCACATGATATCACAAGTTGGAATGTACCTAAATTATCACAGCATTTTTTTTTTCCTGTATATACTGGAATGGAAGGGGCTACCTGTATCTTGCCTCAAACCATCTCAGAAATAT
Organism: Quercus cerris; assembly: GCA_963669245.1. Classification (NCBI taxonomy): domain Eukaryota; kingdom Viridiplantae; phylum Streptophyta; class Magnoliopsida; order Fagales; family Fagaceae; genus Quercus; species Quercus cerris. The sequence goes on from OY770012.1 coordinate 23,459,034, forward strand.
TTATAGCAAATTATACTTGAATTTTAGCCAAATATTGCTCCCCAGTTTAATCTGAATTCATAACAAATCCTGCATCCCGGAAGACTGAGAATTGGAAAAACCTTCAGAATTCTTCTAGAGTAATAAATTACTAATGCTTTCCTTTTGTGCTTTTGCAGAGTAAGACAATGGCCGGAGTCAAAGAGGAAGTAATTACTTTAAGACATGCCAATAAAGAACTTCAAGAACGAGTCGAAAGATTGCAAAGTGACAGATTTTATATGGTTGAAGAACTTGTGTATCAACGCTGGATCCGCACTTGCTTAAGGCTTGAAATTCAAAATCAAGAAAACCAATTGGGAAAGACCTCAAAATGTGATTCCAGAAAGGATTCAAGCAAAAAGTCTCTTGAGAAAACTAAACCTGTGATGTCTGATCCCGGATTTGGCAGCATTTTTTCCAGCTCCTCAACTGAAAGTGATGAAATGGACAGTACCACAATTGATAGCTCTTCAAGTTGCCAAAGAAGCAGTGCTAAGAGACTCGGTGTAATTCATAACATCAAGAGGTGGGGAAGAATCAAGGATGATTCAAGCACAGTTCTATCACATCCACAGGCTAGGTCCTCTAGAGGGAATTCTTTGAGCTCTGGCCTATTTCGCAGGTTTTCCTTGTCAATAATTCAATCAAATACACCAATGCAAAGGACAAAAGGTATCACTCCAGTCAGCAGCTTATCTGAGAAAATAGAACTGCATGACTCAAATAAATCACTCGAAAGACCAACTTTTCAGCGTGCAAGGAGAGTTTCATTTAAGATTCTGTTAAATCAGTGGAATCAACGTATCGAAGTACACCAAAATCAGTTGAAGAAATTTTAGATGAAAAGGAAATTAGTGCTGCAAGGTTTGGCCACAGCTCAAATATGAACTCAGGCCCCATTTGTAGCAATAAACTTGAGGGGGTGAAACATGAGCCTTCATCAGCAACCCTTACAATTGTCAAGGATGGCCATTCAAGTGGTACAACTGAAGAACTTAATAACAATGATAGCATCAATTTGCTCGAAGGGAGAAGGACTGAAATTGCTCCTGGAGACAAGCTGCATTCAATGATGTCCGAAGTGCTTCCTCTTGATAACCGAGATAGGAGCCATGCACTAGTAAATATTGTTGCTGCTCTCTTCTTTGTCTTTGTGCTATTTCGATTATCTTTCTGCTAGAAAGTACTCAGCATAACTTTTTTTTTTGTTTAATCAAGTATCTGTTAACTTGTGTGGCACTAAAACAAATCCATTTTATGATGTCATGCAAAGTTTATACTTTATAGTAACAGATTTGAGAAAGAAAGGGTTCTGTAAAGTTCACTTTCGAACTAAATTTTTTTCATTTTTCATAGACTAATTTGGGGATGACAAAAATGTCCTGTCTTGTCCCATTCTGCGCTGTGCTAGTTTCCCCCCTGCTCTAAAGAGATGATGAGAGTCATCTTGTCCTGCCCCAAATATATATATATATATATATGAGAGATGAGTTCAAGTTACACATTTTTTAAACCGTTGGATTTAAGTAAATCTAATGGTAAAAAAAGACCCTCATTAATACTAATATTCTAATTCATCTCATTTAGTATCCCATATTTAATACATTCCATACTTATTTCTGAACTCAAAAAAATTTATAACACAACTATTGCTTTTAGTTGTTCTCTATCTCTACGTTTCTCTCTCTAGAACACTCTTCTCTGAATTTGTTTTTATTCTTTAAGAAAGTGTTTCTCCTTCTCTTTTGTTTTTGTTTGTAAATTTAAGTTCCTTATGTTATTATTTTTGTGTAAATTAATTTGTAAACTATGTGCTGATGATGACAAACAATTGGACATGATCCACTGCAACAACATTAGATGTTGTAGCTATGAAGATCAACTAATTTACCCTTTTGTTTCTGAGGCAGAAAGTTCGAAATAAGCCATTGGTCATTGTAATGGCCCTTTAAAAAATCAAATTTATCCTCAAAATCAGAGTTTTTTATATTCGTTTTTAACTTTTGTTTTTGTTGGTAGGGTACTGTCCTTATGTTTATCTATTTTTTAACTTTTGTAACAATCTACTAATGATGATAAACATTTGGGCATGAGATGCAACAAAAGAGAGAGTGTTCTAGAGAGAGAAATGTACAGATAGAGAATAACTAAAAGCAAAAGTTGTGTTATAAATTTTTTTGGGTTTAAAAATAAATATGGAATGTATTAAATAAGAGATAACAAATGAGATGAATTAGAATATTAACATTAATGAAGGTTTTTTTTTTAAGGTTGGATTTACTTAAATCCAATGGTTTAAAAAAAGTGTAACTGTTTATATTGAACCTCTCTCTCTCTCTCTCTCTCTCTCTCTCTCTCTCTCTCTCTCTCTCTCTCTCTCTCTCTCTCTCTCTCTCTATATATATATATATATATATATATATATAGATATATAATGGACCAAATAACATGTTTAAGCTAAGGGAAGGATGCTAAGTAGAGCATGTAATCACCAACAAATGCCTATCCCATAAACCATTGTATATGTAAATTTCACATTGATTTGAAATAGAAGTTTTTCTTTTAATTGATAAGAGTAGTTTTGTAAAGATTCTTGTGTGAACCTGGGTATGAATGAAGCCCCTCTCCACTTATTCTAAGGGGGGAAAACAACAGAGTAGCATCAATTCAGGAAAAACCAAAAGTAACATCATATTTATTCGAAAAGTCGTAGATCAGATCAAAGATGAACATGAATCACAAAGCATTGAAATTTGCTAGTCGATAACCTGATGCAGGGCAATCCCTTTGGATGGGGATATCTTGATAGTGTGATCCCACACATGCACCCGAGGCATAAGCTGCAAGCATATGCGTGTGACCTCAAAAGTAGATTTAGTGCGTTGATCCATTTATGTGATTGCTCCTACTTGCATCAACCAGAGATGCTGGGTCTCATTATGACACGCACGAAGGAAGAAGTTATCGGTATGTTTCAGTGCAATGTACACAGAATGCTATTGGTGCACGCCGCATACACTAACTCAGGAATTTGCTGGTGTGCGCTGCAGAGTTTCTAACGCAAAGTTATGTCGGATTTTCACAGTGAAGATAAGGCAAATTTCATTGTGGAAATGCAGTAACAATCATATTGTGTGCAATGACACATAAATTGTGCCTAATTTCCGACATAAAATTAAATAAGGCAAAATATAATGCTGCTAAAATTCCACCGTGAAAATACAACCAGAATTTTTTAAAGTTTGAGTAGAGGCCACTCAATGCCACTCTTTCTTTTCAAAAATGATCATATCTAAAATCTAAACTATGTTTTTTCCAAAAATTTTAATCACATACTTTGGTAAACCCATCCGTGTCACCTACTTTTTTTTTCTTTTTTTTTCTTTTTTTTTTTTTAATTCTTTGTACATACACATGACAGTGATACATTTCATACTTGAATTTGAAAAAGAAAAAATGTTTTAATCTATTTTTATTGAGTAGTCACCAAGAATCAAACAAAATGAGGTATTTTCATGAGATGGACGCAGTGTTGTGCGTAGTACTTTTCCCAATCATCCAAACTCAGTTTTTTTTTGTTTTAGACATTAATTTGTGTTAGGAACCTGGTTTAGGGTTAGGATCCGGCTTTTTGATGTCTAAAGTTGGTTCTTGGATTAGAAGGGTTAGAATTTAGGTGTTGCAGCCCAAAGGGTTTGGATTTGGCTTGGGTTAAGGTGATTTTTGTGTTTGTTGATGGTTTTAAGGTTTTAGTTGTGTAGAGATTGTTTGAAGCTCTGATGGTTATATGAAGCTTTGATGGTTGTATGAGTTGTGACTTGCTTCGAGGAGTCACCATGTCCAAAACACACACACACACACCACTTCAATGGTCTCTACTCCCAAGAGAAAGACTAGAGAGAGAATAAACTAAGCAACAAAAGGTTTATTCTTCATTATGCCAAATTATGAGTACATGGTTCTATTAATACCACTATTGCCTTATTCCTATTGGCTACACATGGTTTTTTTTTTTTTTAAAGATAAAATCTCTACTCAAACCTAATCTAAGTACATGTTTGTAAAATTCCCTCATGGATATTTGAATCCTAGCCCTTGGCCCCCCACCCCCAACAATATTGGGCATATATATGCTTTAACGAATATGTACATGTGATTAATGTGTTCTTATGTTCACTAACCCTAATTAAGTATAACTAACTCTTGAACAAACTAAAATACGTGTGCTTTAATCAATCTTACAATTGTAATGAGCTCAATTCTAACCAATCAAAATCCCCCCCCCCCCCCCAAATGTATGGCAGTTAGGATGGGCTTCACCTAAAATTTGGGAGTTATTGGAAGTTGGAACATGAAGTGTCGATTGGCACTTCAAGGTGGGATTGGACTACTAATTGGAGCACTTAGTGTGTTGATAGGAAATCCATTTTGGTTTTGGTTTTCTTCTTGTTTCAGCTTCTATTAATTTCCTAACATTTTGATCCTACTTTAATTATATTTTCAAATATGGGCTTGGTTTGATTTTGGCCCCTCAATTTTAAAACGTTCAATTTTGATATTTAGTTTTTTTTTTTAAATGTTATAATATAGTATAAAATCATTTATCTATTGTGTGCATATAACCCTCAAAGAATGCAACATAGATATGATTGTTCACAAAATGTACAAAAAAACCCATTACATTTTATGAGGCATTTTGCATTTAGATTTTTCAACTTGCTACAGTATCATGCATATTTGCACAAGACTATAGCATTATCTAAAAGTTTTTTTTTTTTGTAATTTTTTTTAATTCTATCTATTTGCGCCAAGTGAATCCAGAAAACCTCTCTCTCTCTCTCTTTGCCAAATCGTTAGAACAACCACTATCGACGATACAAATTTGTGGTAGTTGTGGGTCCCTTCTCCCTTTTGCACTCTCTTCCTATCTGAAAGGTCTCTCTCATCAAATTTGTGGTGACTGTGAGTCGTTGGATTTGGGCAGTGTGGGTCACATATGGGTGGGTGTGATTAGTTGTGGGTTGTCGGGTGGGTGTTGTCGGGCTTATGGGTGATTGGGGTGGGTCACTAGTGGTAGTCCATAAGTTGTTGTTGTTGTTGTTGTTGTTGTTGTTGTTTTTTTTTTTTTTTTTTTAATTTTATTTTAAGATTTACGTAGGGGTGGAGCCAGAAATTTGTGTTTGGAAGGGGGCGATGTAAAACTATCGTATTAATTCCGAGCCAAATGATAAGTGGGTTTTGTTGATGGTGAGTACTAGAGAAAAAGCGGTGGATTTACAAAGGAGAATGATTGAGAGTGTTAGAAAATGATGAGTGTAAAAAAATAAAAAATAAAAAAGAGAAGAAGAAGAAGAAGAAGGACG